>RSEF01000003.1:87793049-87813388 GCA_003993805.1 Himantopus leucocephalus | reverse complement strand
ACTCAATCCCACTGTCCATGTCATCAACAAAGATGTTAAACAGCACTGGTCCTGGGGACGACCCCTGAGGAACACCACTCGTCACTGGTTGCCAGTTGGACATCGAGCCATTGACTGCAACTCTTTGAGCATGACCATCCAGCCAGTTCCTTATCCACCAAGTGGTCCATCTGTCAAATTCATGTGTCTCCAATTTAGAGACAAGGATGTGGTGCTGCGGGACAGTGTCAAATGCTTTGCACAAGTCCAGGTAGATGACGTCACCTGTTTTTCCCCTGTCCACCAATGCTGTAACCCCACTGTAGAAGGCCACCAAATTTGTCAGGCATGATTTGCCCTTAGTGAAGCCATGTTGGCTGTCACCAACCACCTCCTTATCTTCCATATGCCTTAGCAGAGTTTCCAAGAGGATCTGCTCCATGATTTTGCTGGGCATAGAGGTGAGACTGACCGGCCTGTAGCTCCTTGGGTCTTCCTTTTTTTCCCTTTTTTAAAATGGGGGTTATGTTTCCCCTTTCCTAGTCAACAGGAACTTCACCGGACTGCCACGACTTCTCAAACATGATGGATAGTGGGTTGGTAACTTCATCCACCAGTTCCCTCAGGACCCACGGATGAATCTCATCAGGTCCCATGGACTTGTGCACCTTAAGGTTATCATATCATTTTGATATCATATCATTATTATATCATACTCTCCAGTATACTCAGCTGGCTAAAGGAAATTTTCAGCTCAGTTTCCACTGTGAAGAAAAGAATTTGCTGGATAGCACATGCAATTCCAGATGTGACAGGCGCTCAGACTCCCTGATACAGAGTACAGCAAAGCGTTAATAGATTTTGCCAAGCAATCAGCTTGAAAAGGAATAGGGGATTTATGCCATCTTTCAATGGTAGAAACTCCAGACAAGTGGGCAACACCAAAGGTTTCTGGTGAGAATTTTTGGTGTCTCATGACCTATTGAATTTTGCATTTGTATTGCTCTGAGCGAACTTCTGTGGTTTTCATTACAATTTATGTATAACCTGCACTGTTTGTAGCCAAGGCCTAAAGATGAGAACAAAGCTCTGAGGAGTTAAAAGTGGTGAAAGGGTAATCTGACCCCAGAAGCTAACAGGAGGAGAGTGACTGGGAACAGGACTGGTTCAGGTAAAATCTGAACTGTCACCTATTAACCAGGCCAAAGGAAAGGGGACACTGGAAGACAGTCTTCATCAAGCCTTTTAGAAAAAGGACAAGACTACAGATGTCACTGATCAGGACAGGCTCTCAAAATTAGACCCGTATCAATAAAAACCTGACTATTTCTTCATCCTGTTTTCTACTCCCTCTACTAAAGCCAGCATCATCTGCAAAGAGTGGCCAGATCTTGAAAAGAGCTATTATGGGATTGAGATGTCCTCCCAACAGTTTCCATCCTTTAGTTCTGCTCTGTCAGGTCATGGGACTCCACATACCTATTGTTTTTTTCATAGGTAGTTGGTTATTAGTTCTTGGACTCAAAGGCCTTGAGGCAAACAACAGATCAAATGTGTATCGCACATATCAGAAGTTAACTAATTATGCTCCAATAAACACCAGGTTTCAAACTCTGCTCAAGCATCTAAGGAGGAAGCAAGCAAAAATCCACTGAGTGACTCCTGGCATAGCTGGGAGTTAAAATGCAACATGAAATGCGTGATTCCGGATGAGTCTCTGCAGCACCCCATGAACTGCACCTACTCCTCAGTGTAGCAGCCTGAATTTTTGTTCACAGGCTCCTAATCATTTTTCTTTCTTCACAGTCTTTTTCAGCAACAAAGACCCTAAAACACAGAACAACAGTGCAAAAGTGAAAAAAAAACCAAACCCACCCTCTCAAATTCTGTTTGGGACAACAATAGCCCCCAAAATAAATGGGAGAGGAACACTTAGCTGCCAGGCACACCAAAACCATCAGGAGACGCTATAAGGGACATGGCAATAGAGCTGGAGGAGAAGGGTTTGTTATTGAGCTGTGCTGGGCAGTGTGGGGATGACAAGAAGAGGCTAAAAATTATTTCAAAGCAGAAAAACAACAAAAAGGAGTGCAAGGAGTGGGAGAGAAAGGAAGACATGGGAATCTGTTGCACTGGTTTGGGGGAGCTATTGGTCAGGACTAGACTTGGGATATATCTAAGGAGCTACTGTTTTAAGAAAGAGTCCACATTACAATATATGGGAAGTCATGCAGGGGAGATAGCAAAACAGTTGCAAAAGCAGGATACAGTTCAGGAAGCAAATCGTCCGTATCCATCTCCAGTAACTGTACACATGAAGCAAGTCTGCAGGACTGAGCTCCAGTACACCAATTCTCACACCCACATAGTTCAAAAGAAAGAACAAAAACCCAGACAAGGAATGAACCACCTTGATGTTATCAGTCCAAACTTCATCCCTGCAGCCTTCCCCAGACCTAGCCTCCCTTGCTCAATCCTCTTCTTCTGGATTTTACATCACCTCTTCCTCTACTCCTGGGCAAGAATGAGCTCGAGGCGGTAGGTGCCGCAACACCACACACACGCACGGCCTCCCTCCTTGCAGCCAGACTCTAATTGCTGCAGCCACACTGACCAGATAACTACACATCAAGAGTCACAAGAGAGAGGTATCAGGAAACAAAACCACGGCAATAACGTTTGATGTCACTTCTCCTATTATTATTTTTTTCTTGGTGCCTTAAGCAAAATGCCTGTACCTTAAACCAGCCCCATCCAGTTTCAGTGTCGAGCCACCTCTAAAGCTCAGAAGCACTGAAATTTCATGGGGTAAAAAGATCTGCTGGCTTGAAGAAGTCTTCACTCTGCAGATCCTTTCTCTCTGCATCTGCTGTACAAAATTTTTGAACAGAAATCTTTCCACTGCTCACCTCCTGGCCAGATCCTGATGACNAAGAAGTCTTCACTCTGCAGATCCTTTCTCTCTGCATCTGCTGTGCAAAATTTTTGAACAGAAATCTTTCCACTCCTCACCTCCTGGCCAGATCCTGATGACATACACTGATCCCTTGCCTGTACCCATCTTCATCACACGTTGTTTCCTGTTAGTTTGAGATATGAAATGCTAATCATCTGTCAGCTTTGAAATACGATGGATGTCCTTCTGCCTGGTGCTGGTGAGGAGGTGTGGGACATTTGCTCCCAGCTGCCCGACCAGCCAGGGAGGGCAAAGGACTTTAGGGATGGAGGAGCTAACATGAACCAACTTTCTCCTACCCCACTTGAAAGGTTTGCTACAAGAAAATATGTTAGATGTTTGTTTGCTCTGGCTTTGAGTGCACAATAAGGAAGAGTTTAAGGACAGCTGATCCTGCCTTTGGGCAAGGGGATGATGCAGAATACTCTTGCTGACTCTTCCCACCCCATTTTCTCTGATAAGGGGATTATGTGGACTGACAGTTTTAGAGTTGCACACTAATGGCACCGAGCACCCCCCCAGCCCTAGGAACAGCCTATATAAAGGCCCTTTGCTGTTTTATCTCCTCCCCATACCACTGCACTCCAGCAGATTCAGATATTCCCAACAACCAGCTGGGAACCCCGTGAGGAGCTGGGCAATCCAGCAGCCATGCCGGGTACTCACAGGGTTTGATGTGGTTTCTGCGCACTCCCCAAACCAGAGCCTGTCCGCAGCATCATGCAGGAGGGGGCCAAAGCCTTCAGTACTTCCCTGGAAACACCTCAACAGACACAATGGTTTCTTGCTAGGAAGCTAAAAATCTCCACGTGGCCTTTGTGACAGCGGGGTTCTGACAGCAGACATCCTTTTGTGGATTATTGCCAACAATCGGATGCCTGTAAAGCAAGCCGGAAAGTGTCCGCTGGGGAAAGAAATCCCCCTGCCTTTCATGAGAAGTTAATAAATGTCAGAGAAAAAATCTGAAGACATAATAATGGCTATGAGGATTAACTTTCTTTTATGGCAGCAGTGCCAGATTATTTATTGGAGATACATTTTTCCTATGTGTGCTTTGGGGCTCTTTTTTCCTTAAAAATAGATAATCAAGGGTTTATGAATGAAAGGCACAGGGGGTAAAAAAAATCAATTTGACACACAAAATTAAATTTCAGCATCAAAAAGCTTGGATTTAGCACAAAAGGAAAAAGGGTATTTCATGCAGGCATCCTGCTGCAAAAAAAGAAGGCCACTGGAGATTAATGAGGAAATAAAGAGGTTTAATATATGAGGAGTAAATAGGGAGGAAGTTTGGGCCATAAGAGATTAATGAGCAACATCCACTTGCTCTTGCTTTGCCCCAAGACGTATGAGCCGAGTTGTATTTTATGGCTTTCAGGGTGAATAGAAAGTGACAGAACAGCGAAGAAACTTCCCGAAGAGTTTTCACTTGTAGCCCTCTTGGGACTCTTTCCCTCAGAGATGCTAAAGGCTATATATGCTAAGTCTGCAAACAATATGCTAAGTCTGCAGTTTTTGGTGATGAGCAGAGGAAGTCCCTACAGATGGCTTCGTTGGCACATGCTTCCTTCCTTTGAGCACAAGACAACCAGTGAAGAGGACTTGGTTTTGCACAGAAGCCACTGAGCTGGGACTGAATAGGCCTTAGCTAAGATGCCTTTTAAATCCCATAATTAAAAGCAGCAAAGAAAATCTTAAAAGGCATTATCCAGTCTTTATATGCACACAACCACATGTGTGCTATACATACACACAAGCACATACTGCCAGAAAAATTTGCTATTTCAAAACAAATTTACCACACAGCTCCAGATAGATATTTAAACTATAAAATGTCAAAAGACTTAATATAATTATTATTATGGAACTCACATTTTTTTATTTCTACATTGACCTCATTTTTTTAAAAAGCTGCAGCAAATTTAAAATAATTTGTTCTGTTTCAGGTGGATTAAAATGCCTCAAATGAAGCTAAGACAAAATGAATTGTGTAATTATCATTAAATCCCCTGTTTCAGTAGCAATTTTTCCCCATCCCTGATCCCCTCTCTTAATTTTCAAGTGTGCCAACCTAAGCCACTTCCTGTCCCCATCCATCTTCTTAGGTTTTGTCCCAGAACCAAAAAATGCTTTCTTGAGTTCTCGACTTATTCACCGTCCCCACTCCTGACAGGGGCTGGCCAGGGTGTCCCCCACAAGTGTCTGAGACCCTCAGCTCTGCAGCCTGGCAGCCCACCTCTGTTTCCTTTGGTCACTCTCTTTCCCTGCATGGGAAATGCAGGGGATGTTCTGGTTTATTTGAAGTTTCTAGCTGGGTGCCAAGGTGTTAGAAGATGTGTTTGGATTGCTCTGGTCACTATATTTGAAATCAGGGCATCCTGAGAGCACCATGGTCAACAGGGGCAGCTGCTGGAGTGCAGTGTGGGCCAGGCATGAAGAAAGAGTTTCTGATATGTTCAGTATAAGAGAAGAGCCTAGAAAGGCCTACCTGAAATCCTTGGCCACCTTAGGACCCATCATAAGCTGTGTAGGAAATCTCATATCCCATGTTCCCACCAAGTAACACCTGGTTTCTTCCTGCAGCTCCACCAAAATCCAGCAATCTTTCATAAACAGAAAGTTGGCATAATCCGACTCTATTGTAAAAAAAAATTCATAAGTCACTTTTCCCTAGTGCATGTCCAGTAAATTAGGTGTGCACCGCAGCTATCACACAGGTCAGGGCCAACTGCGTGGTGACCCATTGCCTGGCCACGCTCATTCCAGGCTCTTTTTGCCAGTGACCTGCAAGGAATGTAGACACTGAGGATGGATTCTGTCCACAAAGCTTTGGGGTAACCAGAAGTCAATAACAAAAAAGCAAGCTGTACTCTCTATTGCAAGCCTCCTCCGGACCCAAGGAGACAGGGCAGGAGGCTTCCCCCAGCCCACGTGCTTTTTGCTCTCATCTGTCCAAAGAAGAAAGCAGAAATGACATCAACCCCATACTACGTAGGGAGGAGTCTGAGCCATGAGCTGTCACCGATCTTTGGGAAAGTCAGCTTAGACCAGTATGAGAAGGACATTCTCTGGTGGACTGGACAGACCTCTGATTAGCGAAGCAGTTATTTCCCAAGAAATTGTGTGTGTGTCTGCGCGCGCGCGCGTGTGCGTGCGTGTGTCATTTGCCATTTTTTTTCTTTTACTCTGTCTAGGAAAAACTGAATCTAAAATTACTGGTGCAAAATAAATATGTCTAAGCCCAGCCTTTCCAAATAAGAAAGTTTCTGTCTATTCACAACCAAAATGAGCAATATTTTAAATACTTTTCAAAAAATGTTATCATTCTGGTCTTTCCTGGCATGTTATTTAAACTATGCCTACCAAATGGATTGATTTAGAAATCCTTATGCCTTTCAGAAAGTAAATAAAGTTGTTATTTGAATAAGTTTCTATATTTGTTGCCAAACTCTCAGGGAAAATGTCCACTAATGTTTATCACAACATCAGAGACACGAGCCAAATTTTTGCCGATCCACTACATTATACTTGGGGGGTGGGGAGGACAGAATTATATATTAAAGAAATAGCTCAAATTAGCCAGCAATTGTAATGTAAAGACCTGCATGGAGGAGATCACCCACAGGCCATCGTCCCTCCTGATGGGCAGCATGGCACAGCGCAACAGCCTGGGGGGCAGAACGGGGAGTTGCAGACCTAAGTCTGAATTTCTTGCCTTTTGCGGGTTTAAGCCATATGTGGACTTGCCGAGTTTCTGATGGGTGTTTTACAGCCGAACTATAAACCCTGAAAACAGAGAATGATGACGGAAACACAGACTACCCCATAACCACAGCACACGGCTCTCGCGGGCGCCACCATGGTCACAGGCTTACAGCTGAGTTTCAAATTATTCTATTGAGTTACAGAAAGGGCTGTTATTAGGCTCCCCTCCCCTCAACCTCATTATATACAGTGGTTTTGCCATCATTAAACCCTCTTTCTAACAACTTTTGTCTATAAACTGCTTAGCATATCAAGATTTTTCTGAACACTGCAATTTGATATATTCAGGAGGTAGCACACATTCGGTGAGACTGTGTGTCCCAGGCTAATGATTTCCTGCTGTCATTTTAGGGCTGGGACATTGCAGATTTATGACAGCGAGAATTTTGAGGAGGTGGATTCACTGGCCAACTGGTAGAGGTAGCCCTGAAGGGTGGAGTTAATCTTCGCTTTTTAAGAAAATTCCTGAGCCTGGTGCGTTTTGTCTGGTATCCAGCANAAAAAAAAAAAAAAAAAAAAGTGTGGTATCACTGTTATAGAAGTAAAAGGTAATAAACCCGGTCAGGACACCCACTCACTTTCAGGAAGCTCAGTTTCAAGAGCTGCAAAGTACAGGCTCGTCTTCTTCAGCACGTTTGCAACTTCTGGCTCTGCAGCCATTTGATGCTGCTGCACGTTACTCCGCAGTTGTTTCATTTCACCGCCTGAAGTGATTGCAATTCAAGATGGAGGGGAGAGAAATGCACCTGTTTCTGCATTGACTATGGAGAAAGAGGACTGATTTCAGTTCTCGGTGACAAAAATGTATCGCATCAAGCACACGGCTTTTTAAGAGAGCAAAGTGGGTTCAGTTATTCATGAAAGCAAGCTGAGATTTTGACATGACAGTCTTAGCAAATGAACAAATTTACAGAATTGAATAATATTTCATGAAAATTGCTTCTTTGGGAACACTTTTTGCAGTGTATATCCCATTTCTTAGAAAAGCGAGAGCTTGCCTTAAGCAAATGAGTTGACTTACTGCGAGACAGCTAAAGGAAAAGAATAAGCTCATTGAAATCCCCACGCGGAGAAGCTCTAAGGGAAGGGACTCCCACAGGGGTGTTTGCACAGTGCCTGGTACAATGGGTCCTAACCTGGTCATGCCCTTTGGTTGCTATTGCAGAGCAAACATTTGACAACAAAGAACTAGCAAGTAATGCTAGGGTCAGGCTCAGCTACCGAATCTGCATTGTGCGTTCCCTGTGTGCCTCCTCGAGCACTACCGCTGCATCCAAAGGCTGGCTAAAGCCAAAGGGAAAATCTCCTCTTGGCCCCACTGGCTTTTGCTCAGGTGTCTGGTGCATCGGTCAGAATTTCATCAGATGCTTCCCGTCATTCATGGGCCTTCCCATTGCTGTGGGAGGGCATTGCTGGGATGATGGAAGATTGTCACCTGATGGGAAAGACTCCCACGCAAATATCTTCAGAGTCCAAAGAACGAGCTCTTGGCAGTGGAGAAAATCTGCTAGACACCTTTGTGCTGCTTATACAGGATACCTTCTGATCAGTCAAGGAGCACAGTTTAAAGAGTACTTCTTTGTGTATCGGTCAGTAATGTGCACCCATGACAACTGAAATACAAGTAATGTACCAGGTGATCTGTGGCAAACATGATGACTGCCCACAAAACTCCAGAAAACAAATGTATCGTGTTCAGTGTTGAGCCAATACTGGCTGTGCATTTCACAGAAAGATTGCCAGTAGTTCCTCACCTGAAGCTCTTTTTTCTCTCTTCTTAGTAGATTACTTTTGGGATGGCCACTGGTCCAGCCCTGCAGAGGCTCTGCTGCCTCGTGGGCTGGTTTCATACAAGCGACAGAAAAAGCCTGATCCAAAGCAGATACTGCTTTCCTCCTTTGAGTACAAAATACAGATATTCTTCCCGGGGGTCAGAGAACAGCACGTGATAAGCGCTGTCTGTAAGACCCTGGAGACAAACCTGTGGCTGTCTAGGTTTTGAGTGAAATTGGTTAGTTTCAAGTTCTTAGGACTTCTGTGACTTTTTAATAACTTTATGAAATGTGACATATGTAAAGACCCATGGTGGCTGCAAGAAAGCAGATGCTGCTCCCCAAGCATGCAGCACACAGCACAAATGCCTCCACACCCCCACAGGGGACCGTGACTTCAGCTCACATTGGCACAGAATGAGTTTGGCAGACTAGAAAATCCCGCCTTAAATAGCTGACATTAACGGTGAGAGAGGGTTGGGAAGAAATGAAAAGCACGTCAGAAAGCTCAATCTAAAAAAAAAAAAGTGCGATTCAATTTTACAGTTCCATAAAAATGGCAAGAAAGCAGTTCACAGCTGGCCAGAAGGAAGGCCCAAGCTCTTGGTTTCATTTCCCCCGCTGGCTGACATTTATCGGGTTACTTATAAACAGCACTTACATAAATCAGTCAAGTCACAGTTCACACCGCTATCGCAAAGCAGACAACTATCATGTATGTGTTGTTTCCTAAATGAGAAGGCCTGAGGTGAGGAGCACGAGATGTATATGCTTCTCCTGTGGGTAGTTTAGCCCAAAGCCAAGTGTCCGGTTTGCAAAGAGTATGAACAACCTGCTACAACCCAAATAAAAGCCTTCAGGCTGCGGAAGAGCTTCTCTACTAGTTTGGATGCTGACATTTTTAATAAGTACCTTGCAGTGCATTTTTTCCCTGATTTAATCAGAATTGTTATTCTGCTAATTTTTTTAATTCATTTAACTGTTATTCTGCACTTCTTGAGATGTCCAAGTAACTGTTTGTACCAGCCTGCATGTGTAATTCCCCCTGTCACGAAGAACTGCTAGTGGAGAACTCGGATTGAAATATTTCTGAAGGGCGTTTCACGGGGCACCCAGGACCCCTGTTTACACAGAGACATTGCACACCTCTTGCTGAACATCACCTTACGACCCATCTAGCACAGACCTCACGTCAGTGGCTCTCAAACACCAGGGACCAGCAGGATTATTGATAGCCTGAAGAGCACGTGGTGCTGGTCCCTCTACTTCTGCTGCAAGAATCGGGATGAGAATGCAGGAGAGAAGCCAGCGCAGAACAGCAATGCAGAAGTGAGAGCGAAAGAAATTACTCAAGAACAAAATATTAAAAAAAAAAAAAATTAAAAAAGATTCTGGTTTTACTTTTTCCTCAAAGTGTGAGCTAAGCTAAGAACAGTTGCAATTACAGAAAGATTTCCTTGTGATTGCTTTTCCACAACAGAATGTACCGCAGGAGCTCCGTGGATGTCTTGGATTGAAGGAATGACCCAAGCAAAGGAGTCACAGTTAAAATGAGGGCCATGCAGCTGCTGCGGACACAAGAGTGTTCTTCAAGCACACCTTCTCTGAGGAACACATTTCCTGAGAGAAAATCAGCAGAGAGCCATGTTTGCCTCCCTCAGGAACACCTGCCTTCCCACTCCAGGCACCTCTCGTCACCTTCATTCAAATGGCGGAGAGGTAACCAGGTACGCACATCGACAGGGATGAGCTAGATGTCTCCAAAACACATTCACTGTCTACTGTCTTCAGCCTCAATTTGAGACTCTGTTCTACACCCTGCTAGACGGAAGGCGAAGAGAAGAAAGCCTGCATAGGTTCGATACGGAGACTTTAGCTTTTTAAAAGCACTACCTGTTCTGGATTTCTCCATTTTCAGGAAGACAAACTTAATTATCAGGAGAGTTGCTCACCTGGAAGAGTTGTTCACCACCAAGTCCAACTGAAAGCAAAGTATGTTTAGGAATACTATCCTCTCAAAAAGTGGGAATTTACGCCCTCCAAGCCATTACCGGAATCTAAGGGATGTTTTTACCCTGGAGAATATCTGTGTTTTGCACACAATATTTAGGTGTGTATTTAGGACGTAGTTTTTTTTCCCAAAACAACGCAAAAGGAAAACTTTCCAGCACGTACTGGCATTGCACTTCCTGATGAATTAGCAGCCACACGAAATGGGGGAATTGTGCATCCACAAAACAATCATTCTGAATAGCCAAAGGCTATGTAAGCGTGTAGGAGATGAGTCTGTTCATCATGTTTTATCAGGCTTTTGAAGGCTTGGTATTTCTTCTCTAAAGTGCAGATTCTGATTTTGTGCTCCCGCTCCTTACGTGCACACTAGAGCCCCACATGCAGAGCTGCTTCTGACACACTTCTATAGATATTTAGGGGATTGCTGCAAAACTACACCAGCTCCAATGCAATGGTGCATAGCTATAGAATGTGCTTTACCCAAGTGCATATGGCCACGTGCACTGAATCCTACAAAAAGCATATAAATAAAAGGGAGGAGGATGCTTGGTGGCAGTTTCAGGAAGGCATGACCAGATCCACACAAACACTTGGGAACAAGGCGCACACGACTGTGCTACAAAAATCTCTGCAGAGGTTTCATGAGGGTTTCCCAAGAGCAGGTTTATAGTACTGAACTCACCATTATTAATTTATTGCTTTCCAGGGACTGCAGATACGTTTACTAGAGGATGTGGGGTTGATTTAGCCTACACTCAGCTTCATTCCTGGGCAAAGGGGTTCCTGGGGATTTTTCTTTTTTTTTTTTTTAATGCAATAAAATAAAAATGCGCTGCTGCAGCCAAGAGAAACTGCAGACTGTTACTTATCTTTACAAGTGACAGCTTCCCTGATCAGACTCATTTTAGCAGGGCGAACACAGGTTAAAGATTTGAGCCATTTCCCCCGTCCTACTTTTAATCTCTCAGCATGTACTCCAGCTTTCCATGGTGGTGTTGCTCGGGTGATTCACATTCTCACACCTTGCTTTTGCCCTCCCTCTTCCACAATTCTCCTCCCTCCTTAAAAACATAACCTACTAAAGCACAGCATTCATAGTCCTCCTCACTTTGGGAAGGAGGGCTCGCAACACCCCAGATACTCAATTGGCGTTCGTATCTCCAAAAAATCCCCCCCAATTTTAAGCAGAGGAGCTGGAATGAACTCACTCCAAAGCATTAGAGCATCCATCCAGGCTTGGATTTTGAGAGACAAGCAAAGGCATTTGGATTTAGCTGGTTTCCAATCCCCCGATTTCCATCTGCGTCTTTGGGCATTGCAGCCGCCTTTGTCAGACTGCCTAAAATATTTTGTAACTGAGCAAGTTAACAGGAGGAAGCGTTAGGCCACGTCCCCCTCCCTTTCCTGGCAGTAACGTGGGAGGAAAGGCGATGCCGCACGGGCAGGGATGCTGAGCGCATCCCCCTCTCCCAGCCAGGCTGGCCGACGGTCCTGTCCCCTGCCCGGCGGGTTTCAAAAGAGGCACTGTGCGGAAGGCGCCCAGCGTTCGGCAAGGGGGCTGCTCCTGCGCCTGGAAAAATGAACAGTCCCAGCAGCTTGTTTGTTTGTTTGTTTTTACAGGGGAATACAGGTTCACTCATCATTACAATAAGCACATTCACGCTCGCGCTTGGCCGGCGTGAGCCTTCCAAGCCCAGCGCCGTGTATGAATGAGCCTAGTAAGAGCTACATACTGCGGCGTCTCAGTCAATGTTTTTCATATTTGGGTCAGTCTGAGGCACCTTGGTTGAAAAATTATTGCCACGAACATTGTAAATTAATATTTTATATTCCCTTGAAGTGCCTTTTGAGGAAATTAGCCTTCATTACAGAGGCATCTCCCCTGTAAACACAGCAAACAGAAAATACCTCTGCTGACAAGGACAGCATTGTAGGGCAGGGAAGGAGAGCGAACGTTGAAATCTGCGGGAAGAACCGGACCGATTCAGCAGCTGATTCAGGCGGGTATGGGCATCCCCGCTCCCCAGCCGCTCCCCGAGCTGCAGGACCAGCAGCACCCGTCCGCTAGAGACGGCCCTGCCTTTAAACCCAGGGAGCAGCACCCCCTTGCCTCCCAAAACCTACCGAAACTGTAAGGTCGAGGCGCCAGCCCCTATCCAATCCATCTCAAGGGCAGCAGGACCCCCGCGTCACCGCCAGCACAGCGGTTCGCCACGCACAAGTTGTGGGCATCACGAAACGGTCCCGGTCCCGGGATCTAAACTGGGAAGGCAGCAAGAGCACGCGGATGCTGCCGCGCCGTTTCGGTTTTTGGATTTCGGAGCATTCGCACGGCCCGACCAGCACTAGGGCGAGGATTTTTGGCACTGGCTGGGGAGATTCCGCCGCAGCCGAGCGCAGCCAGTCGAAGTTGGCTGGCACGAGGAGAGGCTTTTCAAAACGTTCAGTGCTCCAACCGGGAAGGGGCCGAACGCTGCTCTTCTCAGCAAAGTGCTGCCCTTGTCCTTTTTTCGTGAAAGCGAACTTGGTATTCAGCAGGAGCAAGCCAGAGCTATTTCAGACACGGAAGACAGCAGACACAAATCAATAGAAAAAAATAACTTCTTTTTATTTACAAAAAAAAAAAAATCCAAATATTGGATGCTGTAAACAAAATTCACAATCTGTTCCCTCTAGAGTCTGTTTTCCATCAGCTCTTTTTCGGTCTGTGACAAAGCCTATAGTCAAAATGTTCCAAAAGAGCAATCCAAGGAGCAGTTTGCTGCAACAGGATGCCTTGCAGAAGGCAACAGTTGTAAGGAAATCTGAGGGAAAGCAAATCTGCACAGACTCCTACAGACTGCAGGAGCCTGCAGTGCTTTAGCCAAGCTGTCTTGAAATTTGCAGGCTGTTTTTTTTTTTGTTTTGTTTTGTTTTCTACTATTTATTTTGTTAGCAAACCATTATTACAACAGCAAAAGAGTACACTGATTTTCTTTCTTGCAAAGGAAACTCTCTGCATAAAGAAAACCATACAAAAGAATATATTCAAATAGGAACTGAATATGCAATTACAGTTTTTCCTTTTCTGTGCAGTTTTATCTAACACACTTCATTTTCTCGATAAAAAAAAAAAGCTTTTTTTTTTGAACTGGTAGGAGCTTCTGACATGATGCAAACCAAGCATTTAATAAGAGGTGTTGAGAAGATTTGTGTGAAGGCCTTTGTGCAAGATAAAAAATATTTAAGTGCAATAAGTGAAACTAGAAAAACATCATCTTTTTGGTCTTCTAATTGCCCTTCTATTTTTAGAAGAAATGTTCTTGCCTTTGGGAGGACAGCTACATCTAAGGAAAAAAAAAAATACCCCATTTCAAAGCTCTCAGTTGTTTCACGATCACTACATTTAACCAAGTTCAGCGCCCTGTTGGTTAGCAGTAAATTCAGCTGCGGCACAAACAGTTTTACTGTAATCAGGTCAATGTTTTTAATCAGTTCAGCTCTTTAAAAGGGGCACTGTCTCTTGTAGCACAAGTTCTAACCTTACATCTGATTGGATGGGAAAAATGAAGTCTACGAAGCAAGAATGCGGTCGTTAACTTTAAAAGTACCAGTGTGCTAAAGAGGACGGGAAAAACCAGTTAAAAAAAAGTCAGACTTTATGGAGGGGAAGGTGTGCAAACCGCAGAAATAAACCAGCTTTGAAAAGGGGTTCTTATTTTACTCTTGGCCTGAACTCATGCCTTCTTCCCACCTCTAACACCAGGCACCTTTTAAGCTACCAGTCACAAATAAAACAAAGCTCCACCAGTTCCACCACTTGATCATTAACATATGCAAAACAGATCCGGAATACCTATATAATATATATAAAAACATATTATATATGTATCAAAATGCAAACGCTGAAAGGTGCAGTTTAGCTCAGAGCCCTGCTGCATGCACTATAAGNAAAAAAAAAAAAAACAAAACCACAATAAAATTTGAGCTGAGAGGAAGTAAATCAAAACTTTCTTTCAAGCAATGGAAAAAAAAAAAAAAGGGTCCTTCTAAGGAAAAATACATCGTGTCATGTACTATCAGCGTTCTGTGGTTGTGGCACCGCTATAGATTCTCAAACCCTTTTCAAGAGCGGATGACTCATTTATTTGCTGCAAATAGTTGTGGCGAGAGAAGACATACCACATTACCAGCTGATCCTATTTCCCCAGCCTTCTCCGTAGCTTCCGCTCGCAAATCCTCCCAGGAGCTGGAGGCAAGGGGAAAGAGCGGGCCGGGAGCCCCCAGCCTGTGGCGGGGACCCCGGGGGGGACAAGCTAGGAGCCCGGCGGGAGGCTGCAGCCAGCGTCGGAGGGTGGGAAAAGGTGGGGATGAGGGTCTTGCGAGTCAACGCCGGGAATGGCAACGAACCCGCTTTTACGTTTCCTGAAGGACTCGCACAGGGAAGGTGCGTCAGTAAACAAATTCGGGTTCCTGTCAAATCGCCTCCAGAGTGAAAAGTACAAAGCGCGACAAAAATAGATGTACCTTGCTGGCTCCGTAGGGAAAACACACTGCCAGGACACGAGTCCTCTCCCTCTCCCCTGCCCCTGCCTCCTCCAACGCCAGACCCTGCCTGCAACCAGGCAGGGCACAGCGAGGTTTCCTTCAAAAGCCTGAATTCCCTTATCTTTCTTTCTTTTTTTTTTTCCTTTCCTTTTTCCTCAGTAAGAAAATGCAAAATATTAAGAGTCAAGTGTCACTTAGTCATTAGGTTTTCAAAGCCCAACAAAGAATTTAACACCTTCAGAGATGGCACTGAAGTGAAAACAACAGCGGAGGTTGATTTTTTTTTTTTTCTTTTTCCCCCTGCTGGTCTTTTGGGAGAGGAAATGAAAGTGAATAGTTATTGTTCCAATGTAAAGTGATTCCATTTAAATAAAGTACAGTACTGAAATTGTAAATGCAGTGTGACAACCAGATCAAAGATGTTTAATATTTGCATAAAAATATATATATATAATATATATATATAAAATATAATTTTAAGCAATCGTGCAACACTCTTAAAAAGGGTTCATTTCACATTTGCTAAATTCTAGTGGTCCTGGAATGCATAATGCATTCGATTAAAAATACTCCTTTAAATATTAACAATTAGTGTTCAAATCACCAACTAATACAATATTCTTTAGCTGTCAGGGGGTTTAAATAAACCTATCTTTGATCCACGTTCCACTGAATTACACATCATGGAGGTATGCAGTCACAACATTAGTGGGTTAAATGTCAAAATGGCATTACAGTACAAAATAGTTCAAAAAAAAAATCAGCTAGTCATATGTTTCTCCATCTGTGGAATTATTATGGCTCACAAGCAACCCACTGAATTACTGTAATCCTTGTTCTTGCAACCAAAGACATTATCTGAATCCCACCTTAATCCTGACTGGTTCATTTACTCCAAATTTCTCAGGTGTGGGTTAAAAATTCACTGCAAGGTGCCCACTGTCCTATGACATCCTGTTGCAAACTGGAAAACACATAGTACTTTATTTAAACATTCCTTAATTGCTACATTTTCCTAGACCACATTAATATATATTGTGTGTGTATATATATAGATATACACCTATAAGACGTACATATATACACACACAAACATATATACACACATACACACACGTACCTAGGATAATAGCACACCGACATAACATTAACTCTATACAAGTATTTGCCAAGAAAAAAAATAGGGCATTTCCTCCACCACTTATTCACAAGCTTATGGTTTTTTTTGTTTTTAATCCTTGTGTCCCTGATAAAACAAAATGCATGGTTAAACCACAAAACTATATTTTTTTTTTCTCACTTCAAATTTTATGAAGGCATCAGGCACTTTTGATTACTGTTGGTGTGTACAAATATAGCAACATCTTTCTTTTCTTTTATATATATATATATATACTCTGCTGTATCTTCTTTGCTCGGATAACTTATTTGTGAAATCTTTGGTCCTTGAGTATATTGTTTGCCACAGCTGCTTCTCCTGCATTCTCACATTTTTAAAATGTGAGGCATGCACGCAGCTGGAAATAATGGACTTTGTCATCGTACGTGTTTCTGTTTTCCTAACTGTACCAATCCACTACTGTTCATTTGGAGCAAGCTGTTTCTGGTAAAGCGTTCTAGTCAAGCAAGCTATACATTCTACACGGTCAATCCATAGACGGCACTTGCTGCAAGCCCCAAATGCAGTAATTCCAATATACATTTTTATTCAGCTTATCTCTGCTTTATGCCTCTAACTTTTAATTCCTGAATATATATAGACAACTGTTTTTTGTGATTTTTTTTCTTTTTGTTGTTTTTTTTTGTTTTGTTTCTTTCATATTCTCCCTTTTGCAGATCCCATTCTAGAGTAAGAATAAAAATAAAAGAAAATAAGGCTTTCCCACCTTCTCTATGCCAAAGCTATGGGAGCAGATATTGCCAACCCATATTGTCATCAAGCATTCCTCCCTCACTTATTTCAGGGGAAGCTGGTTGCTTTTAATGACAGGCCTCTTGTGCTCTGGGGTAGGATCCAATTATTTTGGGGTTCTTTCTCGATCATGCTCCCGTTATTTATTAGAAGAACCGCAAGCTTTCCCCAAGCTTGAAAACCAGAGCAGATCATCATTGCACAAAACACCCCATTTCAAAGGGGCGCGTCGCCCCTTCCTACGTCTTAGAAAACATTCTCCCCACTGGGTCTACTAATTGCGGTCCTTAATTACAGGGCAGCCAAGTAGAGTATGTGTGCTGCTGGCATGGGAACACCGTCTGAACCTGGGCAATATAGTAATTGCTGAAGTTGGCATCTGCTACGTATGGGGCTGGCTGGTAATAGCAGGTGACATTGGCCACATTGGGGATGATATTTTGCTCGGCTAGGACCCGGATGGCCAGCATGGTGATCAGATTCAGAGTCTGTCTCCTCTCATGTCCCATCAGGCACACTGTGCTCTCATTCACCACACCGTGAAGGGTCATGAGATAGTCATACTTGCGGTCCTCTAATCCCACAAAGTGGTTCTGCAAGTAGGACTCCAGCTTTCTCTGCTGTTCTCCAATGTCTGAGAAGTCAATGAAAAACCTGGAGCACATGTATCTCTGCAGGGACTTAATCTCGGATTCGGAGGCAGCCCTAAAGCCCCTTACCAAAAGGTTGCAGTACTTCAGAAGACCACCTCCTCTGATTTCCTCTGGGTTTCTGGTGGCGATTATCTTGTTGCAGAGGTGATCAAAGGCTTCCTGGAAATCCCCATAGACGCTCTCACCAATGATAGTCGGGTGAAAAGTTTCAGTCATCGGATTCTCTGAGCACTCATAAAAAAGCAGCAGGGAGTCCAGCTTGATTTGAAAGGAATCGACACTGAATTCAAACTGCCGCCTCAGAGAGTCCACAAATTTCAGCTCCACATTTTTGCCACTGTTGTTGGACAGGGAGATGAGACTCCATCGGTCTGAATCATTGCATACTTTTACCATTTTCTGCACATAAGCCTCCTATAATTGGAAAGACAAAATGAGCAAATGAAGACACAGAGGCAAGAAATTTCCCCTTCGCTGCATTTGTTCACGTGCCCCTCCACCCCCACCCCATCCTAGTGTTTCATAAAAGATTTCAAGGAGCGTGCAGATACAAACCGGAGAAGAAATGCTTAGTGTGAGGGCCTGGAGTGCTGTCACTGCAAGGGGATGATAGGGGGGGACGCTCTTCTGGGACTGTGTCATGCAAGGGAAGCATATGGCAACACTGCTTCCTTCAATCACTCCTAAATACATCTACACATGAAGCCCGTAGCACGCATGCCAAATATCCATGCACCCACACACGAAAGGTCACCGCTACAATCAGATACGAAATCTTTCTTATCGGTTTCCACTTCTCTTTTCCCTCCCCACAAAAAAAAAAAAAAGAAAAAAAACCAACAAACACTCAGCAAGCGTTCACTCCCTTCAGCCCTGCTCTTTCCCTGCAGGTTCCACAAACCTGCCCCATATGGGGGAAAAAAAAAAATCCATTTAAAAAAAATAATAATTTTAAAGGCATTTGGCATTCAGCCGGGGCGTGCAGCACACGAGAAAGCGTGCGCCTTGCAGACGGGTGTTCCCTTCCCGCAGACATTAAAGCCAGCCGAGCTCCCCCCCGGCCACCCCGGGAAGCGGGTCCGGGCCACCAACCTGCCGCAGCGCCCACAGCCGGGAGATGCGCAGCGCCGCGCACACGCACAGACACACACACACACACACACACAGACACACACGCACAGACACACACACACACACACACGCCCCCGCGTAAGGCAACGCTCCCAGCACATCAAACCAGATGAGAGGGAGCGAAGACTAATTAATCCTGAGGAGCCCCCGGCCAGGAGGCTTCACTGCGAACCCCTCCTCCGTTATAAGGGGGACGTGGGGGGGGGGGAATCACTTGCGGTCCCTGTGGGTCTCGGGGTAGGGTGGGGGTCGCGGGGGTGGGGGGTGAATCACTCACGATCCCTGTAGGTCTTGGAGCGTGTGTGTGGGGGACACCGCGTCCCTCAGTGCACCCCTCCACCCCCGCAGGGGAAGGTGCCCCGTTCCCCGCCGGCAGGCGCTTCCACCTGCCCGCCCCGGGCGCCTGGGCACCGGGCAGGTTTACCTTGAGGGTGAGCGGCGTGATCTTCTCCTTGTTCACCCCCTCGGGTAAGAAATCCAAGAGGCAGTCCAAGACCACGTCCTTCACAGTCTGAAACTCGGCTTCCCCTTTGAGGTCGGCGCAGAAGATGAGGTCCAAGTCCTTGTAGCCCAGCCCGCTGTCCTGGTGGAGGACGTGGCTGGCGGCCGAGCCGTTGAGCCGCACGTCCCGCAGGCCGATGCCCTTCTCCTCCAGCCGGCTCCGCACCACCTTGACGATCTGGCGGGGCTGCATGGCCAGCGTGGGGAAGTTGCCGCGGCCGTGGATGGGGATGGTCTCGCTGAGGATGCGGTCCAGCCGCTGCACTTGCTCCCAGCTCAGCACGTTGCAGTGCGCGCTCTCGCAGCCGCCCGCGTAACTCCCGCCGGGGCCGCCGCCGGCCTTCTCATCGTCTGCCATGGTGCGCGGCCGCCGCCTCCCCGGGCTGGACGGCACCGCTCCGGCTCCTCGCTGTCCCCCCCGGGGTCCCTCTCCCTCCGCGCCTAGCAAAAGAGGAGGAAAAACCAGCGGTCAGACAGCGGCGCGCACCCGCCGCCGGAGCTCCGCTCCCCCCCACCCCCCCCGCAGCCGCCCCGCACCGCCGGACGGCGCCCCGCGGGGAAGGGGGGGACGCACACACCTATCGATTAAATTTAAAAAAAAATAATAAAAATAGGGGGAGAAGGAAGAAAAAAAGCCCCCTCCCCGGAGCCAGGCGGTGCTGCAGGGCAAGGGGAAGGCGCCCGACCTGCAGAGCCGCCGCCGCCGGCGCCGCTCTCCGCGCCCCCGCCGGGGCAGAGGCCGCCCCGCGCCGCCCGCCGCCCCGCTCGCTGCCGCCGCGGGCTGCCGCCGTCTCCGGAGCTTTCGTAGTTCTGCCCGGGAAAGGTCCCCAGTAGTTTTTATACGGGGTTTCTCCGCTCTTCCGGGGCTCCGACTCACTGCGCCCGCGTCCCGCCCCCTCCATCTGCATGGCCGGCCTCGGCGGTGCCCCCGGCACGCCCACGCCCCGCGCACCCACGGGCCGCCCCGCCGGCTCCCCGCCNCACGGCACGGCACGGCACGGCACGGCACGGCACGGCACGGCACGGCCGCCCCTCCGCGCCGGCGGAGCGCCCAGCGCGGCACAGCGCGGCCGCCCCGCCCCACGCGCGGCCCCGCTGGAAAACCCGCGCAGCGCAACCTTCCCCCCCCC
>RSEF01000003.1:87755713-87791711 GCA_003993805.1 Himantopus leucocephalus | reverse complement strand
ATTTACACTTTTTTTTTTTTTTTTCTCAGTTCAGAAAGGTACATGGGATATTAATTGTCACGCTCTTTGTATAAACTAAGAATTATTTGCATTGATGTGCAATTCTTTTCACTTCTCTTCCCCTAATTAATGGACACTAGATAGAGGGTGCTTTTTTTTTTTTTTTTTTATAAGCTGTCAAAATATAGGGGAAACATAACTACCAGCACAGTACTTTATTTAGGGTATATTTATACTCTAAATTTTTTGCTCCTCTGCCCTACTTGAATTTGAAGGCCCACGTTGCTTTAAATCGGTAGAAATCGTTAAGAATTGCAGCAAGAAATTGCATTAGGGTGAACTACATTGCGGGAAATTCAGAAATATTTGTGTGAGTTACAGAGATCATTCTAATTATGACTGATACTGGTAACGCTGCTGCTAATAAAAGCATTAATTCAGCTCATGAACATGCTTGGTCCCTTTAATGACAAATACATATTTTTGGAAGGAAAAGGGGTTTTTTTTTAACTCGTCAATGTGAGCAGGAATTCTTTGACAGAATTTTGATGCTATTACTCACACAGGTTGTTTGTACTGCCCGAGCAGTTAATAGGAACTCAAGATGTACGATGTGAATCACGTCTTTCTGTATGTTCGCACAATATTGCTCAATTAGTCCCTTCGCTTCACCCATACTCTCAGTCCTGCTCGAGAAGGAATGAAGACTACTAGCAATAAATGCTTTTCTGTATGACTTTGTGTATATTTGCCGAATAAAGTCCTCAGCGTGAGCTGCTCATTCAGCTCGGCTGCGTAGCGCTTTCGAGGTGAATTCTGCTGAATTTAAGCATGCTTAGTATTTTCTTGACTGAACTACACGTACCTTGACTGTAACATCATTCCGCCTCCCTTCTGCCCATGACATGGAGACTAAAAGAGGAACGTGATCTCTTTGGCAGAAAGAAAAGCAAAAAAATGTGGCTCTTCGGCTGCGTCTATGCTCGGAATTGGTGCCCATTTGGTGCGCAGCCGGAGCAAAACTTCCGCNGCTTTAGTTTTTTTTTTTTTTCCCAAGAGGAATCGAGTTTGTGTGCCACAGCTGCTCTGCCAACACAGCCAATGTGTGGTACCTACGGACAATCAGGGGATCGACTTCTGAGCAGCAAGGCTACTTCAGTCCAAAAGCCAGTGTTGACTCAGCCAGAGGTGTTTGTTTTTGTTAAAAACATTATAAACATCAATACTGCTATCATCACCAGGTACTAGAAGCAGCAGCCTTCTCTCTCGGATTGACTTGGCAGAAACAAAGACGACTAGGAAGCCTAAAAAACTCCCTCAGAAGAAGTTTGGAAAAAAAGATACAGCACAATTTCATCACAATTGTGTCGTGAAAAGTTCAGTAATATCGTTCCTCTTCCATTTCTTTCTAATCCTTCTATTAAAGGCAGTTATTCCCAGTGCAGAGGGAATTGGCAGGTACCGTCACGATGGTTTTTCCTATCTCCTCCTCTTTACAACGTTAGAAAGCAAAATACACGTTCAATATAATAAAAAAGCAACAGGCTGTAGCAAGATGGACATCAAGGGGCACCGTTTCCAGGTGGCTGGATGCGCAGGGTATGGAGCGCGGACGAACAGGCTGGGCGAGGGGAGCTCGGGGACCCCCTTGGCAGCCCTGGCTGCAGCGGGAGCACTGGCGGCCGCACAGGGGTACGGCAGCCCCGCATCCTCCCACCTCTGGCACCCGCATCCTCCCACCTCTGGCACAGCAGCGCTCTCCGTCTCTGCTTAATAATCCCTTAGCATGGCTGGCTTGGCCTGTCTTGTACAGGGTCCGAGGGCAACTGCAACATTAAAAATGAGATCTTAACCCAACCTTTTTGTTCTCTGCCTGCCAGAGGTGGAAAGACATCGCTGGGCAGCAATCACCGGAAAACTCCTTTGTATTATTCACTGTGTTGCTGCACAATTATCTTGCTGGAAACAGCAGCTGTATGACTGAAGAGTATTCCTAGCCGCTCTCCACCCAGATAGCATCTGAATGTATCAGCTCGTCTTCAGATATATATTTCTGGAGAATTCAGGCCCTTGTGCCCTTTTCCTGCCCCCCCGTCACCTCTTGCGCAGCTGCTGGCAGCTGCTCTGAGCAGCGGCCGGCTCTGTCCCACTCCCCCCCACAGCACGGGGGGGCGACCCACTGGTGCGCTGGGTGGGTTACAGCTCTTCTCTGTGGGGTGCTACCCCAGACCGGAGAGTGGGGAGATGCTGAGGAGGCGTCAGCCAACAGGACGGAACTCTGGACTTGGGTGGGAAATGCTGTGAATTAACGCAAAGTCGTCAGATCCAAAGACAGCCCACCCTCACCCTTGCACGCACGGATGTAGGCACACATACACAGCCCAAAAAAATGAGTTTCAAGAAAACAGCCCATGGTAAATGGACACTCTCTGGAAGTACCTTTGAGTACCAAAATGACTACTACTGCTTTTGACAACAGCATAAAACAAACTACCATCGAAATGAACTCTAAGACCTTGTCTGTAGCAGACATACTTGCAATCCTTTCCAAATCTTGATTCATTCATATCTTTCCTCAGAACTAGTCTGGGCAAGGTTTGAGCTTGGGTGTGGAAGAAGAGCTCAAAGGCTCGTTTTGTTGGGGTTTTTTGGGGTTTTTTTTGTTGTTTGTACTCAAGCCTGATTTTAAAACTCTTTTCAAAGACCTTGTCTTTCTTTTGCATGCCTGCACAAAGTAGTCTTCTGATACCTTGATATTCTATAGTTCACACTGATTTATTTCCAAAATTTATTTCCTTGCTTGACACTATCAAAAATTACGACATTTTGTCATGGAACAGTGTCTACTAGGAATTAGTACTGGAATTAGCACTGACTGCTGGAGCGGTCAATACTAAGGTTCTTTGAATGAAATGAAAATCCGAGATGTCTAGAAAATGATCTTTCAAAGATAAATAAAAGAAATCATTGTGCTTTCAAAGTACTACTGTTCTACTAGTTTTATTTTCCTTCTGCCAGTTTTTACTGGAAAGATGTTTTACTCATCCTGAGAAAAATGTCAATGTCTGGACTAAATGCTGTGTTGCTTTGAAAAGGTACGGTTTAAAGTAGGCCAAATTATCAGAATTTTCTGATGAGCCTGCCAGTAGTTTTTTTTGCAATTCTGCTGAGAAAATGTGTGTTAAATGAAATAGTAGCATTCAACATGTGCACCGCTGCAACAGCCACGGGCCAAGTCAAGAGATCAGGGCACCAAACAGTTCATCTGTCAAAAGACATAGCCCTGCCTCGTCTAGGGAGTTCATAGCCTAAATACACCAGTGAATAGCAGTGTCTTCGATTAGATAAACCCATCAGCATTTGCTCCCAGAGGAAGGAGCATTAGGGTCAGCTCCCGAGCATGATTTTTCAGAGCTAGTGCCGTAGCCGGGTGCAGGTGACGGCAGAGGCACCAGCAAACCCCTCCTTCCCTCCGTGCCAGGCAGGCGGCCATCCCACCTGGGGGATGGGATGTGGATCCCACCCCACCCACAAGGCACGGGACGGTGCGGTCCTGGCAAACCCCTCGCCTCCAGTTCACCTGCATAAAAAACAGTCATGCTCTCAGATTCACTTGTGTTTTACACTCAAATACTGCTGTGTTTTAGCCCATATTGGCCCATGGGACATAAATGCGATTAAAATGAACTATACAAGATCCAGGTATTCACACGGCAGCCAAGAATAAGACTTTTCTTTTCCTTTTTTCTTGAAGAGGCCACATTTTTCATTGGTATGTAGGGGAGTTTTAAGCTTCAGTCTTTCTACCCACAGAGGAAAGAGAAACCCCCAATGTTTCATGACTCATGCATTCATGCGATCCCAGTTGCTTATAACCGATAGGATTTTATGCCGATTTTACTTTTCCATGTTTTGTTTATCCTACAATGCATTAAGCTCATGTGGGAATACTCCAGCGGATTTCAGCATTCTGCCTTTTATTCAGGAGAGCTGGAGAAGCTCATCATTTCAGATTTAAACAAGCTGTCCTGATTTTGGAACAGCAAACCTCAGTGTGAAAATACACAATGTGAACTAACAGAAATTGGGTTATTGTTCACTCAGACTGAATTGGTTTCATGGATTCAAAGCCATAATTTAGTTTCACCTACTACAAAACAAAAACCATTTTACCAAGTACTTTCACTATAAAGACTATGACTCCTGATGGAGTCAGGGCACCTTTCAGTCTTGATTAAAGTTTATAAATGCTGGAAATTAACTGGATTACTACAGAAAATTTGTTCCATTACCTAATTACCCTCACTGTTAAAAATGTGCATAATGTTCCTAGTCGGAGGACATGTTTGCACAGAACAGGAGCGTTTGCACTGGATTTAGTTGCCGTACACTGAAATGACGTGTATATTCCCAGGATGCAATTCTTAGCAACTCTCAAAAATGAGATGTACACATTCAGTGCTCGTCCTGTTTAAAACTGCTTGTTGAAGTAATACTTACAAATGTCTGGGCAGAGGAACAATTTAAATTCCTCAGCTGGCATCCCCCACTGCCTTGCATCTCATCCAAAACTACTAAGACAGCAGGTTGCTGTGAAAGAAGGTTACCTATCTCTAGCTGCTCCCAGGGAGGCAAAATGGGTTCATTTACAGCTGCACATACATCAACAGCTGATACATAACCATTATACATACTAGAGTTGATTTTGGTCATCTAGAGTTGTATAGATGCTCTGGGCCTTCGGCTTAGAGGCAAAGAATCAAAGTGCCCTGAAGATGAAAGAAAGAAACCCAACATTTTAGGGCCGTGCAAGTGGGGACACAGTCAAAACACTGTGCAGCAATGGATCAAAAGGATGTGAGAGCCCTCTTCCGAGGAAGCAAAGAGCTGGAGGGTACCATAGTCCATTTGTGCATATTAGGAGAGACAAATAGGGTTTCTGATGGCCCCAGTGTGCCACCACTTGAAAATCACAGTTTCTGTGAGACAGCTTAGCAAGCAATAACTTTTCTGGTGCCCGCAGGATGCCACCATGCTGGGCTGATGTGCACTGCTGTCCTACCTGAACCCTGGTGCTGCATTGGCATTTCCAAAGTTGCAAGAACTCAACTGGGATCTGTTCGTAATCTTAATCTGCTTTGTATGTTTCTCACTCTTCAGCCAAATCCACCCAAAAAATACAAGTTCACACCTTTCTTTTTTGTTTCCTTAATCCTGTCTTTTTTTCCCCACCACAGATCATTTCCAGCTGTCCATGTGCTAACAGTGGCAGCTGAAGCAAGGACCTGGTTCGGAACCGTGCTGCGGTCACAAACAAGAATGCAGTGACGTACTTTGCTGAAACACCCACCCACAACACTCCTTTTTTCTTTCACAGGTCTCCTTGTCCTGCATGGGAAACCCTACTCCTCCACACCCTGCACTGCTTCGGTATGCTAGATTCAAAGAGCAAAATACTGTCAGAGCAGAGCGTTTAGTTGGAGTATGAAGAAATAAGGAACTCGGCAATTTTTCAACTACATTTCAAAGCAAAAGTAGGGTACTTTGAAAAGAAAAACCTTTTTTTCCAAGTGAGAAAGGGGGAGCGTCTCATGAGTGCAAAAAAAGCAAGGCATTTTTTTCTCGTGCAAGATTTTTCCTCCAGAAACACAAAAATGATACAGATTGGTACCTGAAGCAAGTTATTATGTAGCAGTATGCCCTGCCTCCACCTCACCGGGAAGGGCACAGAGCCACTTCTGATGAGAAGACTCCAATCTGTGCTGCCACTGCTCTCGCTGAGACCCCGCAGGAGCCCAAATGGAGCCAGCTGCATCAAGGGCCATCACCTCCCGCAGCTGCAAGTTACCACTGGTCTTCGTGCGAGGCAAGGCAGGGACCCTGGGGCTCCAGCTCTTCCTGAGCATCACCCGAGCGTCACCAGGGCTATTTACTGCTGGGAGGGACGGGCAGCTGCATGGCAGCAGCTGCAACCCAGTTTTAGCTCAGAGAGGGCTACAGACTCTTGCTGCACAGGGAGGAGAGTTGTAGCTTCCCTGAGGAGCAGTTGCTGGAGCACAGCAATCTTTGCTGAGTTCTGCCACTGAGGCATGGGTCTCACCGCTTTTGAAGACCTCAGAAATCAGCAAGACCTAGGAGCCGGGAGCCTTTTCCTGCCTGGGAAAGTGCCAGACCAGCTCCTGCTCCCACCTGCTGCCGAGTTTGGAGCTCAGCTGCTGCCCCCCTTCTCAAGAAGCAGAAGCAGCCTCTTCTTCAGAGCAGCAGCTTCAGCTCCTCGGTCCTGCTGAGCTCAGCAGTAGCCCAGCTGAGCTCTGAACCGTAAGCTGGCTTTGTGCATGGATAAAAATAGTACGGCACGAATAACATTAACACCGAAATAAGGGCAACTGTCTCATTTCTGTTCTTTGTTTTTTTATACTGTGAAGCCCTCACAAGGCCAAAGGGGCAGAGACTAGAAATCCAAGTGCAAAAATGCTCTCTTAGCCACAGCACTGCATGGCCCTTTTAGCTCTCACTTGTTCCTGGACGGGCTCCTTGGGCACACAAAGTTTCAGGTGGACTCTACTAAGGAATAAGGAGAAGGCATCCCAGAGCGTAACCTCAGCCCACCACTGGGGTTGTAGGAAGGAGCTGAACTGGGAAAGGAGCCTTCCTTTCCAGCTCTGATGTTTAAATGTTCCCCATCACAGTGGAAATCTTCTAAGTCAGCTTATCAGAGACAAAATACGGAGAAGAGTTTGTGAAATTTCATCCTTTTGAAATAGAGCCCTGAGCTTGCCTCCTACTCATACCCAAAGCTAATCTTGCCCTGAGCAACAGTCTCAGCTCACTCCCGGTCCAGATTTCAACACCATCTCTTCCTTGATTTTTTTGCTGACATTAGGGAATTTCATTGTGGTTGCATTACTGGGTATCTGAAAGTGAAAATGAGTGTCACAGTCCTGTGAGGTGACCCCGTAAATGAAATCGGAGTGAATGGCGCACTAATATTATTAGTCCATTTCTTGTTCCTCTGCTGAGGACCAGTCTTGCTTTTTGAAATTAACCCCCAGAGTTCTTATTTATCAGCATAGCATTTGTCTCATTTGCCACTGAATTCCAAATAATGCTTTGCCCAGGAGACCTTGTCCTAATGCAGAGCTTCAAAGAAAGATTTATATTCCACATGCCAAATGCTATTAGCATTCCTACTAGGATAACGGAGGAAGAATTTTGGCTCTCGATGTACAGAATTTTATGAAGAGACAATCTGTGCTTTTACGCAGAAGGCTCCACAGACAATGCTGGATTATTCCTTGAGGTGGTGCACAGAAGTCCTCTGTTCAAGAGGGTTGATTTCCCAACAGTCCCTTCCCAACAATCCCAGGATGTCCTTCCGGTAGGGGCCCTGTGGCCAGTCCACCGATGAGACAACTTCTTATGAAAAAGCTTCCCATGTTAGGCATTGCTCCACCAGCCATCCAACATGGTATTTCACAGCAAGGAAGGAGCGGTGCATTATCCCTTTTTTTTTGCCAATTACATCACACCGTGTGCCCGCTTGAGGCAGGTAATACATTTCTGTCTTTCTAGGATGGTTAGTTTCCACCGCATCATTTATGGCACTTTATTGCTCTGAAAAATTGCACCTTGATCGCACATGCCCAATAAATGGTTTTGTTGCATGCATCCTTCCAGCATCTGTCTTAGATTACATCATGTGTGTAAGTAAACCAGTAACATTTTGAAAGCAGCTGATCCCCTGCAGGCAAAGTGACTTCGTTTTCCTTTTAGTTGAAGTGTGCAGCTTGTCATCACTCACTACCTTCCTCACCTAAATTTCAGTCTCGTGGAAGCTTACCATTTTATTACAAGCCACGCTTAGCCCGGCTGTGCCCAGAGACCAAACGAGCCCCGATCCCTGCTGTGCCTCCCCTGTGAAGAGGCGGGGGAATAGGCATCCCCCGTCACATCCCCGTTGACCTCATGACAAGCGGAGCAGCAAGCCCAAAGCAAGGCGGCAGGCCGACGGAGGAAGAAGCCCTGAGGCTCAGGAGGGTGGGCTGACAAAGGAGGCGGTCGCTAGGAACAGAGGAAACCCAGATCTAACTGAGGAAGATGCCAAGGCCGTTTCTTCCTTTGACGGCGGCTGCGACTGCTCCGCCAGCTTTCGTCTCTGCCTGCCTCCTCCTACGTTTTCTCTCCCATGGGCGACGTGCCGGGGATTGGGAGGGAAGTGCCAGGAGGCTTCTCGCAGCGCTTCCAGCAGCTACGCTGCTTAACAGTAGTTGCCTCTGATTGCTTATGTGCTCATGTACTGAAAGCGCAGGATTATCACATGCCCTTCAAAACACCACACCTGGCGAATGCACAAAACTAGGGATGAGCATAACTGCTCTCTGCTAACGGCAGCGTGGAAGTCGTGGGTCGAAAAATAGCCTGGAAATGATTTCGCCATTTTGCCTCTAATAAACTGTAATCCCGAGCTGATTTGTTTTTAAGGAGTTCTGGCCTTGCTCCAAAGGGCTGCATTTTCCAGAGATGAGCTATCCATTTCCTCCGGTCTTTTTAACATGGCTGCAGCTGAACTTTTAAGCCAGATCATCCCAATTTACCAGGCATGAGATTATTTCTCATGTGCAAAATGAGGCAGAGAATTAAAAATAACCATGCCAGTAGATGTAAAGTCAGTTGGTTTAAGGCTCAGTTAGAAGTTTATGTGTCATTCGCAAGTACTTGCTTTCCGGAATAGGCTGTTCAATAAGTCTGTGCTGTCGGGAGCCCCGCAGTACAGATCTGGCTCCTTTGCTTTTCACAGGTCAGCTTAGGATATGGAAGCATGAAAAAACACCCAGGCACTCATTTTAGAACTGAATAGGTCGGTGCTTTAACTGCACGTGATGAAAGCCAGTAGCGTACTTGGGTATACTTAGCTCAGCTTAGCTCGAGGTAATTGTATTGTGCACGTGTTAGGCTGCATCAGACAGAGCAGCACAGCAAACGCGTGGTCCACAAAGGCAGAAGTTATTGAACCCGGCGACGTAGAAAAGATGCAGGGGAAATTTCAAAAATCTAATTTCCAATTCGTTTACTTATTTTCGCAAAAGGCATTTTTTAAACGTGAGTATTTTTGGCCAAGGAATTAGTTAAGAAAGGAGAGATTTTTCAATAGCCATCCAAGAGGAAGAAAGCAAACTTCCAGGGTAAAAAAAGAGCATGTTCTTCCCTCCAAAACTTCTCATTTTTTTACAGGAAAACAATTTTTTTTCTCAAACTATTTCGTGCTTTTTCCAGAATATATGGGATTCTTTCCTTTTATCTCTGGGCAAATGCCATACATTTAAGTGCAGTTCATAATCGTTCTGTACCTACTAATGAGGAAAACGTTTGCAGCCCTCAGATGCGGGCCAGACAAACTATAGTCACACGGCAGCAGAAGCTGCTCGTGTTCCCTAAGACCCTCTTATTCATCGTCTCTTTTTCTTGTGTATGTTTTTATTCCTACATAAAGAAATGGGACTCTCTATGGTCTTTCGATGCAAATTTAGTGCAGAAGGAGATTTACTTCACATATCTCTTGTGCTATTGAATAGAGGCACTTTAATTTTGGACACTTTAGAATACATTAGCAATTCATCACAATGCATGTGTAATTTAATGTATCATTTTGCATTCAGATATTGGTAGCTTTTCTTCACATCAAAAAAAATTGCTACATTATGGTTAGCCTGCTGCCAAGCCAGTGAAAGAGTGCTTAATTACCTTTTGTTTTTAATGATACCTACCCGAGGCCGGGGCCTGGCATGTGCTTGGAGTCTGTGGTCACTCTCTAGCAGGCAGTGGTCTTTTTGAGGGGAAATAAGGGATGTTTGGCTGTTAGAAACAGTTTTTAGTGGAGCTAATGTCCTAACTTAGTCCTTCTTACTTAATTGCCTGTTTCATTACTGTTGCTAACGTATGTCTTTTGGTGGCTGAGATGCCCAAAGTATTCACGTTAACTTCCTGTTTACCCTGAATAGTAGAAATGCAGCAGTTATCATTCACTATCTGGCAATTTTTCCCTGCTACATCTGAAAGATCCACCAAGGATTTGCTATTCTGATACTAAGGAGAGACACAAACTGCGAGCGGTTGGGTTTGTTGATGGTATCCAACAGGCAAAAATGCCTCAGTGCTCCTAGGAGAGGACGCAGGACTTCCATAAACATTCTGTGTAGATGATTTCACTTCTAATTCTTTCGTTTTTAAGGGCTTCCCCCAACCCCGGTCCTCCCCACCCTGAGCAGAGTGAACACCCATCTTTACATCCCCTGCCTGTTCCTGCCAGCAACCTGGAAGCAGCATCTGCCCAACCTTTGTTTGAAGCCGGGTACCGCAGCTGGGGTGGCCAGACGCTGTGGGTGCCGGGGCGCTAGCAGCTCTCGGTGGAAAAGCACTCTGGGTGAGGTGACACAGGAGACGCAAGGGTAGGTTATTTCAGGCAGCCGAGGGGGAAATACGTCCATTGTTCAACAGTCCCCAGAACAGCTAATCTTGTTCCCCCATGCCAACGGCTGTCCTATTAAATGTGTACTTTTCATAGACGTAGCTCTGCAAATTTCATGTGATACGTAAATATCAGTAAAAACGAGACCATTTATAAACACCTCCTTCTCCTTCCTCCTCTCCCTCCCTGCCCTGCTGCCAAGATATGCCTGTTAGCAGGGTGAACCCTGCCTGTCATAGACTTTGTCCACTTCACTCCAGACCAAACAGCAAAGCAGTGAAAGGCATGATGGTGGTGAGCAGTGAAAGGCAAAGAGAAAAAGGCCAAAAAAAAAGAGAAGTAGCTGTAAACCTATGGCTACATATATAACTCACCCAACATGGACTAGAACCACCAAATAAATTTCTGCTATCTGTTTTCCACTTATTTAGTGCCCTACCCTTTATGTACTCACAGGTATTTTCCACAAGGGCTCCCCTTCCATTATATTTAATGTAACTCATTGATTTCAAAACTTGACATACAAAAGGCCCCTCTGGGGCCTCACAGTAATAGCAAGCTGTGCAATCTCAGTATCGGCTATTTTGATAGAGGCTTCCTGCCACGCAGCGGGTTTCAGTTCTGTCGGGCCGCTGCTATTCTGGAGTAAAACGAGGACTGTGTACGCAAATACACTGTTGGCTTCGTCCGTCTCTCCCATCTGCAGTCACACCAGCTGGGGGCTTGGGTTTCTGACTGGACACCTGGACTCTGGCGTACCAAAACGCAGTGCCTTGTCAGGCAGGAAGACTTGGGGGCTGTGTGATTTCAAAGCCACCTGGGTGCTGGAAGAACTCTGGAGGTTCATGTCATGGGGAAACACTGTAGAAGATGGCATTTGTGTGCCGACCTCTTTTTCTGCTCTTCTACCTTTCTGCTCGTGTACTGCATGTCAAAGTTGGATGGAGGCTTGTCATTCATAACAGTAATCTGGTGCCAATCCTGTAAAAACTTCCTTTTAACAGAGATAAGATAATGCAGTCTAACAGTTCTTTAACTAAATAGGATTAATTAGCAGGAAGCTGGCTGCTTAATTCACCACTGACCTGTAAAACCTGGTAAGAATGAGGTCGCTGGACATAATAGAGCTATTTAGGAGTTTAGGTCAAACTTTCATAACAGAAAACATCATTTAAAGATCACTCTGATAGAATAAAATTCTGGGGTAAGAAAATATTGCTTATTAAGGAGAGTTCTAATCTTTAAAATAGTGTGCTCTGTATACTCAAAAGTGTATTCCTTCCAAAACAAACAATTGCAACATCTAAGCATTCAGTCAGTGGACACCAGACTTTGACATTCAAACCCATCAACCTTCATATCCTTTCCTCCCAAATTTGTTATATAAAGCTCACTTTTTTGTGACCTTAAGGTCTCACAGGGGCTTCACATTATGAGAAACTTGTTTCATGTTTCAGTGAGTAAGAACCAGCACTTCTCTGTGCGTATCCTGAGTAATCGTCTTGATTAAATGAAGTGTGTTCAAGGATCAGAAAAAATAAATAGTGCACATATATTTCTATAGCTCCCCAATTTCCCTCCAGCTTCTACCTACGTTTTCACTTGTTTTTTTCTGACAGCAGCTGTTTGCAAATGACAGTTTCTATTACTAATACACATGTGCATCTGTAGCATTTCTGCCAAAACAATGTTCCTGTTTTCCCCCAGGAATCTCTGATTTCTTCCCCCAGATTATGTCCTGTCTCTTCCCCACATTGTGTAAGTCAGGATTATCAGGCAGCGTTTCAGTTGATTTACCTATTGCAGTGTACACCGTCTTCCAAAGAGGTTCGTCCAGAGCCATTTACAGATCAGAAATACCACCTGAAGCCGCTCTCAGCAGCTAACTGCACCTATTTTAAAACATTGTGGTCCTGTAAAAACCAGACACAACATCTGAGGTATGAAACAGTACCAAAAAAAAGTATTGATTTTGATGTATTAGGTCAACTTCTGTTTCTGCTTCCAAAGCAGAGGGATGAAGGGTTACCCCTCAGCTACCCATCTGGGAACAAAAAGATTTTCCTCTTTAATTTCCACCCCCCCCTTTTATTATTCCCTCCATCTTCAAAGCCTTCATGTAGTAACTGGCTAGTGTCCCACCTTTGCTTGCCAAGGAAGCTTGAACATATTCCTTCGGATGGCCAAAAAGGTCGTTATGGTTTGAAAGAAAACATTTCTTCTACCCAGGAGCTCAGCACACCATGTCCCCATTTCTCCAGCCTGCTGCCAATACTGAGAAGTGAGATCGCTTTTCAAGCCCACAGCTCAATAACGAACAGTTTTGTGTGTCTACTACAAAAGATCAGGAAGCCAGACCCACTTTTTTATTTAATACACGGAGCCAGATTCTCAGCTGGTATAAGCTGAAGCAGCTCTACTGGTGCGAAGAAAAATATACTGATTAACACCTGCCAAAGTTCTGCTCTACATATTATGTTTGCAGAGTAAATGGCATAAATCATGGAAACTGTACTTATTTTTTCCATTTTGAGACATTCTTCCTCCAGTACACCCTGGGAAAACATTGTTGCTTTTGCTGAAGTGCTAAGGATTCAATTAAGAAAAAAAAAAATAGGGCCAAAGTGCTTCCATAAAACTCAAGAATTTTTGTAAGCACCATTCATCACAATTACTTCCACAGCCACAGAGACAACAGGATGAGTAGTTCCTGGCCTAGAGTTTTTCTCTCCTGTCTAGTATTGCTTTAATGTGTCAAAACTGGATGTATCTGTGGAGAGAGGGGTGTATGCATGCACATGATACACTCTCCCTCACATTACGCACTTCTCTCCTTCTCTCCGGTATACAGGACTCCGGCTACTGGAATTCCCATTAGTTCAATGTATCCAAATGGCCAGATGATTCATCTGCAGAAAAGGAAAATATCTGAACTTTGCCTGTCTTTTAGGGAACGTTATTGGTAAAAAGTGTTGTGCATAGAAAAAAAAAAAAGACCGTTGCTAACTTTCATTGAATTAATCCATCTCCCAGAATAACAGCATAGAAACTACATATCTGCACCTTTAAACACGTAATATCAAGGGTTATTAGAGCTGAAAATTGACATTGCTTGTTAGTCTTATATTGAAGTTAATAGATTCAGCAATATGCTGTTCATACAACAGCTTGGGGTATGGATGAAACTTTACAAAAATGAATGCTACTTGGTAGTAAATTATTAATGCTTTGATTTAACTTTTTTTAAAAGTAGACATGCAAATCACTGCAACATTTGCAGTGAGTAAACAAGTACTCCCACGCTGTGAGAGAAGATAGGGATATGTACAAGGTGATAGCACAGCTAGTTTACTTTGAACCTCAGATTAAATAAGCGTTTTTACTGCTCAGTAGATATCTGAGCTGGCAAAATGAGGGGAAAGAAGGCAAGGCAAGACAAGGCAAGGCAAGGGAAATTTTGAGAAAGACCATGAATAGTCTTTCCAGTCACTCCTGCCTGCTTGGGAGAGGGGAAGAAGGAAGCGAAGACAGAAAGGGATTATCCTCACAGTGTTGCAGCCTGCCCACGAGCAGAGAAACCCCTTCCAACAAACAGTTTGTTGAAATGGATGCACTCCCAGTATTTCCAGTTCCTACACAAATACCTCTGTCATCCTAACAAAAAAAAACCCTCAAAACAAACAAACTGGCAATGACAAGAAGTCTCACCGCTCTAGATTAATCCTCCCCGGCGTGGTCCAGTTTCTCGGGCTGTAGCTGGATAAGCTTTAGTAGCCTCAGAGAAAATCTGGGCTATGCCAGATGAGAAACCAATCCTAGCTGAGGACCAGGAATTCAGAGGCAACTGAGGACTGCTGACGTGCCTAATTCATGCAGCACCTCATGTTCAAACTGATTGCTTGCCTAGTTCCCTCTGTCATCAGCAGGACTCAAAACAGCTTGGTGATTTTGTCCACCCCAGCAAGTTTGTCCATCATGATCTGGGCCTTGCACACTGAATTTCTGTTGTCCAGGGCAGTATTATGCCCCAAGCCACTGCCAGCACTGGCAAACTGGGTCACCTAATGGGAAACCTCCTGCTGGTGTCACCCAGACTCCTTGACTCTTTGTGCTCAAACAGCTGTACAGGCTCCCCAAAGGCTCAGGTCCCGGTCCTCCCCCGGCATGGTCTGTGCCTCACAAACACCCTCTCAGTGCCCTGAGAAGGGATATCCATCCCCAGCTCCTCCTGGGCACTATCAGGGCACATATGTGGTAAATAAATACTCAATGTCCAAGAAGACCTGGTGGGAAGTTTGGACCTCCGTGGTGGTTTAACTTCAGAGCCGCACAGAGCCGTTCGAAGGTCTCTGTTCCAGCTCTTACAAATCCAGCTCTACTTCTTTTTTCTTCCCTGCTGCCCAGGAGGTATTATGTTTGTCTGCTTTGTCAACACCAAGGTTTTATTTTTGCCATTTTGTTCTTCCCCCTGCTTACCTAGTTCATCTGTTTTCCTCCTCCTGTTTCTTTGTCCTCGTGAACTCAGGAGCCTGGAACTAACACTTATTTCAAAAGTGGTGGTGCAGCCATCAGCTGAAAGCAAATTTTTTTTCCAAGCCTTGAACATCTGTCAGCAAACATTGCGGGGGAGTGCTTTTTACCGTAACAGGTTGTGTGGAAAAACACAGCAGTGCTGCTCTCCCCTCCCTACAATCTTCCTTGGATTTGATAAACCGGGACTGTCCTTCATCCAAGGCCTATAAAATGGGTAAACAGGGATCTTTATCAAGGTGAGGGGGAATATTTTAGGGAGTAGGCCTTACAGCTAAAGGGACTGCAGGCAAAAAAATCCCCTGCTGTGGCTAGCTTAAAGGACAGAAATTATTGCAGCAGGCTGCTACTATCAAACCTACAAGACACAACCTCATTTATTAGTCATCATGTTGCTGCTTATGAGAAAATGAATGAAAATAGTAATAAAAATCAAGTTTCAAAAGAGAAGTCCTGAAAATAGGTGTGTGATGTACCCCTCTGGGCATGCGCTGGCAGCTTGCAGGATCGGTTCTTGCCCAACACCTTGTATGTGAGAAAACCCAGTGATGAAAGATCATCAGAACATACAAACCCTTAACGCGTCTGCTGACATTTGTCAGTCTTACTTTAGCCTTCGTTTACTTGCCCTTTTTAATTAGAGATACAAGGTGCGAAGAAATAAGCTGCACAAGTTATTACACCCAGGAGAATAGCAAAGACCCGATCTCATGTGCAGGAGCAACCCTGGGTTTTAACTGTAAGGTATTTGACTAAGTATAGTTTATTTAACCTCGAGGACCTTTCGTGAAGGTGCTCTCTGTTCTGCTGCAGCGAAGGAAAAGTAAACATTGTTACTTTATTAAAACCATTTATTCTAGTAAGTGTCTTTCCTTAGGGTATAAATGACCCGTACCCTCCAGGCATCTCTTCGTCTTGCACACGCACGCTGAGTTTGCACTTGCACAGCAAGTGTTTTGATTTAAAAGAAAGATTTCCCCAAATTCCAGGGCCACTATGGCAGGTCCAGAGAGTACTCTGTGCCTGCTCCCCCCCCGCTTACAGATATGATCCAAAGCACACTGAAACCCAGTGTGTGACTTTCCACCCACTCTGTTGGGCTTTAGACCAGGATAACTACACCTTTGTCTCTTTGACTCCCCAGTGCATCCGGCACTAGCCCTACCCAAAAGTGGAAATTGCCTGATACAGGCTGACTGGAGCTTGAGTGATCTCGGCTTAGAGCAGTCATCTTTGCCACACCAATATTCAGCTTCTTCTGTATGCTCAGTTCAATGGGGTAGCTTGCTGCTGTTGGCGGTTTTACTGATAAGTGTTTGCTGTCATGAACTGGAAATATCTCAGGAGCTGGCTTCCTCAGCTGCGAAACATCTGCAGGGTCAGAGGAGCTCTAATAGGGATTGCTGCTCCTCAAGGGTGCAACCAGACTTGGGACTACGTGGAGACAGCAGTCGGGGAGGAAGGTGACATGGAAGGAAGGAGGGATGGCAGGGAGGGAAAGAATAATCCCAACCATGTTCATTCCCCTTCTTGCTTATTGCTTTATGGACAGCTTTTCTGTAACTGGAATTCTCTCGTACCAGTGAGGTCCACCCACTCCCACTGCTCTCTGTGTCCCAGTGCCAGAGAAGCGCAAGCATAAGAAGATGATGCATTTGGTTTGCATTGTGTGTGCCATAAGTAATAAGAAGACATGTTACCCTGTTCTGGGACTGAGTCTGTCCATTTGCTGTTGCTGTTGTATGGGGAAGAAAATTAAAATACCAGCATGGGACCTTTTCACCCATGAGCTGTGCCTGTGAGCCACTTGCACCCTTTTTCCCAAACCAGAAAGCAGTGAGCTTCGACTGGATTTCTGGTTTAGATGCCAGATTAGACCGGTGGCACTACTATAGGCGTTAAGGCTGTGTCCAGCGTTGGTATGTGCCGCTCCACCCCAGGCGGAGGTTCAAGCACCTCAGCAGCCGACTTCTGGGGCAGCACTAGTACCTTGGTGCTCACGCCTCTGAGCAGCACAGCGCTGGGAACTCATGCCTTTTCCATCAAATTTTCTTAGCCTCCACATGTGATGGAGCAGAGTTGAATGCAGACCGTATTTCCACGCCAGGTCATTAATCCATTCCTTCCTTGGCCCAGTGATGCGCATATATAACACCGTTACAGTATCTGTGTTTCCAAAACTGCTTTGCCTTTGATCTCTATGGTGAGTTTTCCAGAGAAGGTAACACTCGGCACCACGTGAGCTTCAGCCATCAGGCAGAGCTGTCCTCGACGGGAGCAAGCAGGGCTCTCTTTTATGCCTGTGTTCTCAACCTTTCCTCGGCAGGCAGAACAGAAAATGTGGCTTTGAGTTGTTTTTTTTTGTCTTCCACAAAGTCTTAAATGCCAAAATAAATTCTAGAAAAAGTTAAATTTGAAAGGTTCTGAAAGACTGACAAAGCTGCTGTCTCACATCTTCTCCTCGCCTCCAGAAAGGCAAGATCTGAATTTTTACTTTGGATACCAGAATCAGTTTTATTCAGCAGAAATCCTTTGGCTGAGTGAAAAATGCAAAATCAGACAGTTTTCTGCATGAGAAAAAGCGAATCATTGCTGCCTTTATTGCTCATTCCGTTTATTAAAACTGCTGGGCCAAGATTTATTTTTAATGAACTCTGATCAGTCACAGCCAGTGATTTCACAATTCATGTTAGTACTGTAGGCATTTGTTGCACTGCAAACAGCTCATTTGCTTATTTTCTGGAAGAATTTTTTTCATCTGCCTTGAAATTGGTCACACAGTCCTCTATGGGATTTTTCAGGCTAAGTATTTTTGTTCCCATGGATAGAGGCCATATGTCAAAACCCTTTATTGTCATCAAAGACAAAAAAAAACCCCTCTCACTTCTATTCTGCTAAGTTCTTTCCTTTTCTTTTTTTTTTTTTTAATGTTTACTGTGCCTTGACATCCTGCCTCACTAAACCATACCTCATCCTTCTGTTTTCTCTAATATGAATGTGTCTGTAAGGGAAACAACATACTTTACAGATGGGAAAAGATAACACATAAATCAAACCATATGCCAAACCAGAGGCAGTTGTAATGAAGGTTGTAGAACGACATGTGTGCATTATACCTTTTTAATTTTAAAAAAAGATAAAAAATGGAGCTGTGAAGTAGAAATCAATGTGCTCAGTCTTTAACCAAAAAAGTTAAAATGCCTTAAATGCTTTTCAGTGGAACTAGAAGTTTCAGACTGGCTGTTAGAATGGCAAACTGCATACATTGAAGAGTGTCAGCGTAGAAGTCAAACCCTGCTGACCATTTTTCCTTGGATTTTGTTGTTGGGTTTTCCCTCGTAAGTATTTTATATTTTAGAAATGCAATAAATGGCTCATCAGGAAATGCACTTCAGGGCAATTATTGCACGCTTCAGGTGGTCTAAGCAAAGCTATAATCAGACAGAAATAGGTTGACTGTTGTGTATTTTGCTTAATGGTATGGATAATCCCTTAAAAAAAAAAAATCAAATAGAGGCCTTATCAGCTTGGAGAGAGATGTACCCTAGGGTTTGTAACTCCAGCAGACCTTAGACAGACAAACAAATTCTTCATCTGTCCCACGGCTGTGGAGACCAGTTGAGGACTTTTTCAGGCTTCTGAGTTGCGAAGCAATGCAGAAGGGCTGCACAGCAGGGCTGGGGGCCGACGAGAGGCCAGCGCCCGGCCAGCGGCACGGCAGCCCCTGCGCTGCAGCCAACTCCTTCGCTTTCTCCCTGGGTTCCCCAGGATCCAGGGGAATGAAACCACTCACTCAGGAGGGGTGTTTACTTTGGTTTTCTGAAACAATTTTAAAGCAGCTGCTTGAAGACGACTCAGCAGAGTATTACAGAAGTGGCTTCAGACCAGGGGAGGATCACACCCCAGCTCAAAGCGGGTGGCCAGCTGCGAGGATTTGCTCACAGCCCAAGTAGCCCTATCTCAGTACCCTCCTCCTCTCCTGGTCAGCTTATCAAAGCGACATCACTCTTTGAAGAAATTAATTATACTACAAATCTGCACAAAGCACTGCCAAACCTCCCCTGCTTCTTTTCCCTTGCCTCCTCCTGGTATGATTCAGCCTCACCTTACTTGGGAAACCACAGCAATCAGATCATTCAGTACAACAACTGCTGTATTTCAGTTTTTTATTTATTTTTTCCCTTGTTTACTGTCCCAGTGTCTGTGCCGAGGCTGCCTCCACAGCTGACAGCAGTGGGATATGATGGTATAACGGAAGGGGAACAGGAGTAGCACTTAGGTTATTCATCTCTGTGTCTACTCAGAGGCTGAATTGTCGCCAAGATACGAATTTGGAGGATGTTGGAAGTCTAATCTCCCCTGCCCCCACAGTTCAGTCAAATACCTGTTTGCATCCCCATAGACTTCAGCATTAATAATGTTGACTAGTTCTGTGAGATTATGGGTATCCACTAGTAATTTGAGTAAACTCACAGGGAATGTAACTGCAGTCCCGGCCTCCCTGTGAGGAGCCTGGCTTCGGCTAAGCCTCAAGCAGTGATTTGTCCCCTCTGCATCTGGGAAGATGGACTGGAGTCACGTTCAGAGTGGAGTGAAGTTTCCAGCTTGCTTCTGAGCTACGCTCGAGGCATGGCCACCTTGTTAGTGGGCTGGGTTGCTCTCCGCCTTCAACATCTGACCGTCACCTTGAGATGCACCTTGAGAAACACAGAGTATCCAGAACAAACCCAGGTGCCTGGCAGTTTTAGCTCATGATATGGGCTTTGTACTAGTTCACATTTATCTAATACTATCAGAACAGTCAATTCCTGCTATGTTACTTTAAAAAGAAAATAAAACTTACCAAAAAAAAAAAATTACTTAAAATCCCATGTAACACAAATATTTGCACAGCAGAAACTTATTAAATAGATAGATCCATCTATCTAAAACATTAATATTTGCTTTTACAAAGTAGTACTCTAGCACTTCAGAGATTTGGAAAAAAAACATGTTGGCAACAAATGCATGGCCGTGCTTGTGCTACAGAGAATAAAGACTCTGTTTTCAGACACCAAATCAGAGACATTCCTCTGTTTTACTTTATAACATCAGTGCATAAGAAGATCGCTTGATATGGGATTACTTATACCTGGCTAAAGTTCTGATTCATTCCTGCTTTTCTTTTACAAAATATGATTACCTGTCAGATACAGAATTTTTCTGCCTTTCTTTTCTAAGACGTGATGACTTTTGAGGAAAAATCCACATTGTTTTCTCTTGATTTTTAGAGTATTTCAGAGAGAAAGGTTTAATTTTTAAAATATTAAAATAAACATTATAAATTTCAGCCTGAGAAGTTGCTGTGGGTGCCAGATCTACAGCTGTAGCCACAGTGTGACCAGATGTCCAGAGGCAAAAAAGAGGACAACTGCTTCTGCTTAGTGGGATTCCAGGACTGACACTACACCAGTTCTCCAACAAAGCCAAGCGATATATGACCAGAGTGAAAATCGCTGCCATTTCAGGCACTCTTTTTCTCCGAGAATAGCCTAAGTCTAATGGCATAGGGCATCAGAGAAGGAGTAACGCAAACTGAATCGTTCCCAACGCAGATGCAGAACGTCATTGCCGAGTTAAGAGATAGCCCTCCTAAACCTCTTCTCACATGGGTAAGTCCCTCATCACTTGGGTAATCCCATTAACTTCCTCAAAGATCCAAATTCCCCGGCGGTCAAAGAGCCCAGGGTGTTTGGACCTCTGGTCATCTTTCAAGTTGGGAGCTGGAGAAAGATTATATAGGTTTTTAGGGAATGCGAGTCATCAGGTAGACAACAGCCTCTGTATTGGAAACTTGGACTTTGCCACTTCTCTCAAAGCTAATGGTGGCTGTGTTTGACCTGAACTAAGCCCTGTTTGGCAAACACTGTGTCTGACTCAGTGAGAGAAAGGTCAGAAATGAGGAAGCACCTTGTGCTGTGAGAGTCTCATCAGTTTTGTATTCCAGGGTTCATAGGTCTCTATTGTCTAAGATAGATAAAGCTTTTGGATACGGACTCAGGCCAAGTCAGAAATCCCAGTTCTCACTCAGATGCTCAGCTTTTTCTAGAGAACAGAAGAAGAACTCATAAACTTTTCAACAAAATCCAGCTGAATTTTAAATGTGTAACAAACCATCTGAGTCTTGGATGGTTTGGAAAGTAACAGTCTCAAATCTGAAAGTATTTTATGTGAAACATGCAGATTTGTTTTAAAACAAACATTGCAATAAATTCAACACTGAAGATCTTGAGCAACTTAATAAACCTAACTTCCTCCTCTCTCAAGTGAATTGTTTACATGGGACAATTAGCCCGAGACTCCGCAAACAAAACAAAAAAGGGGGGCAAAATTGCTTTCTCCTTTCCTCGCTTTTTCAAAGCATTGCTTGTGAGTCTTACGGAAATCCATAGGAACTGACACAACTGTTTTAATGCTCCCCATTGCCTTTTTGTCTTCGCTTTTGCAAACTGGCTTGCTGCTCTATTGTTTGCCTCTTAATATTACAAGTGACATTAATTAAGGCTTTAGGCTCCCCTGCTCACCGAATTTAACAAGCAAGCATACAGACTAGAAGCTTATTTGCTCAAATGGACACATTTTCCCATTCAGAGCCAAGTTTCAGGCTGGTCCATTGTGAAAAAGAGCAGTTTTGCAATAGAAATCTGAACACTTGGTGTTTTTTCTGTACACTACAATGATAATTTAGTGTCCCGTTCTTTCTCAGCTTCAGTCTTAACTCTTATTTTTACAATGATCAGACAAGTTCCATATGACTGCAAGGCAACAAGCATCATTTATTTGTGGCTTGATCCTAGAAACCTCGTTCAGTCAAAACTCCTACTGTTCCCTGGGAGATTTTGCCAAGCAAGGATTCAGGACAGATTGGGAGAATCCTCTCAAGGCACAGGGCTGAGCAGTCTTCATAGGGTAAGTGGTGGTAACCAGCAGAGCTGACTGAGAAAGACCTCACTAAGGGGCCGTCTCGTCAGAAGTTGCGTGCCCGTTTCAAAAGGAAAGGAAGCTCCAGGGCAGCATTTATGGTCAGAAAAGAGAGAACAAACCACCTGGAACAGGATGATAGACTGGCACCAGGAGCCCTGAACTTCAGTGCTGGAGACCATAGGTTCCTGCTCCTCACCAGGCAGAGAAGAGGCTTTGGTGTGACTTCACACATGCTATGCAAGCCCAAAACTCTGGTTATGGATGAGTTTGGTCTCCTAACAAATTACTTAAACTTTTTTCATCCTAATGCATAAAGGGCCTATGGCGTTGCCACGCACTGGAGGCAGCATACCTTCAGTCCACAGTTTGGGTGCCTCTTGTATAAGCAAAGCAGCAAAGAAAATTTTGAGGTGTATCAAGGACTTCCTCTTGCAGTGGCCTTTTTGATGCCTTCAAGGCAGCATCTCTCCAGCATTTTCCCCTTGGCATAACAGTGCAGTTTGTAACAGGGGTCAGAGGGCTTGGGTGTCTGAAATTGTTTTCATTGCAGGAATATACTGACACTGTAGAAAAGAGAACTGTGAGATAATTCAGTCTTACTAAAAGTCCACACGTTTCAGTAAATGTACAAACATTTTGACTGTAGTTGGCAAAATTTCTTTTGGAACAGATAGGCAATGTCAGTGTGCGGAACAGCACTGCGCCTTCACAAGTGATTCTTTGCAGCCATAAACTAACTCCCCTTTTTCTGTCTCCGTTACAAATATTAACCTGGGTAATTCTAAAAAAGCCCAACGGATATTTCTGCCTGACAAATAACTCTAAGAAAGCCTGACAAATCTAGGTAGTGTAGCCTCGTCGAGTGACATGGCAGTTTAGCTGTGGTGTTTCTGAATCAGTATTTAAGTATTTTGGTCAGAGGCGGTGCGACAGGTGGTCAAACAGAAATGGTTTCAGCAGGCCATAGATTGCTTGAGCTGTATGTGTGGTGCGTTAGCAAAACAGCAGACCCAAGAGGCCTTTCTGAATATTTCTTTGACACTAACAGATAACCAATGCTGGGAATATAAGGCACTAGCTCATTTCTGAAATAACACAACGCAACAGCCTCAAGCTGAAAAGCATTTTACCGTTCCCGAATGACTTTCTACACTTCAGCATGCTGTTCCCTAAACCCGCTTTGTCACCCTTTGTCAAACCAGGCACTGATATGAAGGGTGCCACAGAAATAGGCTGAAGAAAATACAACTGGTATCTAAAAATAACCAGCTGCCTTTTCTTGTGCACATGCCCAGCGGCAGTGGGGGAGAGCCTCGGGAAATGAAAGCGCAGAGCAGCAGCCGCCTCCTCTTTGGCGTGGGGCAGCCCTGGGCAGTTTCGCTTTCCACTTCCCAGTTTACTTGCGGAGAAGCCAGAAGGAGTGGTGATCAGTGTCTAACCCCGCACGGAGACACGGACAGAGGATGCTTTCATTACGGCTGCCGACATGTGCAAATAGATGACGGGCAAGAAAATACTGTTCTTTGCTTAGGCTCCCTTTCAGCCACAGAGAATTGATCGCGCTGTCCCGGCTGCTCACTCAGCATGGACACTTATACCTAGACAGAGAGGCAGAAGATTATTTAACTTGTAAAAACTCAGCGCAGGACCTTCCTAGGTCCTAATCCCTGCCCTTGTTTTTGAAAAAAATCCTCCTTTCTCTGTTCCTTTTCTGTACTTAATTATAGTTTTTCTCACCCCACCTAGGCTAATTCTGCTTAAATATTTATTTTATTAAATATTTATTTTATTGGTTTACTTTGTACAATATGTTAGATACCTGGAAGGAGTACTATATAAAATAAAACCCAGTAAAATATTTTTTAAGGATGATTAAGGGCTTTCTCTATCCACTGAGCTTCAGCAATCAAATGAGTGTAATTCACTGCCTCTGTGCTCAGAGCCTTCAAAGCAATTTGTGAATAAGTAGATTCCTCTCTCTTTACAATATAATGATGCAGGAAATTGAATTTAATGGAAATTACTCTGTGAAAGACAGATTATATTCCATGAAGTTTACTTGGCAGTGTTGTCATCACCAAGTTTTACTAGCGTAAATTTGCAATTGGGCCTGAGCTCCATCACTGGCTGGAGACAGTGACAAAACCAGGGTTAAAAAGCATCAGGGCATTTAATCTATTTCCTAGCATTTTAATATAGGTATAAGTTCATAGTACCTGGACAGTCAATCTCTTGAAAATCCTGCAGTAATCACCGAATACTCAGAAAAGTCACAGTTATATTGTCTGAGCATCTTAGTCAGTGGGCAAAGCTCAGTTAAAATTGAGGAATTTGAAAGTCTGGCAGCTTTGGGGGAAGCTACATGCTCATGGCTGGGTGCAAGTTTGGGAGCTAACTAACAAGCTGCAGTTTCAAACAAGTGAAACTATAACTGGGAGGCAGGAGTTTCTGCAGTCAACGGCAGGAATCACCCCCTCCCACACAGAGAGAGGAAAGGAAGCACGGATAAGCACCTCCTCCAAAAGAGGCTGTGGGAGAGTTAGGTCAGTGATCATCCACTTAATATTATAGATTAAGAAAAAAACCCCAAAAACATGTGTGTTTCTTCTTTCTGCTGGCAAAATATGTTTCTATAAAATGGTTGTCTGGGCTCCTGAGACACATCGCAACTGATAAACAGCAGCTAATGAACATCTGCCCAGTAGGAAGAGAAGAGCCAAGACACCTCTAACTCCTGAAGGTCCCTGCTTAATCCCAGTTTGTGGCCCGTGACAGAGCACAGAAGAACCCCCAGCTGTAAGGAAATTTGCCCTAGATTTTTGCAAATGACTAATGGATCCAGATGCAAAATCTGAGCCCCTTATCAGAGGGCTTGGTTTTTGTAGGGTGATCAGTCCTTCCTGCAAATAAACTATCTTTCAAGTGCCCCAAACTGAACACCAAACAGCATTAGTCAGTTCTCAATTATAACTCAAACATGTAAAACAGATGCACGCACAGATGGCTACGTATACGTGTGCATGTGCTTGCAGACCCATACTTAGAGTGAATTTGTAATGTATTCATATGGAGTCAAACTATTTGGTCATATGGGAGACTCTTAATAAGACAACGGTGATTTAAATTAAGTGTGAACTACACAAACGCTGTCAGCTAATTCTGAACAGCTACAGTATTGGTTAAAATAATTGTTTGAGGATTAGAAGGATTAGCCATTGAGATTCAGTATAAACAGATCACAGCAACAATGCAATTGCTCAGAGGGCTCTGCTCCAACACGCACTCATGCTGTGGCTGCAAAATGTACACAGAGAAAAAGGTCTGGAAAATACATGCAGAGGCAATGACAATTGATGGCTGGATGCTGGATTTCTCTTCTAACAGGACGCCAGTATCCCGAACAGGGGATATTCACCTCCTCATATTTATTTCATTCTTTCTTAGGCTGGTATGGCAACCCTGGAAGACAGCATGTCAGTGAACCTGTACTAGATATATAGTCAGCCACATCTACTCTACCTAAACCTCATTATCTGCAAGGCTTCGGGCTGGGCAAGGAGCAGGAGGCAGCCCTGCCCAGATGCAAAGAGCAGTGCTCAGCTTACGCCGCATAAGCAACAAGCAGGGATCGCCTCGGAGGTGACCCGAGGCCTCTCTGGATCTGTTCACATACACGTGGTTTTTTTGAAACAAAGCTAAATAAATCCTTGGAGTCCAAGTGCCTGTGTACAGAAGGGGTCTCTTGATCTTACAACATATTAGTTACAGAGAACAAATGCAAACAATCCACACCATATTTAGTGTATTTTTTGTTAGCTTTAGCCTCTCTGAAATGCCTGGAGCCCGGTTGGTTTTGGCACAGGCCTGTGGTGCAGCGTTGCACGGGTGAAGAACGTGTGCAAGTCCAAGAGGTCTTGCAGGAGTACACGTTCTCCACGAAGAACATGTACAACAAAGTACAGAGGACTGCGGCTATTCACCTGTGAACTTACTGAGCTCTGAGGGGTCTCCATTTTTAAGAAAATGACAGCGTTTGCGCTCTCAAGTTGGCAGAAAGTAATTTCATTTCTTTTTAGTACTTTGTGGTAATTATAGAGAGGTTTCTTGGCTTTGGATTTGCTTTTAAAAGCCAGTTGGTCTCCACTGTTTGCGCCTGTCCAGTTAGATTATCTTTTATTGCGTAAGGGTACATAAAAATTTGAAAAACAAATTAAATTCATCTATTACCACAGTTAGAAAAAAGAAAGCAACACAAACCCTGGATGTGTTAAACATCTCTTTCATCAGTCCACCCTCTTGTGTTGGACTGTGACCAATGAAATAATACAGTACATCAATCTTTTTCAAAAAACAATGTAATTCTTGCAATGTCTAGATGGCTTCTGGGATTTGAGACTATTTACTACAGTTTCTGAATTGTTAAGACAATGTTTATGTAAATGAAAATATTTATCTAGGTTACTGCTGTCAAGTACCCACTGAGAAACATTTTGCATTTATAGATGACCTTAAGCAACAATAGCAGCAGAAATTACCAGCAGCCAGCATTTGGGATAGGCATAAAACACTACATAAATCTAAAAAACAATAGTCCAGATTCTGCTGTTAGGGACCACCTGGTGCTCTTAGTTACACAGCCTTAATTCCCATTAGAAACACAGAAATTTGCCCTTGGATTATAACGTTCAACCACAGAAACTAAACTATAGCAGCTTTCCTGACATGCAGCAATGCTATTTCATGTCATCAGTGACAAGTTTTACAGAAATTTACTATCTATCCTTATAGGCAGAGGCGAGGAACTTCTTTTAGTATTTCAGTATATCAGAATTATCCAATAAAGTCACAAAAAGAAATTAATGTCAACTTACCTTCCCTGGACTACTATGATATTGTAGGGCTGCAGGCCATATGAAATAAAGTCGCAACTGCTTTCAAACCAAAGGATGGGATTTCATTAGCCTTATAAAAGGATTCGCCTGGAAGGAAAGAATAAAGACCACTAATCTAAGGATTTTAAGTGGACTAGCAAAACTTTTTTAAAACAGGGAGCGGACAGTGTTGTTCAGAATTAAAGAAGTCAGTTATTCAATTTAATTTGTTCCACTTCCAACTGAGCTATCAACTGATGATAAATGAGGATTTGTTTCCATTTTGCAGAACTTGAAGAGGAAGACAAGGTTTGAGCTCAAGTTATAGGAAGACAGTGCTTTAAGGCTAGCGTCGACTTCTGGCACATACACTCTGGCTGAAACAATGGAAAGACATGGAGAGAAATTATGTATACTCATTTGTTTATCAGATAGAACTAATACAATTGCCATGAGTCTTCTTGGGAAATGGTGATGTTGTTTTCATTGTTCTTCAGTCAAGAATAAATTGTAGTTTCAGGGTGGTGGTCAGGGACTTCAAAAGCAGCTCATGCATAGAGAGAATGCTCATCTCCATTCTTCCAGCACAGAACTGCTCTCTGCAGAGCACTGTGCAAGATCCTCTTCTCCCTTCCTCAAGGCAGGTTTCCACCTTCCTCAGCAGAGACCTGCAGAGCCCAACGTGTGTGCATGCGTGTGGCTGCAGGACTGGCCTGCACTGACTTTGCCCCCGCCACTTCATGCTTCTCTGCCACCTCTGCCAGCACAGCTGCTCATGAGGATGCCCAGGTGGGGCAAGTGGGCAAACTGACCAGGTTAAACGCAGCCAAAAAAAGAAAAGCATGTTTTTTCTTAGGTTAGCGGGTTCCTCAGCCCAGAACGGACGAGTCCCAAAACATGCTGCTGGCACTGCAGGGTGAGGGAGGATGGGAGAAGGAGGAGAGATGGGAGAAGGAGGAGCGGTGGCAGAGGGTGCTGGGAGCTGCCTCGGTGGCAATGCCCAGCATCAGGAGACTTTTCAGCCCAGCGCCATTCTGTTTTCATCCCAGTGCTCCTATTTATAATCTCTCATGCCACCGCACACTTCCAAGTTCGACATGACACCAAAGATGTCTTTATTCTCTGTATGTATTTGCACAAAGTCATTATGCTCACACCTCTAATTATTATGTGGCTGTTGTCTGAGTACATTCCCTTTGGCTGACAATTTTCCTGCCAAGGTGATTCATACCAAAAGCATCTCCCACAGCCCTCATGCAGATGTGAGACAGCCTCCCCCTGTTTGTGGAGCACTGTGCTGCCCAGGCACAGCTTCATCACCTTCCTGACAGCACCTTCTGCCCTATCCTGCAGGCAAGTGACACTGGCCGTGATCTTGGTAGCCTCAGGGTCTGCCAAGGGTGCCTTTACTGCCCAGAATAATGTGTCCCAGAATAGCTGCGACTAAAGCTCCAACAGGTCTGTCAGCACACATACCATTACAGGTGTTAGAACATTGACTGTATCACTGCATCTAGTCAGATGACTAGATTGTAGGGAAAATAATGCAAAAGGTCAGAAAACAGAATTTCTACTCACAGCCAGCTGCAAATTGTGGTGTTGGTTTTTGGTTTTTGGTTTGGTTTGGTCTTTTTTTTTCCAAAAAAGAAGCATTTCATATATGTATGTGTGTTTTCACATATACATGCACATATGTATATGTATGTATGTGAATATGTGCATGTGAATCTGTGGATATGTGGGTATGCGTCCATATATGCATATATGTATGGATTTACACCCATACATGCATTCACATATAGGCCATCAAATTCACTGTGGTGCCAGAAATTCTTACGAGATTTTCTATAGAGTGGTTTACATCCCCATTTCCACCTATGGACCACTCCTCTGGCATCATAAACTGTTTTCTTCCTCTAAAATAAGAGGAGTATATATACAGTAAGAATTGTATCATAGGTGTTGTAGGATGACCAGAAAACTTGATGCCTAGAAGAAAATGGAAGTGTAAAGCCATTTAACATCCATACCCAGGAGATTTCCACTGGATTAAAAATAGCTATTTTTGACGCTTTAAATAAACTGTCTTTCTGAGGCTGTCATTTTCTGAGAAAATGTCACACTCGGAAAGAAGGCCTTTTACATAAAAGTTCTTCAGTTGAGAAATAAATTTTTCAGTTATTAAACAATCCTGACCGAATGTATTCCTCGCCACGAGGGTGGTCAAGCGATGTGGCAGGCTGCCCAGAGAGGCTGGGGAGTCTCCATACCCGAGGGTTTTCAAACTGGACTCAGCATGGCCACGAGCAATCTTCTGCTTTAGCAGGAGGAGGCTGGACTAGCCCACCTTGCATTTTTTGTACAAGCCTGTGATTTTCAGCTAGTTACCACATGGAGGAAGTATGTAGTTTACGCTGGCCATATGGCAGACTTTTAGGATTTAAAAAGCGACGAGCTCTTTCTGCAGCCCTCAGTAGTGACTAGCATACTTTCAAGCTTTCAAAGGATCCTAAAGGATTCCTGTCCTCAGTTGTCACCTAATCCAGTCTTTAGCCATTTATTACTTTCTGGCTAGCAGAAGGCTGAAGGATGAGGACCCGACTGAAGTGGGCTAAACTTTGGTAGCTCTGACAGTCTCACCGTGGCACATGAACTGGGAGCTGGCGGCAAGCCCCTCAGAAGCATATTCAGCTACTTCAGCATCCCATGCAGGAACAGAGACAGAAACACAGGCGCCGCTTGGTCCCTGTTCTGCTCTCACAAACCTCTGGCTGTCACCTGCAAGGCCTCATTCACCCCTCTCCAGCCTGACTTATCACATTTGCCACATCGCAGTCAGGGAAACTCACTCCTCAAAATCCCCCAAGTCGAGCCTGGGGGACTGCAAGGATGGTTGCAGGGAGAGCCTGAAGGTCCGGAACTTCGGCAGGTCTGTTCGGAGGATTTTCGAGGGCCAACCTGATGCTGAAGGGTTGAAGCGTGTGTGGCACATACCTCCACCACTCTTCACATTTTTCTTGATACTGCTCTGTTTTTTATCTCCTGCTCTCTTTTCACTTCAGTATTTCCCACCTTTCATGTTCCACTTGTGCAAATAAACAAGACATAGTATTAACACTAATTCATTTAGCAAAATTGTAGCCTTGGCAGAAAGGGCCATTTTCAAAGAGAGCTGGCAGCAAAATAAACATGGGAGAAAATAAAAGGGGAGTGCTACCTTTTTCTCTGAGCTGCCGAAGTTGTCTTTGATCTTACTGGAACTAATTTTTATCCAGCAGAGGAAAAGAATACTCAAATGCAAAGAGACGCGGCTGTATACCTAGAAACCGTGTATCTTGCAAGAAGAAAATCATCTAATTGAAAGTAGGAAAAGTCTAACATTCTTTAGACATCGTGGTGTTGAAGAGAGATACATACACAAGGGAAGTAATGCAAAGGTATGAGCAGCCCATCACCAGCCTCTAACTGCTTTTTGTTCTGTGCTTCTCCAACAAGAAAGCAAATGGTTTGGTAACAGCCAAGAAAATCCTGGCTTGCATGTCACCATATAGGCAGGAAATTCCAGTAATGAAAACATAATCCTGCAATAAAAAAAAAAAGACCGAGAAAACAAGAAGAAATATTTGCAGCTCTGAGGAAGGAAGAACTATACAGAACTGTAATGCCTTCCTTGCACCTGTTAAACGCAGTGGCAAAACCATGCAGTATGTGACTTTCCCCCCACTGAGGGACCAATATACTTTAGCTTTTTCTTATTGACAGTGACTGTTATAATAATCCCTTTTTTTCACATAGTCATAACATTCTGGAAAAACAATTTACTTTGGGGACTAAAAATTCTTTAAATCTGGTCCTAGCCCAGAGACATTTCTGGAAATATGAACAGGATGCTGTCAATTATTTCTGAATTATGTGTAGATATCTGTCAAAACATATATTTCTTTAAGGTTTTCTTTCTTTTGTTTTCTCATTCACAACTTACAACAAGGTAATTTTTTAGCATAAAATTTCTCTCCTATGCCTATACACTTTCATGGAAAAATAAATCAGCTCCTTATAAGTGATTTGATAATGGATTTTTTATGTATAGCACAGTAGTGTATTAGAAATACTGAAAGCTAATGATGGTTATGATTGCTACATGAAGTTAGAAATTTTAGAAGTTTTCTGTGTCAGAAAATCAATTTTTCCAGATGCTCACCAATGCAGAGAAGCCACAGTGAAATATTTTTGTGCGTGTGTAAAGCAAAAGTAGGTAAAATAAGCAGGAAAAAAAAGAGAACATCGCACCTCATTTTTAAAATAAAAAAAAATTAAAATGATCACAAAATCACTTTTCAAAAACACTGCCATGTTCAAACATACACAGGCTTTCAGGCAGTGTCAATACTGGAAAAAATATTTTGCTGGTAACCTAGTCACAAAATACTGTGCCGTTCGTTGAATATGGGCTCTGGTTGATGTTATTGAAATTAAAGCTGCTTTAAGGACCTTGTAAGCACGGGAGATCCTTTCCTTCCTGCAGAACTGGAAAAGTTAGTGGCTATGAGCACAGGATGTACACCCTCACAGAGATAACCTTTTGTCAATAATTGTGTGAAATTCACCTGGCCCGTGCTCAGTGGAGCATCCCCAGGCGGGTGGCTGAGACTCCCCCCCCTCCATGCTGGGTCTGTAAGGCTGTAGCAGCCTGGACCCCTGACCCGAAGAGGTCCCCCACGCAAACCCCAAAACGCTGCTATTCACAGCAAAATGTGTCCGTGACGCCGGAGCTGGAACCCTGTTCTTACTACAAATGCCTTGTGATTTTCAGTGACCACAAGTGGTCAAGTCCTTAGTTTTAAATTTCATCCATACGCTGGGACAGGTTCACCAAGATCAAAACGAAATGCCAGAGAGGAGGGACAAGGACGTGGATGTCTGGGAAAACTAGTCCTTACAGAAGAAAAGAGTTGAAATTCCCCACGGACTGTCTGGCTTTGTGTTTTGAATGTCATTCACTTAAATTGGTCGCCTGGTGTAGTCGTATCTGCTATAATTGCAGCAGATTGCAGTTGCCGAAACATCTCCTGTAGGCATACCCTTTTATTATGGCATATAAGCACAACATTTCCAGTAATTTAGGGGCAGCTAAAATGTCCTGTTCCTTGGAAGCTGCCTTTCCTGTAGTAGTTTATGCAGCGTCACTGGAGCAATACAACTGGAATGAAGTACAGTAGTTACTGTGTTAGAAGTTGATGTCACTAGCCATAAGCTCCTGCTTGGCATTTAAAACCCCCAGCCTGTTAAAAATCTGAGAAAGAAATATACAGAACTGTACTCAAAGTTCAATTAAAGAAAAAACACTGTGGTTTTTGTCTCTCTCATTGACCTCTAGTGTCAATTTGACAGCTTCTGTCTAGCCCACTACAGACTTGTGAGATAAGATTTTTCTTAGCATCCTTTGAAGCAATAATTTGTTTTTTTAAGAAAAAGCAGGTTCTTTCCCATCATATTCTTTCATAGCAACTAGAAAGGCAGCATGATGTACAGGAAAAGAGGCCCAGAGTGAGCAGCCTGAAGCCACCGAATCATGGTGATCTTAGTGTCACTAATTTTTCCCATATTCAATGTTTTTCAAGAAGCACCCTCTACTGGAATTCTCTTTCTTTAAAAAGAGGTAAATTGCCGGCTTTCATGGTTTTGAAAGGACACTTGAGTGTCTGAAGTAACTGCAGAAACCTTGAGGCAATTAAAAAAGAGAAAACTATTTTGATTCCCATGAAATCTTAAAACAATCCCATGGTTTCTTAGGATATGCTTCATGAGTTTTGATCTGACACAGCTGGTAGTACTGTATTCTTTCTGTAACTACGATGTGGCTTCTCTTTCTCATTATTTAAATGCAATATTTTATGCTTCAATAAAAACTCAGCCCTTGGAGTTACACAACGTAAGAAAAATTTTAACTCCCCCTTCCCCCTCCTCATCATTGCAGACAAAATCTTGAAAAGCTAAAACCTAAAAATTAGGATGTAAAGATAAAAAACAAACAAACAAATGAAAACACAAACACCAAATAAAGTTCTACATTTTTTTTTAAAAAAATTTATTAATACTGACAGTCTTGTGGAGAGACAGCTTATGGTTTTTGAACCCATGAGGTGAGCACTACTGCTAGTTAGAACTTGAAGGACTCATTAGGTTGGTTTTTTCTTTTGCAGTGACTTGAAAATGGAAAGCACTGTTTTCCAACAGTGTCACATATTGTTTGTACTTTTATATCCCTTTATTATTTGTATTACTGTAGAGCCAGGAAGCCTACAGTAATCACAAGCCCGTTCCATTAGTTACTACGCACAGCGCAAGCAAGCCTCTTCCCTAAAGAGCCCACGGTCTAAATGGTTTGCCCTGGTCAATTTGGTCAATTAAGGGGCTTTTTGTTTCACTTATCTTTGCTAGTGTAGGGGCACCAGTTACATTTTATCCAAAGATGGCCTCGGAGACTCAGAGTGGGCACGATTTCAGGCAGGCGAAGGGAGCCAGCACTCATCCTCCACTGGAAGAGGCTCTCAGGGGTGGCTGAGAACTTGCTCCAGGTGGAGTTGCCAATAGGCAGGGAAAGCTGAGGGCTCCGCTGACTGCTGGGGCACAGCACAGCAACATTTACAGGTGCCTTACATACTCCCTGGCTATGCTTTTTACCGTGCTCCAGGGGTTAAGTACACACATGTACAGCATAATCCAGAATATAGCCAAGATCCGGTGGCATCTACCAACTATTGAGGCAGTACCTTAGCCTTCCTATAGCCAATGGGAGCTTCTGCATTGATTTGGATAGGTCATCCATGACAGCACAAACACAGCACGCAACCTTTGTCTCCCAAGCAGAACAGCCATGCCCTCTCTCCTCCCCTCTCCCTTAAAAGGAAACGCAACTCAGGAAGTGTAGATAACAGAAAATTAAAAAATACCCCCACTGAAATACTAACCAGAATAAGATCCAGCAATGTAATAACGTTATTGATTTCTAATCTGATTCTAATCAGGTTTTGCAAGTCTTTGCAGCTGCCAGCCATTCACAGACTTTGCAAAGCAGCTCCAAGCCATGCCTAGCCGAAGAGCGAAAAACTAGAGAGCTGATAACACAGGAGCTGCTGGTAGGGACAGTCATCTGCCCAGCTAGGAAGATATTTATTTATAGAAAAGCCTTTGAACCAGACCACTTCATTTTAACGTAGTAATAACCAGTTATAGTGAATTCAAAGAGTGGTAGGGTGTAACACAGCCATGCATTATATACCCCATTGTAAATGGTCTCTGAGGGAAAGCCTGTAATTTAGAGAGGTTTGAATGGCAAAACCTGGGTCATTGTAACAGATACTTTTTCTCAGTTATTTTTATGGAGAGGGTGAAAAAGAAAAACTGGCCTGAAGAAGTCAGGCAATGTGTGTTTTCATTCAACCTCAGTTAGCTATGAAACCTCCCGGAGCTCAATCTCCCTTGGCCAAATATTTGTTTTAAGATTAATTGTTCACACAGGAACTAAACAGCAACTTGCTGAATGCAAAGCTTTTAAAGGATATTTCTGGTTCCTCCTCAGGACGTTTTTCTCATGTGTTGCTGGCTCTTTCGTATGTTCTGCCACCTTCGGGAAGCAGGATTCAAGCAGAACCAAGGAAATGGTTTTTCTGTTTGTTTGTTTTTAAAGTTTATCCATGTATGAGTTGTTTTTAGGATTAATATTAGAGGAGAGCCTCAGGGCTCTGTTCACAGGTCCCTATTGTGTTCGATCACTTCGCTGCGAGCACTCGGCAGGCAGCATACCCCAGCGCACAGCCCAGGAACCAAAAGCTGGCCAGTGCCATCCCCATGGTTGAGCACCACCTTGGGTAGGTACCCTGGTCAGGTCGAAAGCTACAGGCAAGAAAAGAAAAAAACGTGAGGAGAGAAGCAGAAGCTCAGGCAGTGAAATCCTGGCTGCTTGGAAGTCAGAGGTCCAGCCTGGCTTCCACAGAGCCATTTTTTTGGCCAGGGAGGAGCGTGACATAGGCATGTCACCTCCACTGAGGTGGAGACCAAGCAGAAAAGGTTGCCCTTGCTCCTTGTACAGCGCCCGGTTTTGTCAGACTGCTCCTTCAAAAGCCAACCAAATCTTAAATTTAAGCTCCTCGAGCCATATAGTCAATTCAGAGCAGGGTATTCTTCTTTGCCTTAGTAACCCACATCTGCGACCTATTTTCTGGCCAGGTGTAGACGTTCCCCATCTCATTCTCCTCCCTGTACCTGCATCTTGTGTTTCTCTTAAGCAGTTAAATTTTCATTGCCTCTCTTCTCTACACAGAGGATATGTATCACAGGAAATTTCCCTCCTTTAGTCTGAGGCTGTAAATACATATGCCTCTGTAAGTATGGTCATCAAGAGGTGAACATTACTGTCCAAGGGTTCTGTTGTGCGTGGGCTTTGGTGTACGGCTCTAGCAGCACCAGAGAAAACGTTCCCTCAAAAACTCTAGAGTTAAAAAGTGAGAGAAAGACCCAACCAAAGCCAAACCCAAATATTTGAACCCGAAATATACAAAAGTAAGATTTCAGTAACGCCATAGAGTGCTTCCAGGTTATCATTACCGAATAGGAAATTAAGTATGAACACATGTAGTACAACACTGCTTCCTTGTCACTAAAAATGAATTCTTTTCAAATGAATTTAAGATCTCCTCATCTCCATCTGCCTAATATTTAATGAAATTCTACCCAGAATTTTATCTGCATGATCAGTCTCAGCTCTCTTATCCTAATATCTTGTTGATACAGAAAAATTGTAACTATGAACTGGAACTCTCATGTGAGAAGAGCAAGATTTTTGTCTGTTTTTCATGGATTATGTTTATAGACTGAACAAATTAGAAAAATAAAAGGAAATATTGACTTAACCACCACTTTTATTTACCCTTGTGTTTTATACAAGAATTCTTCATAGCTGTTGTTCTCTGGCTTCCAACAGACACTTGATTCCCAAAACTAACATTCAAAATCAGCATTAAAAAATGAAGTTTTATCACCTGAACCCCAAAACTATGAAAAAATCACGTCTTTAAAATGGTGCAGAATAGGCTGTTGGCATCTTTTGTAGTTTTATCAAATCAAGCTCTAAGTTACTTGTGGAATACTTTAAAATTACAAACTTTTT
>RSEF01000003.1:87745384-87755613 GCA_003993805.1 Himantopus leucocephalus | reverse complement strand
TGTCAGGCATGACCTGCCTTTCACAAACCCATGCTGACTGGGAGAAACTGAAACCAGGAAAACTTTATTCTTGTAAATCAGACCAGTCATATTCTCTGGTTTTGCTATGCAACTATCAACCATCTGAAGCAATTAGTAGTAGTTAGAATTTAGGATTTAGAAAGAAACCATGCACTCAGCCACATGTTAACCTTCACTCAGAAGCAGCAAATGTACACCAGTCGTAAAAATCATCATTCTTTTCTGGATAATTTGCAAAGAAGGGGAAAATGGCTAAGCCTGACAAATATTCAATATAAATAGTTTATACCTGACTATCTGATGGATGGGTGGCTGGATGGATGAGCAGAATATGTTCTTTAGACAATCTCTAGAGAAATTCCTTGCATATTCACAGTTTCATGTTCACAGACCATAGCCCTGTGCATTGTGCCATTTTCCTGATAACAAATACGAAGAATGTCTTTCCATTTCACAACTAAACTATACAGTGANAGATGGATGAGCAGAATATGTTCTTTAGACAATATCTAGAGAAATTCCTTGCATATTCAGTTTCATGTTCACAGACCATAGCCCTGTGCATTGTGCCATTTTCCTGATAACAAATACGAAGAATGTCTTTCCATTTCACAACTAAACTATACAGTGATATCTAGTAGAAGTACTCTGCCAAAACATTCACAGATCTTGCAGATTACTTTGCAGATAATCATGCAAACACATGAAAACCAAATTTTGCTTACGCTACAGAGATTGAGGGGTAACGAAGAAGGCATTTGCCTGCTGCCTAGTCAGTCCTTGGGGAACCCGGGCTGTGCAGCTGGGGTAAACTCCTCTCTCCAGGGCCCTAAGATGTACACTGCTTGCTGCAATTGTGCAGAAGCTGGGGCTGAGAACTGGAACATAGGAAAGGTTATCTGGGGACAGGGTCAAAGGTCCATCAAGGAAAGCATTGAGTGAACAAGCAATCACCTTCAACTGTCAGACTTGCCTTTTTGCTTGCTCATAAATAATCTTTGATCAAGTGGGAGAGGTAATTTCCTTGGCCACGGCCAAGGATCATTTGACGCCTTGTCACTAGTCAACAACCAGTTTCATTTTGAATAAATATCTTTACTGTTGTTGTTGTTGTTGTTGTTGTTGTTGTTGCTGTGCTCAAATACAGGGTACGTAATTTGCAGTCACAAGGTTCAGGCAGGCTGATAAACATTAAAGCTGCCTATATTTCATTGATGCTCTACAGCTTTGCAAAAACCACCTTTCTTGGCTTCCCTCAGTGCTCCTGCCTTTATAATGGGGCTTATTCAGGTGCTGAATGAGCAGCATAAAATTATTAATATTAATATCCTGCCTAGTGATTTTGATGGATTCCAGAACAGTTGCTTATGACTCAGACATCAGAGGTACTGGTATGACTTCATCATTAAAAGTAATGCAAATGTGGAGTGTTGTTTATTTAGCATTTGTTGACCAGGTACTTCAATATGTATTCCTCTTGCCTAATGAATACCAGCATGCACAGGCAGCTGTGTGAGCTTATTTATTTACTACTCAGAAATCATGTATTTTGGGACTACTCTTCTACAGCATTTTCACTGGTGAGCTGGCTAAAGATATATGGTAATGCAATTATTTACTGGTTAAAAGATCAGGAGTGCAAGTAGTGTTCTCCTCTATCCTTCCAGTTGCAGGGAATGATGAGGAAAGAAACAGGAAGAGCCAGCAGATCAATACCTGGCTCTGAGACTGGTATCACCAGCAGAATTTGAGGTTTTTTGATCATGACACCAGGCCTGCTGGCAACAGATGGGGTACACCTGTCTCAAAGGGGGAAAAGGATCTTTGCACAGGAGTTAGCAGGGCTCCTTGAAAGAGCTTGAAACTAGATTTGAAGGGGAAAAGGGACAAAACCAGGCTCACTAGAGATAAGCCTGGGGGCAACACGCCCCCAGGGATATGCTTGAGGGACAGTGTGATAGCAAGGCCTTTCAGTATGCTGTCTCAGTGGAGTAAGGGTAATGGAGATCCATGCAGCAGCAAAGACGCAAGGGATATTGATGTGTTAGAAACCACAGAAGTGCCTGAGAATGGTCACATAGGAATTAGGGTTTCTCATCCCAAAAAGATGGCACATCTGGGGAACTACAGGCCTGTCAGTCCGACCTCAGAGCCAGGGAAGGTTATGGAACAGATTATCTTGAGTGCTATCATGCAGCAGGTACAGGACAACTAGGTGATCAGTCCCAATCAACATGGGTTTATGAAAGGCAGGTCCTGCTTGACAAACCTGATCTCCTTCTATGACAAGGTGATTTGCTTAGTGGATGAGGGAAAGGCTGTGGATGTTGTCTACCTAGATTTAGTAAAGTCTTTGACACGATTTCCCACAGCATTCTGTTGGAGAAACTGGCTGCTTATGGCTTGGATGGGCGTACTCTTCGCTGGCTAAAAAAACTGGATGGATGGATGGGCCCAAATAGTTGTGGTGAATGGAGTTAAATCCAGTTGGCGTTCAGTCACAAGTGGTGTTCCCCAGGGCTCAGTATTGGGGCCTGTTCTGTTTGATATCTTTATCAATGATCTGGACGAGGGGACTGAGCACACCCTCAGTATGTTTGCAGATGACACCAAGTTGGGCAGGCATGTTGATCTACGTGAGGGTAGGAAGGCAGGTTGGATGCGGACAGGTTGGATCAATGGCCCAAGGCCAACTGTATGAGGTTCAACAAGGCCAAGTGCCAGGTCCTGCACTTGGGTTACAACAACCCCATGCAGCGCTACAGGCTTGGGGAAGAGTGGCTGGAAAGCTGCCCAGCGGAAAAGGACCTGGGAGTGTTGGTTGACAGCCAGCTGAATATGAGCCAGCAGTGTGCCCAGGTGGCAAAGAAGGCCAATAGCATCCTGGCTTGTATCAGAAATAGTGTGGCCAGCAGGACTAGGGAAGCGATCCTTCCCCTGTACTTGCCACTGGTGAGGCTGCACCTCGAGTACTGTGTTCGGTTTTGGGCCCCTCACCACAAGAAAGACATTAAGGTTCTGGAGCGTGTCCAGAGAAGGGCAGCAAAGGTGGTGAGGGTTCTGGAGAACAAGTCTTATGAGGAGCAGCTGAAGGAACTGGGGCTGTTTATCCTGGAGAAAAGGAGGCTCAGAGCAGACCTTATCTGAACCTACCTGAAAGGAGGTTGTAGCGAGATGAGTGTCGGTCTCCTCTCCCAACTAACAAGCTATAGGATAAGAGGAAATGGCCTGAACTTGCAGCAGGGGACAGGCTGGATATTAGGAAAAATTTCTTCACCGAAAGGGTTGTCAAACATTGGAACAAGCTGCCCAGGGAAGTGGTTGAGTCGCCATCCCTGGAAGTATTTAAAAGACGTGTACATGTGGTGCTTAGGGACATGGTTTTGTGGTGACTTGGCAGTGCTAGGTTAACAGTTGGACTTGATCTTAAAGGTCTTTCCTAACCTAAACAATTCTATGATTCTATGAAAAATTACACAAACTGGGGATGCATCGTCAGGAAAGGATCTGAACAGATTCCCTACAAAGAGTGAATTATGACCTGAAGTGGAGAGTGAGAGAGAATACATTGCTCAATCTCAGGGTAGCATTGGGCTATTAATGTAAGGCAACCATGAACAACAACAACAACAAAAAAAACAATACAATCCTGGAATGCAATAAAAGGGCCATTTCAGTTATGGAATGGTTAATAAGCCTCATCAAGATCTCATCTGAAATACCTTGATCCTGAAAAGAAGAATACCAACTGGGATAGGTGTAGAGATGGCTACTGAGATGTCTGAAAAATGAAGAGTCAATCCAATGGGAGAAGGCCATAGAAATTATTTTACCCATTTGCAGGAAGCTAACTAGCGAGATAAGGACTGCTGTCTATCAGTGCCAGAAGGTAAACAGGGAAGTCACAGGAGTAATCTCAGCTCATCCACAACACACGCATGAAAACAACGGGGCATAAACTAGCTGTGAGAATGTAATGTAGGGAATTAGAGAAAAGGTTTTACCATCAGACTGATACTCTATAGAAATCATAAGAGCAGAAACACCGTTCGTTTTCGAGCTTGAGCCATTAATTAGTGAGACAAAAAGGTGTTTATTGTGATAGCAGAAAACAGAGCTTGAAAATCAGGAGTTCTCCTCTAGTTGTCCTGCTTAATATTTGTTGAACTATACTTGCAAGGCCTGAAAAGAACATCTGCATTATATGGAGAAAATAAAGGAATCACTCTAATGCCGTTCATATGAATTAGGCAAGTGCTTAAATACAGCCAGTTGGATCCATACAGCTCCACTGGAAGCCAAATGTTGCTGTCAGACCTGTGTGATCCTGAAACACCTCTTTGTTCCTCATGGATGCCCGCTGGTTCTGCTGAGCAGGGTGACGCAGAGCTGTCTGTCTGCTGGTGGACACATGCAGGCACTGCTCTTCCCCCTTTAGCCCCCTCCACCACCAGCCCAGCATGACCTGAGGCTGCTGGCCCACAGGGCTTCCCAGCAGACACAGCTGTCCTCCAGTAACCACGAGGCGCCCGACCCTTTAAAACTGAAGATGAACGTGGGGATTTGGTAATAGTGATTTATGGTTGAGAACAAAGAGCCTGTAATTAAATTGGCAAAGATACCTGTATTCATTTGGTTAGCAAAGATGGCCAGAGCGCTGAAAGGCTACGTGATTTTAAGTGCTCAAAACAACTGAAGACCACTAGCTTTCAAATGTAAGTAAAAGGCAGACTTTTATCCATGCACCATCTATTAACTCTTTCATAAGCAATTTTCTTTGGCTTATGCTGAAATACATATTCATGCACATTTCAGAGTACTGGCATTTATACATAACCAGATAAATGAATATCTGAACATAGTCAAGAATCTTACCAAATCAACTGGAAAAGACCCAGAAAACATATGGCAACTGCTGATGACAACTTTCTAACTAATTATTCAATATTCTGGTTTTACACTACTGCCAGGACCCTAATTGAGATCAAATACAAAATCCAGGTCCCCCCCATAATCTATAAACCACTCAACTAGTGAATGAAAAAACAGAGTGGAGTGCAAGCCAGTCAAAAAATAACAGTGAAATATATAATGAATACTTAGCATTAGTGGATCATGCAGTATAAGTGGAGAATTTGTAATTAGGGGAGACTTGGAGAAAGACGACAGAAAATAGTTACTGAAATAGAAAAACTCTTAAATCTGGAACAACTAACAAATCTTGGAACTATATGTCTTAGAAAAGCTTCAGAGAAGTTACTTTTCTATCCTCTGCCATAAGAAATAAGAGCAAAGAGGCAGTCACCTGTATCAGGAAGTAACAGGTATAAATCTTGTTATGCAATTTGATCTTGGAATTTATTGCTCCAGGATGTCAGTGAGGCCAAAAATCTAGATAAACTGAAATAATATTCATATTTTCAGTAAGAACAAAGATCTCTGGTTTTGTAGTAATTAATATTAATACCACAAAAGAACAGGAAAGAGTATGAAATAGTTTTTCAGAATTTATCCCAATTGTCAACATTTCCCAGGGGACAAAGGAACTCCCATCTGTCAGATGATGTTCTTGTGGTTTTTTAATTATTAATATTTTCCTTTAATTATTTGGTTCTAGACATCTTCAGAGCAGACACAAAAAAGCTATTCTGTTATATTGGCAATTCCAACATTAAAACTTGCACAGAGAGTAGGAGAAGGCATCAGGAAAATATATTAGCAGAAGAGAAGAAGATTAATAGAGTTTTTAAAGCTTATTAATTCTTCTTGCTCCACTGAAGGCAAGAAAATCCTTACTACGTCCTCTGCACTCTACTGAGGAATATTTCCAAACCTTTGCTGTGTTCCAGCATTATGGATTAATGAGGATATGGCACAGTTAGCTAAGAGCATCTTCCTATTAACCTTACAGGTTAACCAAGACAGTTAATACATCAGACTTGATGGCATTACTCGGTGATTGTAGGTCAGGCTTTTTGCCAGCACTTACCCACTGAGTGCACTTAAAAAGAGTAAGAAAAATAAGAGAAATGGCTGTCAGGTAGAAATGGATATAAATTGGAGGGACACGTGTCTTTAATTAAAAAATCACTTTAAGAACTGTCCCCAAAGATTCTCTGGAAGACATGTGTTTTAACCTGTAAATTCTCCAATGTCAAAAGACTATAAATTAAGCTCTCAGGAGGCAGGGCTGGTATGTTAACTGGCCATAGGTGTGTAGTGCTATATCTGAGATGCCCTTTGAGCTGGCAGATATAACACAGGAGCTGTGGGAGGGAGGCAGGTACCCTTCCGCAAGGGCAGTCAGAGGCCAGGCAGCTACTTGAGAGTATCTCACAGGCACCAGACATGTGTGGGTGAGTGAATCTGGCTCCCGGGACACACAGCTTGACCAATTTCAATGGAACAATATAAATTTATGATGTCTGAGAGTGTAGCTGAAAGTATTATTCAGAACTATAGAGCAGCATAATTAAAACTCGTCTGTTACCCAAATTTTATAATTAAAAACAGGGAGAGAAGAGTGAATACCAGTCTCATATGTTTTGCTAATGCTATTCAGCGATCAGACTTTAAAACTTTAGTCTTGATTCTGAATGCATATGACATGCTAGTTATCAGCAATTAGGATGCTTTCAGCTCTCTGACATCTTACAGAGGAGGAGAGGAAAAACAAGAATTAAGGATCATGCTATTACCCTTATGGAACCTATATAAAGGAAACTTGCACAAATTTCTTTACAAGTGCTACGTAATTCTAAAAATCCCGATTAAAACCGAACAGTACTCTCATACTGATGTGTGTTAAAAAAAAGGGGTAATCAGTCAAACCTCTTATGTCCAAAAAGATTTTTTGTGTGTTTTTTTTAATAGTGGTCTTAATATCTACTGAATTCATGACCAGAATTGCTGTCTGATCCAGGAAGCACAGCAGTGTGGAACTGCACCAATATACATCCTAAAGTTCAGTGCCTTCAGTCTAGGAAAATGTAAGTCTGGGAAAAAATGTCATAAACTTCCACTGACAGGATTTTGCATATTCTTTTTCTCCAGTGACAAGAACTGAAATCACATTGCATCAAAGTCAGACAAATGCAAAGTGCTACTGAACTCTAGTTTAGGATGGAACAATTTCGTGTACACACCTCTCCCTGTATCATTCTTGGTAGTGTTTGTGGCTTAGTAGTCATGCTCCCATCTCCCCATTATGAAAGATATTTTCTTCTTGTTGCTATGTGAAGGAACAGCACAAACAAGGAATTGAACATCCAAGGAAAACAGTAAAGCAACTGTACAAAGCACTGCGGCATCATGAAGTAAAAACAAAAGAGAGAGAAAAAAAGTTAAGGGTATATTCATTGCTGTTTCATAAGTGTGTGTGGTTAATTGTGACAGAGGAAGGCAAACTTTTTTGACAGAATTGAAGACTATTTGTAGAAAGGAAAATATCTCACAAGCATGAGATAAGGAATTCCAACAGTGCAGACCAAGAGGGTCTTCAACAGGAAGTTTCCTCTTGTAAAGTGAGATTTAGCTTTAGTTGTTTAATAGAAGTCACATCAGTCTCATGATTCCTACCAAGTGTCAGTAACATACAGGAAATTGGTGGATAAAGACAGAGAGATAAATAGATAAACAGATAGACATTGTGTGTGAGAGAGAGTGTATGTGCACGTTGACAACACTGAAGCAATCATGAGGACTCCTGATGACAAAATTGAATAAAATCCCATATGAGATACTGGTAACAGATGTCATCTCCTGCGAGCATCCTGATAATTTACCATTTTCCCCACTTGACATTATAATTTGCAAAAGCAGAATGTAAAGCTCTACAAATTCTAAACACATGCATCCAAGAAGCAGAAGCAGCCAAGAACTGAGTCCCTATCAAAGAGTAAACTTTGAGCAGAGAAGCAGACTTCTCCCTGTTTTCAACCTTTCAACACACTTATCTGGAAATGGACTTTTTCCCCTGCCTGTTTTCTACTCTCCCCCTTCCTCCCCACCCAGGAGCTGGAGGAGCCTTGCTGACTCCTGAGCACTTCTCTTTCTTGTTCAGTGCCTAAAACGCTGATGTCCTATCCTAAAACAAGTCAGCTGCACAGCAAGGAAACAAAAAAGGCCCAATTAACTCAACTGCAGAGGGAGCATAAGGAAAGACCTTTAGCAGACCACTATGTGGCTCCTGTAGGTCTGTTGTCTCTCCTCCCAGGCAGGGGTGGGTTTGGTTGCTTTCACTAGTTCACCGGACAACATATAGCTACACTGCGGTCCTGAGGGCAGGAGGACATTTGCCAAGAGGATGCTGGCTCTGTACCGAGCAGCATAAATAACTTCCCTCTCTTCTGTCATTCTTAATAGAACAGGTCAAAATATAAGATGTTTTTTTCTTTTCTCTATTTCCCCCCCATGAAATTTTGCCAAGATGTGAGGATACAGACCGGGGGCGGGGAGGGGAAAGGTGGATGGATTGCTCTCACACTGAACCTCCATCTGCTTTGCATAGCAATGGTGCAGGACCTCAAACCTTGCTGAAAAGTTGCAGCTTAGCTCTAAAGCTTCTGACCCTACCTTAGTAGCAGCACAGCCAATGGCACACCTTTGAGAGAACTGGCCATCCTAAGCATAAATTAATCCACTTGGGGATTTCAGAAACATCAGGGAAAACTCTGAGATCGGGTTTGTTTTTCTTTTCAAGGTAGTTGGACTTACCAATCATGGTGTCATTATCGAAAAGCTATTTACTAGTACCTCATGCTAGAGGAATAAACCTCACTTGTATATAGTGAAGCTATGTAGCATTTTCTTTGCCAAAAGAGCACGTGTTCATAAAACTTAAACATTAATCACTTAAATACCAATAACTGAAAGTATGATTGGAACAACAGGCACTAGGGAATGCTTAAGCATGCATCCAATATCCAACAAGAAATCTTCCCTAGCCAAACACAGGCACAGGCCTGGGATTAAAGACTCAAGGTTTCCAGCCCCACCTTTGCAATGGCCTCCGTGCCTCATCTTGAACAAATCCCATGTTCGCTCATTTGCTTCCATTGCTTGAAATGGGTAAATTCTACCCCCATCTTCACAGACTTGTAAGGAGCTTTATTCATCCATTTCTGTAACAGCTTTTTGCAGGGCTGGCATAAGGCCTTTATGTAAATGTGTAACATACGCACCCAGGAGAGAAAGGACGGGAAAACTAGCTCAGTCCCTCTCAAAGTGAAACTGGACCTCCTTGCCTCAACATATCTTGGCAATAAAAGTGTTGACTCCTCCTCCCGCTCAGCACAATTATGTAGCATAGCTGTTCTTTAGTCAATGCAGTTTTAGATTACCCTCTCTAGTAGCCAATATTATTATGTTTATCTTCCCACTTATCAACCAAATTTCTAAACTTTAAACGGCCTATCATTTCTAGTTGAGTAACAAAATAAACAGCACAATTCTACCAAGGCAATTAAGCAAACATTGCACAATACCACCACCTGAGGTTGTCAGTCTACCAGATACCTCGTATTGTCCCAGGTAACCTAACTGAAACTTGAAATAATTAGGAAATAGAACAATAGTGGCTTCTGAGCTGTAGATAAGAACAAGCAGGAAGGAGCACTAAATGGGGACAAAATGGTGACTGTGGATGCTGTGGGTCCATGTCAATGACAGACGGAGGGGGCTGGGAGGGGATGCACACACAGGCAGGGAGCAAGTGCCATTGGTGCCAAGTCTTCCTGCAATCCTGGTAAGGGCTACATTTTGGGTTAGGTTTTCTGGTTTAAAAAATTGCCCAGAGGAAAGTGAGAGCAATATCCATTTGTTTTTTGACCTTCCTATGCTCCACCCTTATGCAGGCAAAAATTTTGAGCCTTGAACTAAAAAGGGATCAAATTATATGTTATTGTATCTTTTGAAGCAAAATGTTTAGGAAGATTGTTGAGGAAACTAACTCATAATTAGTTAAATCAGAGTGAGGCTGTCATAAAGCACTGAGAAACAGCTGAAGTACAAGAGTGATGAGATTATGGAAAAGGCATGTTGAAAGACCAAGAAGATTTTCTTAAATAAAAGGACAGTAGAAAAGGGTGCTTATTCATCAGCAGAAGAGAAGACAGATTTTCTTCTAACGAGAACTGATGTCATATAGGGTAAGAAGACAGGCTGAGAGAGAGCTGGGGTTGTTCAGCCTGGAAAAGAGAAGGCTCCAG
>RSEF01000003.1:87686869-87735189 GCA_003993805.1 Himantopus leucocephalus | reverse complement strand
TCCCTCCTCCCACTCCTGCAGCTTTGTGCCTTGCCAGCACTCATGTAACTCAGGGTGACACTTTTCTTTTGTATAATTTGGCTGTTTTGTCTTATACCTTAACACTTGTGAAGGAAAAAAAAAGACAAAAAAGAAAAAAAACATTCACTCCTATTAAAACCTCAGGATATAAATAACTTGGGATAAACAACATAGAAAGCTTGCTAGCATACTAATCTGTCTCAGTATGAAAAATTTTGAGAGAAATAATTCTTATATCAATAATGCCAGCTGCACGTCTCTCCAAGCAAACAACACTACCATCACTATTCAGGTATACAAACACCTCCTTCATACTTAACACTTTTAAAGGGTATTGTGCTATCTACCTATGGATCTGATGATAGTTACATTTATATTAGTAAATTAAACTTGTTAACCATGACTATGATCACAAATTGTTAGGAAATATTAATTGAAGTGAGCCAAATCTGTGCTAGAGGTCTTTCTAATAATTTAACCAAAGAAAATGTCAGGCTCCAGAACCCTGAGTGTTCCCTGGCATTGCTTTATCTGTTAATGAAAATGCAGTCAAATGTGTTTGTATGTGCCATAAAGGTATCGAGTACCCATTCACATGCATTTCACCATCCCAGAAATGTTGTCCATACCAGACTACAATGTTAACATCTTACAACCTAAGAGGGCTTGTTGGTAGTTTTAGAAGTCTTTCCAGTTCTAACACCCGAGCAAGTCAGAGCTGGATTGTACCCCTAAAATCACATCCCTCCTGCAGCAGGATGAAGGGCAGTTTCCAGTGACTAGGATACTGGGAGCCATATGGGCACCCTTCCACCCCCCAGAGGCACAGCTTGCCCACCCCGCACAAGCAACCTGTAGGAAATCATACAGTTACCACCCTGGGGCAGGGGCTGCTCGAGCTTCACCAGCAATGAAGGCAAAAGCGTGTGGCCAGGAAGCCAGGGAAGGATGAGCCTTGGGCTGAGTCCTGCAGGGAAGGTGGGTGCTGGATCCTGATGGGTGCCCTACCTTTCTGCAGTCCCATACCCCATCAGCACTTGACAGGCACCAACCACAGCCCTTTAAAGACACCAGAGCACTCCTACGGACAATTAGCTAGACACGGCTGTTAATGATACAGGAATGCATTTCACGAGAAAGCTTGCAAGAGGCCAGAGTGCAGTGAGACAGCGGTGAAGGCTGTCTTTCCCGTACATCTGCACACTCGTAAGCTGTCTTGTCGTGATCTGACCACAGCTAAGAGATCATGTTCAGGTATGAGTTTTCTCTCCTTAGCTATGAGAAGTGATGGCATGAAAGCAGCCTTACACGCACCTACTGGCACGAGAGAGAGAGAAAAAACAAGGCAAGCCTCAGCCCATCTGCAGCAAACCAGCCCAGGTTGCAGAACTGGCTGCAATGGCTCTGACAGGCAGAGGGACCCGGCTTGCCTCACAACCACGTATGATGAAAACACCATAACTCTTGAAGCTTGGAGGTTAGCCACAGGTTGTGCAGAGCTGTAACAAATAACGTTACGGGGAACGGTCACACTTTGGCTTGCTTGAGGGGAGGCCAGTGTCTGTGCACAGAGGGTGAGCCTGTGCACAGCTCTCTCCTCAGATGTAAGTTAAAGGAGATCAGCTGGGTCTACCTCACTGCTTCGCACCTTTCTGCACTGTGCCAGAGGTGCAGGCAAGCAGCCAGGGGTGACAGATGTTGCTGCCCTCTTTTATGGCTGCCTGGAAAGGTGTGTACAGCCACAACCATGTTCGAAGGTGAGGTACTGCCAAACTGGCGGTATTCCTCCTTTCTGCCCACCTGGCCCATACCTCCAGCTCTTTCAGTTCAAGATAAGAGGTGGAGAAGGCTGTATGNGTACAGCCACAACCATGTTCGAAGGTGAGGTACTGCCAAACTGGTGGTATTCCTCCTTTCTGCCCACCTGGCCCATACCTCCAGCTTTCAGTTCAAGATAAGAGGTGGAGGAGGCTGTATTAGATACATATATACTTTAGGTAGCACTCCAGATAACACAGCAACCAGTGCAATGTAACAGCTAGAGCTAGCAGTAGCTTTAGGAGGAACAAGTTTTATCAGCCTTGTGCAAACCCCCTTTGTTTTGAGTGCCAGTCAAACAGTGAAAACAGGAGCATGGAGGGGAGACAGATCTGGATGCTAAGGGTATACAATATAGAAAAATAGTCTGGAGAAATGCTAAGCCAAATTCACAACCAACTGACACTGACAGTTGGTAAAAATACACCAGTCTGAAGTAGTATTTTTGTCCTTTTAATTTCCCCACTCCTCCATTTGTTATTTTAGTCATCTGCTTAAGCATCTTTCAGACCTTATGCAAAGACTTTTGTGGCAAAAACCTTATGATTTCTTCCCTTTTAATTTTGTGATAGTACCTGATATCCAGGAACCCTGGTCAGTGCTGTTATGCTCACCCCTCCATCAACAGCTTTTCCACCAGTACTTCAGGACAAGTCAAGCACTTTCCCCAATTTCCTGGTCAAATAAACCAGGTCTGATCGTTACTTCTTCTGGAGGAAAGGGGAAACAACGTTAGAGTATAACAGGGTCTGCTTAGTGACTAAAACATGTCTTATGCTTACCATTATGAACACCTGATTGCATATTATCAAATACCTTTCACCTGCATCAGTGTAGGACTGCTTGCTACTGTCTTAGCCACAGCTGGCATTTTAAAGCAGACCTGTCAAATATCAGGAGTTTTCTACAAGCACCTCTATTTATTTATTTTTTTTATACCTCCCCTTATTTTTCTTCTCAGTGAGAAAAGTAAGCTGTGAGTCCTCCCACCATGTATGGCTTCACACTGGTTATCGTGACTAGGGCTTTTACAGTACTCAAAGCACAGGAAGTGGGGTGTAGTGTCTGTGTGTGTCGAAGTGTGGAACATGACAGCTAAAAGCAACGGTGTGAATGAACCTTAGCTATAAGTTATGAAAATATGCTTTTCTACCCATCTCTACTCATATATGCTTCCTCTTACATATATTAGTTTCAAGCATAACAAGTTTTTGGAAAGCTGCAGAAAGGTCATCTTTCATGCTTTGTGTTCATATCTTGAGAACTGCAAAGGAGAGTTTCTGTTTACCATTTTTTCCTGTTCCTTGCAACTCTAATGACTGAAGTGGGGCTACATTATAAACTCATGCACTATTTTTCTGTCGTCTGTGACTCTGTAATATCACTGTCTAAAATTATCAACTTTATTCAAGAAAAAAATATTAGGATTATCTTGGAAAAGGGAAGGGAAGGGAATTTTTTTTAAAAGGAAGATAATTTTAACGAAAATAAAGAACTGAATTTTTTAAATGTAACAAAGTCTCAGAAGCTGAAACCAAAGCCAGTTCAAATACAAAGAAAAACAAATTCTAATTTGAATTAGAAATGCAATGATATTGTTTAAAATGTGCATATTATTGTTTGGTCAAAACATTACAAATAAAAGCCATGGCAAGTGACAGTTAGGCTACCCTTTCACAAGAGCACTCCAGTATGCACCAACATAAAAACTGAGACTGTCCACAAAGCTCAACCACTTGATTGCCTAAGTAACTGTCTTTTCTTTTAAAGACTTCAATTTGTTGGACGAGAAGGAAGTGGTAAGCCAAAGAACGATTGAAATCTATGATCCGCCGCCACAGAAGGAGCTGATGCATGGCCATTGTAAAAACAGAGAGTAGTGAAACAGAAAATGAGATAAACCAGATAGTTTGAGTACAAGATGGTTGCTCTTATTTGTCTGTTAATCATGAGAAAGTGGTGACTTCATTGCACATGAAGCCCTGTAAAGTGATGACACTTAGGTATGTAGCTTTCACGTGTCCAAAGGAGTGTGCAGGCTGTGCACTTGAAATTACCTCTTCATGTTCTTGGGAAATAATGTGATTGCATCTCAACTGCCCACATGGGGCAGTTATTTCTGGTGACCATGGATTGCAGGCGTATAGAGGTAAAATATGCATCTGAAATGATACCTATACCGTCCTCAGTGGGAAGCCTGGTGCCTTCTCTCCCTACAACACTGCTTACTACAACTTCTCAGCCAAGGAATTATCACAGAGCACACCAGTGAATACTTACTTCTGCGTGCCTACAGTATACTGCTTCCACGCAGACATACCTTCAAATACCTGCTATACTAGTCTCATAATGTTGTTCCGTTAAAACAGAAATAAACCCTCTGTAGCAGATGACAAAGGCTGTTTTCCTCTTTGATATAGCAAAAAGTAGTATATAAGAAGGACTCTTGACAGTTTAGACTTATTTAGGTCATAAAGTCATCTCTTTCGTCCAGTAGCTCTAGAAATGACTGCATTTTGGCATCTACAGATGACTGTGACTATGAACAAACTGTCAAAGATAATATATGCTGTGTTATTCCTGATCAGTGACAGATATTTATAACAAGCATTTCCAGGGCATTTATGGCCACTGCTAGCGCTTCTGCAGCAGAAGTGATGGAAATTTGGCAAATGCTGTATATAGCATGGAAGAGGCACGCATTTTTTCCTCTGCTAAATAGTTGTCTCAAAGTTGTGTAAACCTTCTTCAGTTAAATTAGTATGGTTGAAGACAGCAGTTTTTCATTTCTGCTGTCTCCAGGACTGTACAACTGTCTCTGCACTGAAAATCCAGTCTCTTCAGAAGGTAGCCAGCACTTTTCTGCTTCACTAAAAAAAGATCCTCTTTGAGCTTCTGGCTTTGTGCTTCACAGTCTCTCTCTATGAAGCAAGATTAAGTTGAACAGTACAGACAAGCCAAACGGAAAAGTTTGGAAAAAAACCCACCACCTCTGTTATCAGGAGAGGTATCAATCTTATTTTCTTGCTGACAGGTAACCCCCCCACAAACAAGCACTGAAAATTTACCTCATATTATCAACACATCTCCTTCTGACATAAATATTAACTATGTTTTTCTCTTTGGCCAGCTCTGTCCCGCAGACATAGGTTGACCTTGTCATCTCTCAGTTTCAGCAGCTTTGTAGCAGTGGATAAAAACCATATGTCTGAAGAAGTTACTGTCTCCAGCCACCTGTCTTTCTCCCAATAAGTGGAGAAGTCTATATCTCACAAATCAGCTTCTGAACTACAGCAGTGTTAAAGTAGCATATTAAGATGAACTTAAATAACCAGGCTGAAAACTGTTGCAGCAAAGGATTTGCCCATTTCCAGTGACAACTTCAATATTGAAACAAACTGGTCAATGCACAATACTGTAACACATTTCAGCAGTTTCTTCTAATTGTAACACGCTTCTCAGATACATGCTCTCTTTGCTCAGTCAGTGTTTTCATGTCCACTCCCCTGAAGATTTCATATTCTCCAAAACTACTATTGCTTCTTTTTTAAAAAGCTAATAACACTAATTAATGCTAACTATAATAATCATTAGCATAACTTTTTGCCATCCAGAGCATGTTTTAACTTCTTAATTTCCTTTAATGAGAATTTTTTCCTAAGGTGTTCTTTATTTAATGTTAATATACTCTAGCAAGGTTTGTTCTTCCACACAGGTTTATCATTTTGAAAGCAAAAAAAACCCAAGGAGAAGTCACTTTATAATTAATCCCAAATTTTCAAACTGGGAGAAGAGTTTGAACGTAGAAGCTTTTCTGGCTCACTGTCTGACCAAAAGACTCTGGGACTAAAACCACTCTCAGCAGAGTTTATTGGTGTTCCCCAGTGGAACTGGGACTGTTATAACCCAGCAGAAACACTTACATGCCTGGACACCCCCGTGTTATCCGCAGGCTTAGTTTCTTCAGCATTTTATAATAAATTTTTATTAAGTGAGCCCCACTAATTGGTATTCATAGAAAACAACAAAGAAATTCAATGCAGAGATCTTCTGTAATCCTGCTATCAGAGTTTGCCCTGCGTGCAAGAAAGTAGTTTAGCTCACAGATTTCACCAATAACCTAAAATCTGCAAGGATTTTTCAAGGGATTAGGGTCTTGTGCCCATGGACACAGCATCTCAGGGTATGGCTGCACATTGCAGTAAGAGAGGGCCAGTGTGGGAACCGCACACTGGACCCCTGATCACCCTCCTTGTGAAGTAACTCCTCATCTCTATTTTGGACCACTTCAACAAGCACTCTGTGAGGCAGCGCCCAAACATAACAGGAGCTGCTCCTGATTTGTAATGGACAAGGGTGCATTTGTTTTGGCTCTCTGCCATGTGCGCAGCCTTGTGACAGCATCCCAGTAGATGCTGCATCTTTGAACGCACACCACATCCTAAAGCATACAACGTATACCTTCTAATTTGTATGCTAAAACCACCCGTCTGGTGGGTTGTAACACTGTATTATTTCAGGCACTCTTAGCTGCAAAGAAATGTAAATATGTCTTCAGGCCAGAAGGGGCCCAGGAGAGATTAAAGCCAGTTTCTACTTAGGGTCCATTTGAGCCAGTGCCTTGGACATTTGGTCCAAGTATTTGATCAGTGGCTGTGATTTCTTTAGCAATATAGGCATTGCCTAATGTCCACTCTGTCTTCCTGGATGCCACAAAGTCCTAATCTGAGGTTGACCTCTGTAAAGTCTAGTCCTTCAGGTTACAGCTGGTTAACGTGGAGATGCTCACGTACACTTAAGCTAAGACATCATTTTACAGCAGAAGAAGTCTTCTGCACTAGCACATGGCATAGGCACTCAGGCTATGTTTATTCCCTCTGGCTCTGAGGCCATCTGGCACTAGTGAAGTCTATTATCATCCAAAAAAGGGTGCCCGCATCCAAACTACATGTTGGGCATGGTGCCTGGCCCGTGCTAATTCTCAAAACATGCCCAGGAATTGTTTGGAAGAGGCCTGGGCGGAGTGCCCAGGCGAAAACCATTCCAGGGACCACTCAAACAATTTAGCAGTGTAGACAATGAAGGTAGTGCCTGGGCCTGTCTTCTGGCACCGTGTAATTTNTCTTGTATGATCTAAAAAAAAAAAAAAAAAAAAAAAAGAAAAAAAAAGGCTGTTTCTTTCATGAAGCATACTTCTCTCTCAGAGTGGCATAAAGTACTTCACATCTGCGTGCCAAGAGTGTCTTCAGAGATCAAAAATCTTCTGGAAGTCAAACTACACACAATTTACTGTATTCCGGGAACACTGCAAACTGAGCACTTGGAAGTATATCGATGAACTGATAAAGGAAAGATCTATGTGTAATATTTGTCACTGCATGTTCCATACATGGAGATCTTTGCTGTGGGCAGAGCTCTAGAGGAGCTCAGGCAAGCCCAGGTACCAAGGAGTGGGCAGAGGAACAGGCTTGCACTAGCCGAGCCTTATAAAGTATTCAATTGAGTAATCTAAAGCCAAACAGCTTTTAGGATGCTGGGGCATCATATGCGTGGTCGTGAGCATGGTTTTCACTCCTTCGGTTTTCTCTGATTTGTGAGGAGACCACTTACTTACAATTTAAAAAAAAAAAAAAGAAGAAGCAACAAACAAAATAAACAGGGAGCCCTCAAAGGTTCCTCATGCAAACTATGCATTCTGTGGCCATTTTAAACAAAGTAAGGAGAGAAAAAAAAAATCTTGTCCCATTTATCCTAGCTTAAATGCTAAGAAACTGGAATAAAAGTGTCTATAAACATAAATCGTTTTTCAGATTCCAGCATCCATGGAGATACCATAACAGACGATGCTTTCAAAAGCCCATTTCTTCTGATTCTTTTTTTTTTTCCTTTTTTTTTAAATTGGTGCTAGGAAACTGCATGGTATATTGCTTCTATAATAACCACAGACATTTTCTAAAATAACTGGCAGCATAGCTGGCTTTAATAGCTTCATTTAGCAACCTACACACATGCACATCCACAGGATAAAGGCATCTTACGTTGCAATAGTGTATAGAAACTCAAGAGTGGAAAGGATCTCTTGGACCACTGGCTTCAGCTGTCTGCAACTGCAGCTGACCATGCCGTATGGCTCCAGCCATTTATCAAGCTCCATCTTCATAACTAGGTTATTTACCTCCAAGACAGAGATGTTCCTGAATTTTTACTCTCTGACAGCCAGAAACCTTCTTCTAATTTTCAGGCTGAAGTTATTCACAGTGAGTGCACACCATTGTTCCTCATGCCATCATCATTGCTAAAATCTCTCTGCTTCCCACTCTGCTATTTATAGAGACAACACCTACCCCACTCTCAGCCTTGGGACAAACCAAATCTCTTTACGATATGTTGACACTGTTTAGTGATAAAGCTCTTTCCACTATTAATGGAAAATCTTCAATAACTGGCAAATAACTTTTGACATAAAGTTATCTCAGCAAGATATCAGATTGACATAGTCTTCATTTGGTAAATAGGTTGCATTTTTTGTTTTCTTTCACTGTGATAGCTTTCATTGTTTATTCTAATACCCTGCAAACCACTCAAGTCAGAGTAACGGACATGAAATTGCATTTTTCCCTTTCATAGATACAGGTATCAGAGCAAGGGTTAACAGATGGATAATCTCATGAGTTCACAAAGACAGTGTTAATGAAAACCATAAAAGTTCTTTACCCTTTATATTTGATCATTTCTTATTTTCAGGTTTATTGGGGGGGGTGTGTGATTTTTGTTTGTTTGTTTTTTTAATTAAAATACATATAATGAAAAATTCAGCAAAGAAGCTAGGCCAATACTGAAGAAAAACACTCAAAATTTAATTTTTTAGTGTTTTGCACTGTTAAATTATAGAATAAAGAGCTTTCAATTAATAAGGTTTAATAAGTTGACTTTCTAAGATTCAGTTCACTTGCAAGTCTCAATGGTTATGTGTTTTTCTGCCTCTAAAGCTGAAGTGGTCTTAGCAGATCATAAAAGAAAAGGCTTTTTTTTTTTTCCATGATTGAATACTCCTTAAGTAGACTCATGGATTTAATTTAAAGGATATGGTGAAATGAGCACTCAATGGAGAAGGCTTCAGCTGAAAACAATCTATTTGTGTATGCTATAAGCAAAAAAAAAATATTAGACTGCAAGTTAGACTCTAACCATAACTCTAGCAGTCATGCATCCACTGAGATTTGCCGAGAAATTTTCAAAGTAGCCCTTGATCTGTGTATGCTTACTACTACACCGCGTATCACGTGTATGCGTATCACGTGAGACGTATCACGGGTCAGTCATCCGAGCTTTTGACTGTGGGTGCTGCTTTCTAGTAAAACCGCAGGCAGAAATACTGTTACAATTATGCCAGCGCTTAACCTCATTTCTGTTCTTTTATATTTATGTTTTGCTGTCTTTCCAGAGCTGTGCATCTATTATGACAGCTTCTGTATTTGGGCTAAGTTTCAGCGTTCCTTCTAATTTTGCATAAATCGCAAGCCGTGACTGCCTAGTATCCAAATTAACTTTTTGTTATAAGCAGCCTTCACCAATTCCAGCAACTATAGGCCCTTTCTTACTTCTGCCACCTATATATCTGCAAATGACTTCTTCTCTCAATTCACAGATTCTTCTGATCTTCCCTAAATTTTCCTTAATATACACCTGTGTGCCTTTTAGCTTCCTGCCAGCATCTACTTTCTGAGACTATCAGACACAGTCCTCACACTTTCTGTTCTTCTGGTGCCCCTTCTTAATAATCATAGCCTTGTATTATTTATAAAAATAGACAAACATAAACACCAACCATATATACAAGCTGCACATACACCTAGGTATTTGCATTGATTTCCAGTGTATTGATTTCCAGTGTATTGATTTCCAGATACATTATCTATCTTTACCATTTTTTCATGCTTTCCTGCTCGTGGTTAGTTCCATTTTGTTCTCCATCCCCTATCTCTTCAGTGAGTGCTCAGATTTATGCATAAATTTATTCAGTAGTCTTGTGACACTTAAACGGTAAACTCTTCAGGGTATGAACTATTTGCTTCTCTCACATTTGTCTTTATTTGTTTTTGTAGAGTGCTAGGCATGCCTAAGTTTGAAATACTAAGTATAAGGGCCAATGACATTAACTGCTCAAACCCCAAAGTCACATGCCACTTTGATTTTCCGGCTGTATATTCTGCATAAGGTATGTTTCCCACAGTCCAGGGAACAGATTGGATCCAGGGGCTGGATTTATGCCTCTCTTTTAATTTAAACATAGTGAAGAATCAAATATCTGGAGGAATATGGTGTATTGTATGCATAAATTGTTACCTTAAGCTACTTGAGAGATGCCAAACGAGAACAATGTTTTCAACTTTTGTCATCTTCATTGCTCTGGAGACATGGTGTTCAAGCTCACATTCCCCACACACCCAAAACTCCCACTGGCTCCTGGTGCTGCTACATAGACTTGATGAGAGTCTGCAGAGAAAAATGGCTCATGGAAAACTATCTTTGGAGCTGATTTTGTCATCAGCAGAATCACATAGGTTCTGCTGAATGTTTACAGTAATTCCTTTTTAGTGAACATTCGGTAGTTTACCACACAGAAATATTTTATGTTACTGATACTGTATTATCTCCTGGTAATTTAAAAATAAAAATATGTCACAACAGCGGAATATCTACAGTAACATATGTTATACATATGATTAATCCATGAAGACATCCTGTGTGATTAACCTAATGTCCAGTATCTTAAACATTCATTTTTTTAGTAAAACAAACTTTATTTCTAATCCCCTTTCCCAGAGCAGCCATACATATCCAAAAAAAAAAAGAGGACTAAGCATTACTGCAAGAGAAAATAAAGATTAATCAACCGAATAGACAGAGACCAGAGATTACTTATGAGCTGTTCATAAGGGAGATTCTTCTTCCCATTTTGGAGGTGTACTCTGTAACAATGTTAACTCCCCATCTTGAAGTATTCACGTTTATTCAGGCCTCTCTGCCCTGACAGCACTTCATGTGCCTGTGGTTTGGAAGCTACAGCCCTCACCCAGTAAGCTAACGTGAGACTCGGTGCTCATTTAGGAACAGGCCTCAGAAGGAGCTGTTGAAGACTCTGGCATGCCAGGACCTCCTTGCCAAACCCAGCTCTGCAGAAGCACTGGCATCTCTCAATCCCATCAGTTACAGACTGAGACACCCTTTCCTGCATTACAACCCTGGACCCTTCCACTTCTACAATTTTCTTCTGTTCTGACCTATTTTGCACAAACGTTCATTCACTCATCACTGATAAAACTACAAATCACATTTCTCTTGCTTTCCTTGACCCTCTCTTCTCAGTCCCTTCCCCACTTGCACAATATCCTTCTTTTTATTGTTATGTTTTTTCACTTATAAATAGACGTCTTTTTGTATCTGACCTTTGGTTTGCAAACTCTTCTCCACCCTATGGCTCAGGAAAGGCCATTTCGGTCTTTCTGGTTTTGCAGTTCTCCCAAGAATGTAATTTCCTTGGGGAAAGGAAAAAGAAAAAGAGAAAAAAAAAAAGAAAAGAAAGAGAGCCTTCCCCTTCATATCAAAATCCATTCATCCCCTTCTAATTTTAGTTTCCCTTAGTGAACGCTATCCTGTAATTAAAACATTGGCAGATGAGAATATTATAGAGCTTTCTAGTTCAAGCAAACATTATTGTTAAATGTGATAATCTTGTCTGACAGTCTAGTAAACTGACTGACTGAAAACATGTAGGGCCATCCAGACTAAGGCTTGCAGGGGCCACTTTACACTGCATCGTTCAGACTCCATTTCCACAGGTAGTATTTGCAACAGGACCAAAACCAATGACCAGCTGATAGAGGGCAACACACCAGGACCAATGCTGACACCTACCAGCAGCTGATTTAACTTCCTTCTCACAGGGATGCCACGCACCTTCTTGGAAACCCTTCATTCACATATGTGCTGAATGTCAAGTAACAGCACCATTGCAGGACCAAACCACCAGAACTGTTTCCTTCCCATGAGCTAAGCATCCTTATTCCACAGACCTCCCAGTTTTCCTCATCTGAAAACAAATATTCAAACTAATGTGCCATGCTCAACAAAGCAAATGCCAGCACCTACAGGCATAGTCATACATGTATTTTTACTAGTAGCTCCACTTGCATGAGACCTCCTATGACCACTCATTCCTACCCTCACCCACCTTCCATTTCACTAGCTGTTCCTTCCATCCCCAACCCCATTTCTATGCCAACCCTAAATACAGCTGCACCAGCAAAACTGAGGCAGCAGTGAGCAGCATTAGAGAGGCAGGAATAAATGTTTGGGGAAGGGCAGCACTTGAACAGGCTTTATGACAGGTGAGATCATTTCAAAAAGGAACTATCCCATGACACAGAAACAATCTGAACTTTTTACAGTTGACATACACCTGTGGTAGAACTAAAAAGGGATTTTGCCTGTTTTACATCAGCACAATGCAAGGGTGCGAATTCTAGTTAGTTTTCTACCCGCTTGTTTTAGAGATTTTAGCCTGACAACTGAAATCATACAGCAGATACTTCTGTCAAGTAGAATGAAGTGGGTAAGCTCAGGGATACAAATAAACCTCAAAAAGCAGAGCCCAAGAGGGCATTAATAGTTTTATCAATCCCTAGAAAATCAGCAAGGATGTGTGAAGGAACGCTCACAGCATAGCACATGCTAGCTACTTACTTCTTCCTCTCATAGAATCATAGAATCATAGAATTATTAAGGTTGGAAGGGACCTTTCAGATCATCTAGTCCAACCATTAACCTAACCTGACAAAACCACTTCTAAACCATATCCCCAAGTACCAGTGCAGAATCTTCTCTAGTTTTAGCTGGGTGTATCATCTTCCATCTTTAAGTTTTCTCTTGTAATCAAAACGAGTCAGAATCTCTCCTAATGCACAACAGGCCTTAGGGAAGGTAGAGGGAGAAATCGTTCATGTATCTTTATGCATCACTGCCCTGAGATAGGAATGTAGGGCTATGCTTTCCTCTAAAAGGGGAGAGAAATTGTAAGACGCTGGCTGCTTTTTGTTTGGATTTGTGCGGATGAGCGATTCTGTGATTTGCTTTCTATGCAGGGAAAGCAAATTTTTAGATAAATAAAACAAGCTTATTTAATTAGAAATCACAGTTGTGTTTTTAAGTTTTTTGCAAACTAGATGTCCTACATTTCAAAAAACTCTAGTTCTACACTCCTAGACCCCTAGCTTGCATTAACATTTTGCTGATGCAACACACTGAATTAAAACATGAATAGAAGAAGTATTTAAATTGTGCTGTTTCAGTTTTAATCTGATTTCTCTGTTACCACTTTAATAGCCCTTCCTTTGAGGATTTTGTTGTCACCAAGCTCCTGTAGGATTTTGCTGGTGAATTTACTTGGCCTTCCAGTCCCTGCACAGATGGTGTGTTGTCCTGCCCACTTTGGTGTTAGCTATCCAAAGGGGATGGTGAGTTAAAAAATCACTTGATGATAGACGTACCTTTCAACCTTCAAATATAGTTATTTCACTCAAAAGGGTGAAGGACCAGCCTGCTTAAAGGCTCCTGAGTAGTTAAAATAGGAGTGTTTTCCTCTAGTGAGTGAATCAGGGCTATGCCTGAGAAACACCCGGTATTTCATATGTCTGTACTGATCCACAGAGCAGAACCTCGGTGGAAGCACCCAGAAGGAAAGCAGGCTTTTTGCCCTAAGAGTTTTTTTGCCCTGCTCTCATCCACATGCATTGCAGCATGCTGGGAGGAGCCCTGCTCTCTCACTCATTCCTCCTGCCTGCATGGCTCGCCTGCCTTGGGAGCCTTCAGTGCCTTTTACAAACTCATTTCTCATGCCTGGGAATAAAGGGTTAGCCTCCCAGATTCCAGCAGTAATAAAGCATTGGCCAGGTTTTGAAATCCAGCATCTCTTTTGCGTGTTCCCTCCTCCTGAGAACGAGTTCACTATCTTAATCCCAAGAGATTTTAATGCGCAAATTGCATGTCAGAGGAGAACATTACACACCCAGCCAATGTGCACAGAAAGCAGGATGAATCCACTAACTGATACGTTGCTACTTGACATGAACTTGCCGCTGCTGGCCAGTATAGGAATATTTCCAATGAAGGTATTCAAGGTCATCTTGCACAGAAAAGAGCTCCAGAAAACATATCACACATACGTGCATGATTGCTCCGTGAACTACAGCTAACTTTACAGAAAGCTGATTTAATATTGGCCAAACTGAAATAAAATATTTCAGAGACTAAACTTACTGTGCAGGAGAACTACAGAAGCTGTCCAAGTGGTTAAATAACAGTGCAAGCAACGGTGGACAAAATTTTAGTGGTGAAGAACAGTTTAGGCACCCAGTTAGAGACATGCATTTCATCCTTCTCCTTTATTTCAAAAGCAGGCATTTATAGCACCAGCCTGCTGCACATGGGTCTCCTTCTTCTGCCTTGAAAGATCTCCCCCAGCTCATCTAGATGTTCCTTGCCTTATTTTAAGGTGAAATCTAAATTAAGCTCAGATGTGTACATTGATATTCTTGTCAGTCATATTGCTATAATTGGTTATAGAAAAATAAAAATGAAGCTGCATGGATAGAAGTTTACAAACTGTATTAAACTGAATAGAAGCTTCCATTCAGGTTGATCTAAACACAGTAGTTACATGGCAACAATGCATAATAAAATAAGCAGGACAGATTGCAAGTAAATCAGTTTTCAAGTTACATACATGAGTTCATATCTCATATCTTATTGTCTAGGATTAACATCATTACAGTTCAAAATCCTTTCCTCAAAAGGTGAATTTCCAACTGTTAACATCATTCAAATGTCCTGAATTGCTGCTAGATAGAGGTACAACAGTATTAATTTTACCTTTTGGCACATAAATATTTCAGACAATTATAGCTCTTAATGTAAAACTTCATTCATGTCTGACAACTAAGTGGAAGACAGCAATCCCTGTGCAGGGGTATCTACCCCATCAGCCAGTCTTGAATCCCATTAATGTTGTGGACACAAAATTAATTTGATAGATTAGTAACATGTGAAACCTGTTGAATACTTTCAATATTCTAGCTTTTTTTTTTCATACTGTTCTTATTCTTGTTCTCTACAGCAGTGTTTGGTCAACCTTTTTCAATGTTCAGATCAGTTCAAAACTATCCCATGGAGCTACAGAACCCTGTATAGTAAATTTGAACTTGTACTTTTGTTAGTTACATTTTGGAAATTCTTTAAGAGTAGCCCGCAAACCATGGCTTGAAAAGCATCTGTCACTTTTAGTCTGTTTTCAGAAGCCTTTTCCGTTTTTCCCTATCCACAACAGGGGTTTAAAGGCAGCCTACTAATGGGCCCACATACAGCATAAAATAATATCCTAACCATCCTTAACCTAAAATAAATCCCACACTTAAGCCCTCAAATGAAAAGACTGATAATTCCAGTCGTCACTAAAAGGGTCAGTCTATGAACAGAAGTGAATTCCACGTAATGGGTGCTTGCTGCTTTCTCTCAGTTTTTCACCCCACAAAGTTCTTCCCTTCTCCTTTTCCCTTTCACAAAGAATGATAGTCCTTCCTACTCGTCTCCTTGGGAACCTTGTGCATAAAGCAAAACCCATCCAACGGACAAATGAGAGGAAATTTCAGATTAGAGCAACACACATGATTAAGGGGCTAAAGAGACTGACTTACTGTACAGAGAGGTTTGAGAAGATGAATACAACATGCTCGTCTGACTAAGCATGGATTAAATTATGAAAAAGGGATGCTCATCATCTTCCCTGTAAATATTTGAAGGGTATAAACATGAAGAAAGGGTATGAACTTTAGTAGTTTACTTTCTTGCATAAGAAATAATATCTTTGGTCATGAGTGATTACAGCCAGTGAGGAAGGACTCCTATTTCTGGCCCAGCAAAACTTTTACTGGTTGCCCAAGTAGCTGTGTGCACACTATGAAATCATGTCAGCCTACAGCCCAGTCTAGCATGGGGGCAGCTCTTGGGCAGCTGCCTGTGAAGACTGGAGAGGTACCAATCACTTTTCTGGATCTGTGAATGAAATTTCAGGCGGAGCCAATCGGGATAAGAAACACTGCCAGGGAAGGCAGAGTAGTCAGACTGTATTTTTCTGGGTGCATTCAGTAATTCAAACCATGCATTGAAATGCAGTTTATCTCCACTTTGTCAAAGGAAATAAGACCCTTCGTCTTTTAATATTAACATACATTATAATCTATTTCAGCACAGTGGCATCTCAACACAGGAAGGTATTCGGTGAACACAGGGTTATTTGCCTGCAGTCTGTCTTCCCTGTATTTCCTCCACGCCAGCCTTCTGGCATTGACTCCACTCTCTCCACACAAGCAAGTACTATACAACTATATTACACATTAAATAACATGACAGCTAATTTTCCTCAAACATGATATAAACGGTGAGTCTTCAGGGAGGCAATATACAAGATGAGGATGCTGACTTTGAGTCAGAAAATCGATTCCACGGATGATAGGACAGCATGAGAGAGAAGAGAGATTTTTGTGAAGCGCCTTGGTCTAGCACCCACTAATTATCTCAGGAAAACTCTGATCAAAGGAAAGCAGTATCGTTATTTGTACAGGTGAGTCAATTCCAGGCACACCCTCTGCACCTGAAGTGCACAAAGCAGACAAGAAAGGTTATTCAGAAGAGATCAGTTCATGGTGGGATGGTGCTCAAAGACAAAATGTGAACTACTAAGCAAAACTCAGTCTGTGTGGTCACTCAAACTATGCAAAATTAACAGATTACACTTTAACGAGGATTGAAAATACTGCGAACTGTTCATGTCTAGCTGCAAAGCATTTCAGACACTTCAGCTCCTTTTGTAAGGGTCATTTCTTTAGGCTTCTTAAAGCTAGAGCAATTTCCTAGAGAGAAAAACAGTAGCACCACTGCCCAAAGCAATTAAGACAAGACTGGACAACATTTGCTGTCAAAAGCAGCACAGCCTTAGCAGTGGGGAGCAGACATAAGAGATCTTTCCATAACTAATTTCTGTGCTTTATCAGAAAAAGATTTCCTTTGGTCTTGCTATATTCTTTTTAAGTTCATGTTCCTTTGTTTCTGTGTCTGATGTAAATTCAGATCGTTACATGACTCTACACACGATTCTTTTCTTTACAGTCCTTTTTCCCAATACCAGTTTTTAAAGCCTTTTGAAGCATTACAGACTCAACTGAATCCACCTATGACATCTCGTAGGCACAGTCATAGAAAGAGAAAAAGGAAGAGCAGAACTTCATATCTGAAGTGCAATTCCACTCCATGCAAACTGCACCATACCAATTTCAGCAACATTCAGTTTTATTAAAGGAATCTCATTTTAATGCACAACTTATTCTCCTTGCAGCAACAAGTGCAGAAAAATGTGTTTGTACCTGTTTCACATCCCTTCCTCCCTGACAACAGGCCATTAGACAGCCCACTAGACTGGAAGAATGCCTTAGCTGTGGTTGACTGAATACCTGCTTTCTTCTCCCTCAGATTCCTCTTTGAAATGTGTTTTTCTCAGTAGCAGTTTGTTCATGAGTTTTGCACACCCTGTACAGGTCCTTGTCTCTTGTTTTTTTGCTTGCCTGTATTGTACTACACTTCCTTCATGGCACTGTTTGGAAAAGAGAGGGAAAAAGACCCCAGTCAGTCCTGACCTGAAAAGTTTGTGATCTAATTTGGCACATTTCTGGGATGAGAAGTGCTACATGCCAGGAGCGGAAGAGGCCCCACTTGTGGTAGAGAGGGAGGCAGGACTAACAGGGTTGCTCAGGTACAGGGCAGACCTCTGGAGCAAGGTGGCTCAGTAACAGACGTGAGCAGGACCAAGCAGGGGCCAAAGCATCCCACAGGTGGCCACAGGCCTCTCAGCGGAGCAGCTAGAGTCTTTCTGGATGAGTCCCTACCCTGGACAGAGCAGTAGTCACAATACAGATCATTAAAATGGATCACCTGGGAACCCAAGGTCCGGATCCAGTTTGCAGGATTGATTCACTCCGACATCCTTGACCTTTCTTCAAGGTCTCACCACTTCTTAGCAGCTCTCCTTCTTCACAGGAGGTCAGTCCTTGCCCACGTGGGAAGAAATAGCTCATGATTTATGTCTCAATAAATGAATTGAAGAAGGACCCCAAACTTCTAGCCCACAGGCTCTTGGACACCTGACCTGAATAGATGGACAGCTCAGGTTTCACTCAGCAAGTCCCCCAACAGTGTGATCATCTTCCCTGAGCACAATCCAATTCAACAGAAAAATGAATTCCAAAATGATTCACAACAAAGCGTTTCGTTCATTCTGTGCAGAGAGTTTTCACAACTTTTTTTTTTCCCATGGGGAGAGGGAGAAGAGGTATTTCAACTTTCCACCCCAGTTCAGGGTGGAAACAAGTACTGAAACATTTCCACAGAAATGGAAGGTCTGGGGATTTTTGTTTTTCTGTTTTTTTTTCCAGCTTGATTTCTCTATCCGTAGGTGAGAAAGAAGGTGAGAAAAGGGCAGAAGGCAGACATGGCAATGGAAGCTGGAAAAGAACTGCAAAGGATTGTGTTAGCACTGTGCATCCAGTCTGAACTATGGAAACTGCCGTGAGTTCTTACAGGCTGAAACACTGTAGATGTATTCAATGCATGCACTTACACAAGCAGAAAAAGCCTCTCGCTTGACTTTTCTTTCTTTTTTTTCCTATCAGCATCAGAAACATGAGTTTTGCCCCTTGCTAGAGGCCTGAACTCCTGTTCTGGTGAGCGTTCTGGAGCATGATTCAAAAAACGTTCTTTTTTGTCACTGGCCCCATTACCTAATGTTTTGCAGCCCTGCCCAATAAAGATTTATTCATCTCATATGTTCCTGGTTGTGACCTTATGTTCAGCCGCAGTTGGACTGCTTTGTGCTCCAAGGCTCTTGCCTCGGCGTTCCAAACCCGGGAACTGCCGCGCCTGGGAAGACCAGCCTGCAGAGCCTCACTGGACAGTAAATCAGGCCTTGAAGGCCCAATCTTTTTAAATCAAGCCCTCGGATTCATCTGTTTTGTTATTGCACTAATACTGCCCTGAGGAAAATCATGAATAAGGGTCCAATATATTTCAAATACGTTACTTTACTGAAGCATGTTTTGCATAAATTTTATTTGAATAGTGCATTGCTTAACTTTTTGTTGAATACCCTTTCCTTATGTGCTGTTTATGATGAATGTCTCTGATTCAACTTTTGTACTGAAAATAGGAGCCCGCCATGAGAGTTTACATGACTGAAGTGGGCACTGTGTTCAACTCACCAGCCTCCTGGTCCAGACTTGTTTCACAAGTCCTCTGCAGTAAAATCTTATCCTTCCAAAAACTACAGGCAGCTGTGTAGTTCAGAAAATGTGACTCAAAAGATTTTGTGTGTGTATAGAGACTGATGGTAGTTGCTCTGGAAAACAACCTTATTCTCTGCAGAGTGCCTAAGGGTGTTATTTCACAAAAGGTACATCCCCACAGTTCTCTCTATCCCTTCAGTATTCCACCCCTCAGTCCAGCTGAGCCCCTCCTGGTGAAGCCCTATGGGAATTCTTGTGCTGAGAACTAACAGCAGTGCTACTTTCTCTGCTCAAGGAAACTCTCCGAATAACGCAGGAGAGGTTCAGTGCCTCCCATCACACAGCTAGAAAAATTTACTGCTGGCACATCTTAGAAAAGGTGGTGTTTCACTACCATGAAAACAGTTCAGAGCTATGCACTTTCTAATAGTTATTTGACAATGATGAGAAGATCTTTGATATTAATTACAGCTGACTTCTCCTACTCCTTGTGCTGAAAGTGAAGTTCAAACTGTGCCAGATTAATGGGCCTTTGCTACTTATTAGGGTCTTTATGGCTAATTTGTCACCATCCATCAAGTTTTGTTCATGCATTTATTCAACAAAATGAACAGGACTTTAAACAGAGAAGGGGAGATATTTAGTTAATAAAAAATAATGAAGGATATTTCTGAGACATTCTGATGAACTCAGTACTTGAACCTTTCAACCTGCATTTACCCAGGAGAGCATTTGATGAGATCTTCCAATTTTCTTTAATCATTTCACTCAGTGTATTGTTTTTCCATATATTTCACTATCTGTTATAAGAACTAAGACACCAACCACATAAGGAAAATAAGCTGTCACTATTACAGCAGCGGGTTTGATGGGGGGAGGGGAGGGTAATAAAAAAAATTATTTTATGTGCGCTTAATTTGCTGTAGACTTTTCAAGGTACCTATCTTTTGCTCTTGGCTTAAGTAGCAGAAAGTTGTGGCTGATGTGCTGCTGGTATCTGAAAAGTACTTTTCATTGATTTGAGAAGGAACACATGTGAAACTGGAATCATTGCGTGTTTCTTCAAGAAGCAAAAGTTCACCAAAATATCAAGCCTTTCCTTCAGCTTTCCTCTGAGAGAGAAATCAGCTGTGTTTGACCTAAAAACCTCAGACCTAATTTTGAATAACTACAGAAAAACAGTTTTTAACAGGATTGCATTTCACTGTTTCAGACAAATATGAATTCCTTTCCCTTTTCTCTAAACAGGGAAATCCAATTCCCTTTGGATTTTTCCCCTCTGAGTGAGGATGAGACTGAGTCATCCTCCATTTGTTTGTCTTTGATGACGAATATTACTCTCAACTTCCAAACAATGTCAGCAATGAAAACAGGGCATCTGGAGCTTGGTTCAGTTATACTTACAGCCTTCCAAAATACTACATAGAAAATATGCGTATGCTTAATTTTAAACACCTGAATACCTCCATTGGCTTTAGCTGGGATATTGCTAACATTAAAATTTGCTGGATTAAGACCATCATACTTATTAAAACTGTGTCCCATCTGCAATATTTGTGTGGCTTTGGTACAGCTGTGGCATTCCTAGCAGTGAAACAGGCTTAACAATTTCTTAGTTTAAACATACTTGTCTGGGACCACCATGACATTCATGATTTAACACAACCACTTATGTTGCAGATGCCACCTACATCCAGGTGAGTAGGTCTTCGGACAGGCCACGCTTCATCGTCCCCCTGCAGAGAGCACTGCTAAGCTGTCAGTCTTGTCTTTGAAAACTGTTAATTCAATTTCTGCACCTGTGAGTGCAAAATGCGAGATGTNGCGACACATCTAGTCTGGAATTTTATGTCTTATTTCTTCAGTGATTCAAGTATGGTTTAATCTGAAGCAGTGATAAAAGCAGAATGCTGGAACTTCAGCTATCCAAATTAAAGACAAATAATTCTGTAGCAGACTACAAAAAGATGCACACAGAAAATATGAATATTAATGTATTGCAAGTTGCCAGAGTCTTTCCTCCCTGCCATCTTTTGCTCTGCTCAGCAATGAAATAGGCANGAAGCAGTGATAAAAGCAGAATGCTGGAACTTCAGCTATCCAAACTAAAGACAAATAATTCTGTAGCAGACTACAAAAAGACGCACACAGAAAATATGAATATTAATGTATTGCAGTTTCAGTTGCCAGAGTCTTTCCTCCCTGCCGTCTTTTGCTCTGCTCAGCAATGAAATAGGCATTCTGTTGAGCCAGGGTCTTCTCACAACAGACAGGATGAAATTGTTTCCTTGGTTAGACAGCTCACCCTTGAGGTATGCTCAAAGAATATCCTTTTTTGCACATCTATATTGCAGCTTCCAATTAGGGAGGCAATATAAGCAGCAAGAAGCAGCGGGGGAGAGAATAAGATGTCCTTTCTCTCCAGACAGAAAATTCCATGCTGATAAAAAAAGTTAGGATTCGGCAACTCAAAAAGTTTCTTTGCTTTTATTGTGCTTTTATTCATGTGAGAGAATTCACATACATGTGCACAACTGACTCCTTTCCTGGAGGCTGTTGGAACTGCAGCTCTCAGAACTTGAAATATTCAGAGAGCTGGTAAAGTTTGTCTGATCCTCTGCAGTAACACTTTTATGGAGAAAAGATCTTTTGTCCCAAAAATATTCTCATCTGCAAATGCAACACAGCCACTTCTCTATCTGATACTGGTTTTCCACAAAATTCAGTAGTCTCAGCAAAATAGCCAAACAAATCTTACTGTTATTTCTACTTGCTGCTGAGTATTGATCTTTTGCAGTCATTCCTGATGCAACACAAGATGAGAAAAAAAAATATTTTTAAAATAGGGGGCAACAAAAATACACTGCAGAAGATTATTTCCAAGTTGCTGTTCATCATCAAAGTTTGCAATGGCCTGGCAGTGCTAAGGCAACACCAAGCAAGGAACAACTCAGGTTAGATATCCAGGAAAGCTCTATCTCGGCTGGGATTCTAAACAACACCTTTGAGCAAGATTTTGGAAAATCACAAGTTACACTCGTGATGTTCATGACTTTTTTTTTGAGAATACAAAACTGACTGGATTCTTTTCAGGCTTGACAATATGCTAGTCTGTGTTCATGCCTGCAATAAACTGCAATGCTTTAATAATATGCCTGTTGTTTTCTTGGAAGCAGAGAGGCTAAACAGCACCTAGCTCAATCCAGCATGAAAGCTGAAGCAGGTTTGTGTTAAGTTTGAGCTCTTCATGCCACCTTTGCAGTTTCTGAGGTTTTCTCTAACTTTTGGCTTTTTAGCCTCAAAGTAACTTCAGTCAAAATATCTGAGTATTGTCAGGTTTCAGGTCAAAAGTATGTCAAAAGTAGAGTTTTACACTATTTCCACCCAACAGTAAATCCCTCCCTGCATCTGATACTGAGCCTAAGCTCACTTGAAAAGTTTGGGGTTTTGCGGTGACTGTTTCTCACAGCTCCAGGTTGAAGAAAGCTGGAATATTATAGTCCTTTCAGCCAGTTTCAACCAAATCCCAGCTAATTTGATAGGCGTCTTCATGACTATGAGGAGAAGTGGATTTTGCTGCTGTGCAGAGTCAGATTCTCAAACAGTATGCACAGGACAGTGCCAGACAGAACAATAAAACAAGATGGCAATGGGATTTTTTTTCGCCTACTAGTTTCAAGTAGCAAATATTGAGGTCAAAGTTCCTGGGAAACGCCTTATGAAACACATTTCTTCTTTTAGACTCATTACTACAATAAATATAATTTTAGAGTCACAGCAACAAATGTTTTCTGCAGACTGTTTAAAATAGGCAATTTTTCACCCTCAGAGACAGTAAATTCCAAAACAAAGATGACACCCCCAGGTAGATGTTGCTTGTCTCTGGGTGTATAATCCACAAAGAGATTTAGACACCTAAGAGTCTCAACACCGCAGTTCAGCTGCTACCTACCTTCAAGTGGGCCCAAAGCTCCTTCTTTCCTCTGTTTATCAAAAAAAAGTCCCCCGGGCAGGTACATTTCAGCAGCTAGGTGCCACAGAGCCTCCTTTGTCCCAGCAGAGCACCACCATAGGAAAGTTCTGCACCAGAGGGACCTGGGAGGATAGATGCACTGTCCTCCAGCATCAAACAAGCACAGGCCAACCAAAAAAAGCCCCGAGCTGACAAGAGGAGATTTTTGTCAGAGGTGTAGTACGACCATGAGCAACCTATGTCTGCAAGGGGGCTCTGGTAGGTCCATTATATCAATGCAGCTGTCAATGCATAGCTTTGTATGACAGGTAGGGCCCAAATCTCAGGAAGGAGATGATGTCCCATCCCATTGCCAAGCTGCCAAAATCCTATTTAGTAGGCAGGTTGCCTGCTCCAGGCTCAGGCAGCAGTTTTCAGTGTTGGTGTCAGACTTGGATGCTTGGAGAGGTTCTTTTAGGAGACACATGCCCCCTGGACATAAACTGCTTCACACACAGGAATGTGCCTCTTCAGTTTTGTCTCTCATCGTCATGAACAAGGGGCCAAATGAATTATTTTACAACACATTTCATGGAAGGAAATGAGTTAGTTTATTTCCTTTCCCTTTTCTTGTCTCTATTTCCTTGCCTTTTCCTTCATAATCATTATCCAAAGGCCATGAAAACAAAAATAGCTAAATATTAAAAGTTATTTTCTCCCATTAGAAAATTTCAATTACTAACTCTTATCTATATTGCAAAACTTTTTGCAACACCATTTTAATTTGTCATGCAGAGCAGATCTAAAAATCAGAAGAAATTACATTGAAAACATCACAAATGGGAAAAAAAGTCTTTGCAACAGTCCTTGTTTAAATTATTTCAAATGTAACACCTCATATTGCAAGCTCCCTGACTTCCTACCTGTATACTTGGTGACTGAAGGGAAAGATTGCCCTTCAAGGAAGAGGACATTCAAGGTCCCCCGTCACCCATGGTGTCCTACAGGAAGAATGATAGACCTGATGGTAACCTGATGGTAGTTTATGGACAGGCATGTGGTCTGTTAAGCTACATTCAAAGGACAATTTCCTGATCCGTATAGGCCTAACAAACAATACAGCCTGTTACACCAGTTGAAAATGAGGCCCTGTGGGTCAGTTCTGCAAAACCACAAACATACCGCCAAATAGAAAGGATTACTAACCTCTATTCAAACAGGGCTCTCTTGGCAGGTTGTGTTACGCAACTTTTCCAAAAGCATGTTAGATATTGGCAGACGCTGAGAAATATTATCCAAGTCCTTTTCTCTCTTTCTTACTCTTTTTCTTCTTTAATAGCCAGTCGATTTGGTGTCCTGGAGAGAGAAAAAATGTTCCATGAAGAAATCACTTTGAAGCTTAATTTTTCACTGCCAAAGTACTTGGGACACTCGTTTTTTCCAGTCTTTCTCTAACTCTTGTTATCACTACTGCTGACTCATCTCCTGATGCCAAGGGAAAAACAGTTTTATGGGAACATGAAGAGGTCACAACCGAATTATTTTGGCTGTTATAAATGCCTCTGCAACTCATTCGCTGCACTGCTATGAAACAGATTTTCATAATTTCTGGATCAAAGCTCATGCTCGGGGGCAGAAGGATGTCCAGAGTGGTGGAGAAGCATGTAGCCTTACTTAGGCAGAAGGAGCACCTTTCACTCAGCTGCAGTGAACATCACTCTCCTGCATATTGCCGAAGCAGTACTCCACAGCAATCCCATTCAGCTTTCCCCAATGGGAAAAAATATCTCTAACCTCTCCTATAAGTGCTTACAAGGTGCAGTAAATGAGGACCAATGTCTCAAGACACTTCTGGAGAGCATAAAAGCTCTGGTCTTTTTTTCCCTACCTCAAAAACTTACAGGGGTATTTTGTTTGTATAGAAACAAATAAACCATTGAATTATTTCTCCTTCCTTCATAAGATCCTATGTGCTCTCCATGCATATACACACAAATACATTTGAAAGCAAGTTAAGTAATTGCAATAAATCACTATTTCAGTGAATTTCACCTGCACTTTCTGCCTGCAAATCTTTCACAGAGAAGTCATGAAATAAATTGTTTTAGCAGAAGTTATTTGTAAATTCCTTAAGAAAAAATGCCTGGATATTATGCTGTTTGTGAATGGTTCACTGTGCGTATTCATAATGACACTGTGTGTAACTGCATGCCACTAATCAAGCAGATGATTTTGTGTCTGTTCCCTTTTCAGAGACAGAGAACTGTGATGAGAATATAAACAGACTGTTCAGCTGAACATAGCATTGACCTGTGGTGAATCTTTAAGCCTTTCTTCTTTTCTCAAGATTTTTCAAGATTATTAATCAAATGAGTGTGTGTGTGTTCATGTTAAGACGCCAAAGATTGGTCAGTAAGAGACGTAAAACTGAAAAATCACTTCTAACTTTCAAGAATTGCTCCTGGATAATTTCCTTACCATGAGCTGCACTGTAGAAGCCATGAGGCACATGTGAGCTAGTAGGCTGTTTAGCTAATCCTCATCTGGTGAAATTAAAGAGCATTTTACAGCCCGCACGCTGAAATGACATAGGCAAAGTGACATACTCTCCGTAGGAGAGGGTAAGCTCGCTCCTGTCCTGAAACAGGTTTGCTTTGCAGTTCTCATCCTCATCAGACAAAATATCCCACAAGCAGACTGAGCAATGCACTCACTGGATTGCTGCGTTAAAGGGGCACAGCGCCAGCATGAGAACAACGGCCATTGCTGCTGCACGTTGTGCATGAGACCATCCTGGATCAGGTGTGCTATTTTCCTGTCACTTACTGCATTAACACCTTCAAGCAAGGCAGATTCCTCGAATCAATTTCTTGGTGTATTTTGTTCCATCTCAGTCAGTTACTTGGAATTGTCACTGAAATTTGGAATATTTTTCATTAAGATCTGCTGTGGGAAGGCTGGAATAAGCATAATGAAAGAAAAGCAAGAATAAATCTTCACAGGACATGTTCAACTGAGGTCTGATGGCTCAGATTACTGTTGGCATCAGCTGCTTCTGAGCATTTCCAGTCCTGGCATTCAGGAGAGTAGTGATAAAATATAGCTAACGTCTGTCAATCCCTATTTCAACAGTGGATTTCACAGTTGAATAAACATACTTCTAAGCACTGAAGTCTGATTTTCTTTTTAAGCACGTAGCTTCTTTATCCCTTCACATAGAAATGGCTTTCTTAGGAAATTTAAGATAAATAGAAGAGAAAGTTCAGTATAGACATGTGTTGTTCATCAAGGAGAACTTCTAAATCAGCAGGAGTTTTCCTTCATAGAGCTGGAAACCATCATCATCTGCTCATTTGGATCCCAGTAGCTACCATGGCTGAAAGCCATTATTCCCCTTGTCTGCCAGTTTGACCAAAGGCACTTTCAGGACTTTAGTCTCCAGAGGTTGATAAAATGGGGGGAAAAAAAATCAAGCTATCATGATGGGTACTTGCCTTTTTGTATTCCCAGACATGGTCTTGAGCTGGTTACTCTTTGAATAGCTATTAAAATGCCCAATCACCATAGCAATCACAGTAGAAAATTTTGTTTGCTATGACACTGTCACTCTTGGCCATGCATCGTACAGAAGCACAGGGCACACATCTCTTCCCATCAGATTGGGTACACGTGTGGCCACTTAAAATTTCCAGTGATAAGCAGTCTTTTCCTTTAAGCTTGGATGGCTTGTTTTGAACCTAGTCAGGATAAGCATTAGGTAGCACCTTCACAAGAGATCACTGTGTCTCTTCTGTCTAGACTGTAGGAACTATGAAAAAAAAGGGTGCTGCTTCCATAGGTAACATCAAACAGAATTTCCAAATGCCCTAGAAAGAATTAAAAGCATCACTAGTGCATAGCTTTACTCCAGAATATATTTAGTTCTAACAAGAAGTAGTGTGTCCTTCTGATATATTTATTTATTCCTGTAGGTTTCTTCTGAAATCTTTTCCTTTTTTGCCCTGATGTTTCCATTTAATTCACTTGTTCTTTCTTTCTTTCACTTGTTTCTTTCTTTTTTCATGACTGTATTAGCTCCTGTCAGTTTTCAAGTAGCTGCGTTCAGTGTTCACAGTCCTTAAAAGCTGTAACTATTTTGTTTCTGCCATTACATTCCTTTCCCAGTTTGCACGTTGCATATGTTTACATGTGATGCGGTCCAAGGTTTAGGATATCTCATAGGACACTACACAAACGGGAGACATACTATAGAAGGCAATTGTCAGCATGAGAGATGCTTTCCATGGCCCTGTTAAATGAAAGAGGTCTGGGTGTGCCAGGTGAAATCCTGGCTCTGTCAGGAGAACAGAATCACAGAATCACAGAATGGTTGGGGTTGGAAGAGACCTTTAAAGGTCCTCTAGTCCAACATCCCTGCAATGAGCAGGAACATTTGTCACAGAGCTAAAATTTCTCCATTTGTATCTCCTCTCACCAGAGTTCTGCCTCAAATCATATAGAATGAACTCGTCCATTCTCCAAATCATCACATTTTCAAATGTCATTTCAGGGCATGATGAACTCCTCGTTGTTGAAGGCCACAAAATGACCTCTCTTCCTGCATACTCCAAGCAAACTTTGTGCTTTAAGTGTGGGACATTTTTCCTTATTAGACCAAAAGAGGGAACCTGCATCCAAAGGTCTTTCCAAGGTGAGTTACTCTATATGTACACTACACAGCATCCTGACAACTAATCCAGAGCTCCCAATGGCAGAAACAAGTTGATCTCCAAAGGACACTCATACAGGAGATTACCAAAAGACAGCTTTTTCCAACCGTCTACAAATATAAGGAGTTTTTCTCTTCATCTTTGAGTTCTTTTCCCAGGAAACATGTTCAGGTTTGTCCTCAGCACAGCTGACCTCTGACCTAAAGCAGATTAAAGAAGTCCAAGAAAGTGAATTTGGAAGTATAATAATGGCTCCACGCCGGCCAGGGGATTTCACTGGATACCCACAGAAGATGCTGCAAAAATTTTCTAGTCTGATTCCTCCTCAGTTATTTTCCCAGTGTCCATGTCTCTCACCCTGATATGCTCTTTGTCTACTAGGAATTATCATTGTGATATTATTTTAAAATTAATGTTACAGGCTAATTTGATCATGCATGGGTGTAAAGAAATTATTTGATTCCATAAATCTGTAAAAGTTTGCTACTTTTGGCAACAATATAATATTCTTCTGCTGTTTTTATATCATACAGCCAGCTATACCTTTTTCTTGTGGAAACTACGCTTGTAAGATGCTTTGATATCAATATATTTCCTTTAAAATCCTTTGAGTATTTAAAAGTCCAAGGACATTATGGTAATAACTTACGATATGACTTGATGAAGATCTTAACCCAAGATGTCAATAGCAGAGAAGCTCCCTAGGATAAATTACACTGTACATAATACTGAACAAAAGCCATTGTCTCTTTCTCTTTCAAGTTTTGATAGCTAGAGGATACAAGCCAAAGATACTGTGGCACAGCCCCAGGCACATGGGATTCCCTCGCCTAGCTACCTTGCTAATGAACTGGATCAAAAATGGCAAAAAAAAATCAGTCTGAACTTAGCTTTTTGTTCAAACAATGTTCACTCCCGCAGAGGCAGCAGTTATTCCCCATGTCAGTAGTCACTAGCATGATTTTTTGGAACAGAATTCAAAACCTTTGTTCAGCATCTGAAATGAATTAATTCTGTGATTGAGCTGTGGCAGGGTGTAATGAATAATCTCTCTGCAGTTACTCATTTGTACTTGCAATAATCTTCACTGCTTGTGTATGCTTTTACTTGTCAGTAGGGCACTGAAACACTGATCATAGAAAAGTAATTGCCATTTATAGTCCAGCAGAGCAACAGACAGACCTACAACAAAATCATTTCTGTTCATACGGATCCCAGTTCATTATTTCTTCACATTGCAAGGCAGAAGACTCAAACCTGGATGTGAGAAGTGAACTTGGCTACTTGGGGTCACAACTCATTTTGAATGTCCAGCAAGTTCGCAAAACCTTTTCTATATCTCCTCTCTAAGAGAGGGTAGTGGGGTCTCAGTGCAGTCAACTAACCCAGATTAGTTCTTGATTTCAGATTTTGCCAGTGTTTGTGATTTTGAGCATAACACTTGAGTTTTCAATGTTTTTGCTCTCTTGCTTAAAGCTAAGTATTCAGACTGCTCACTTCACAGAACTTTTATGAAGACTAGTTGATTGTTATTTCTACCATGTTGAGCTACTGCAGTGAAAAAAGCATCAGAGGGACTAAAAATAAAAGAATATTAGTTGTCTTTCGGCTGCAAGTAAGTTAAATAAAATCAAGCCTATTTATCCCCCTTATTAAAGAGTTGACTGCAGCACCCATACTTACAAAGGAACAGCATCTTCATGAACAAGTTCTGCTAACTGTGTTAGAACTTCCTCCATAATTAGTTCATTCACCTACATTAAGGATATTAATGGTCTTCTCCAGAAGGAACAACATCCTACAGTACAGGTTTTATGCAGACATACCTCTATGAAAACTCTTGATACCAATATACACAGCACGCCAAGAAAAGTACGTGCCAAAAGAACAAGTTCTGGATTATTCCTTTCAGATGATGAATAGTAATGCCATGGCTTATTGAAAAAAGTCTGCATTTGGATAGTCTCCTATTTCCCTTTTCAGGGCTAGGCATGATATTTCTCCAGGTTCTGTGAGGTTTTGTTTCAATTGTCAGGAGAAATGTCGTTAAACCTTTCATTCTTTCTCATTTTTACTCCATTTATTATTTCTAAAACAATGAATGACCAAAACTTGGATTTATCAAGGATGATAGTTCAGTTTCTTGCTGTGAGACATCATTTAAAGGTCATTTATGGACTTCGCATTTGCTTAAGCACTTAATTTGGCTGATGCAGTGCCAGTTTTTTAAAGACTCGCTTGTAAATGTCTTTCTTGCATTTTTGGTGGAACTAATACCAGGAAAAAAAACAATGGGTAAAATAAAATTGCTGAAATAAATGATCTGCATTTGTCTTTAATGGAAAAGGCTAACTATCAAAGGGAAGGCAGGCTAGATATGACTAAGTGATATAACTGGTATTTCAGAGACGTGAGAAGCTGATTCTGTCAGATCCTCAGAATCAGATAATCAAATGGTGCAATTAGGCGTTTCTCTACTGATATAACCAAACCTTTACCTGTTTTCACAAGTGGGAAATTTGACTCTCAGATTGAAGATGCATCTGGCTAGTGAAGCCTCCGATGATACTGGCTTCTCAGAAGTTGCAGCACATGTTGGCCTGTTGCACAAGAAAAAATAAGGGGAGTTCTTGCTCTCTTAGGTGCAGATATATTCATGTGGATGAAAACTTTTTCAGTTGGCAGCTCTTTTCTTTCAAAAGGGTATAAAACTGATAGGAACAGGCCTGTAGTTTTCAAGAACAGTCATAAAAGCGGTCACGACGGTACCAAATGAATTTGGTGACCTTGCTAGACAAACGGCATACAGCTGTGTGTTGAATGACTGAGTTGAGAATCAAGGACACTTGGTGAGCTCGTGCGGCTTTGGGTAGTTATCTTTTGGTAGGGCAGGTGAAAGAAGAGGAGGATCGTCATTCCAGCCACATTTGCAAAAGAGTCAGGAGCAGTTACACAAATATATTACAGGACAAGCAGAAAAATAAAAATGCTGTTTTCTGAACCTTCCTAAAATACAATGTTCACTGTGGGATATAGGAGTGTCTGGAGCATGGCAATGCTGAGCATTGTTTCTATAGCATATAGTGCACAGATAGTTTATAAGTAAGATTTATAAGATAAAGGGATACACCAGCTTTTTCAGAAAGGGAACATCAGAAATATCTTTTTTTCCCTACTGAGCTATTATCTTTAAAAATAGGGTTTCCTCCCAAGTAATATATGCTACATTGAAGCTCATTTGCCATCCATTACATGACAATGGGGAAACAAAAACCTGGTATGCTTCATTCGCAGATGTCAAACTGAAGTCATAAGAAAGCAGTATGCAGAACTTCAGATAAAGAGTATCCTCCATTAATGTGCATATATTAATCTGGATTAAATTCTAGGAATGTATGTCCAGAATATCTCCAGAAACAGATTTCGTTAGCTTACTGAAGAAACAGCTTTTGAAAGATTTAGAGCAGAAATGAACCAGGTCACCTGGAAAGCTCAGGTCAGTATGGATGCAATTTCCAAGGGCTCTTCTCTCCACAACAGTTCCACAACAGGAATCAAGGTTCAGTTTAAATACGGGTCCTAATATGCAAAGCACTTCAAGAGATTGGTTTAAGTTACCTGATCAAGAAATTACCTACGTGTCCAAACCCAGGATCGCCGTTGTCACCTTTGCTGTGATATGATGTTGTATTTTCAGCTCTGCAGAAAACGGTTGCCAGGGTCAGAGACGTGACTTTCACCTTGGATAGGAAACCAGTCACTTAACTAAAGTTTCATATCTAAAGGTAACTTCTAGTGGACTTCTCTGTACTGCACACTCATACAAAAATAGAATGATATAAAAGAAGACCTGAAAGCACACAAAGGCATTTATCTCATACAATGTGGGAAATGAGTTGAAATAAAAAAACAACTACAGGTTCTGGAAGATACTCAGATGCTGTAGGTGATGCAAAACCATGCAGATATTGTTTTAGAATGACCTTCAAATTCAATCATTAGAGATCCCTCCTCCTGTTCCCTCTTTCCTCATTTCATGAAAAGGTTCAAGGACAAAGTAAAACCAAATCTAAGCAGCTACGCTTTAGCGTGCTGATTAATGTTTGTATTTACTGTGAACCAAACCAAACTTATCCAGGAAAGGAACTTCCACTGCAGTAACCTGAGCACTGAAGGATGTTTTTACAAATCTTTTCATTTGACAAGTCAGTTTTCTAAAGTAATGTTTACTATTGCATTAAGTTAATTTGAATTTCAGGTAGTAATAGGATCCCTGAGTTGGTTTTATATTCTTGTTGTATCCTTAGCACAAGCTTAAGCCTGTCATAGCAATCCTGCAGAAAAGTCTGCAGTTCACTTGTTCTTTTCCTTTGCTTCCCACCTTCATACAAGTTCCAGTTATGTCTTACTGTCTTGTGGTTCAGTCCTAACTAAACTTTGGTTTTGAAAGAATCAAATGCTATTATAAGTTTTTAGATTTATTACCGCTACAAATCTGGTAGGCTTCTGGATTTAAAACTCCTCAGTGTGAAGACATCTGAATCAAGGAGTCTTTGCTGGGATTCTTCTCTGGCTCTAACCTCTATGGGAAAGCCTGACAGAATTTAGCTCAGATAAACCTATACTCCAGCATTTACAAATCCAGGCAAAGAACTTATGCCTTCTGCTACAAAACAAGATTGGCTAAAAAAAAAAGGGGGGTTATTTAATAAGCACTGCTCCCTTGGGAGAGCAAGAAATGCAGAACACTTCTTAAAAGCTGCTGTAAGGAACGGGCGTGCAATGGCCATGCTTGAAAACGTTGGTCTTTTTTTGCTTGCAGCCATAGCCCTTTCAAATCTAATCCCCCAGCTCCTGAAAACACAGTATATAAACCAAACTCTGTCACTTACTAACTGTGCTGAAATGCAGAAGACCTGCCCTGCCTCAACCCTGGTCTTCACTGCCCGGCAAACTATGGATGAGTCTTACCGGGGGCTGGGAACACATGTCCCTCCACTGAGCCAGGCAAAGTCAGAGCTCTGCTCCTGTCCTTTTGGCCTCCACTTCTTGCCACTTTTGAAGCAATTTATACTCCATAAGTATTAAGAAAGATAACAACTGCTTTTGATGTCTCAACGGGAGGGCAGGTCTAGAAGTCCTGAACAGGGTTTAAATAACAGGATACGAGTTATGACTAGATTAACATCCCCTACTGGGGTGACAAGCTTGTTTAGTACACACTCCTGTAGAGATAAATATTTCTGTAGAAGACACCTTGGAATTCAGTAGTTGGGATTCTAAAACCAGGGAAGATAGGGAAATGCATTGGGTGCAAACAGTGAGGCGCTGGTGGGGGGAGCTCCACGGTGGCCTCTGTGAGGAGAGGCCGGGACTGCCCCGTGCCGGACACAGCCGGTTCCAGCCAGCTCCAACCGACCCACCACAGGGCACGGCTGAGCCCCACAGCTGAGATGGTGGTGCCTTGGGGAAAGCATGTGTAAGGCAAGTCAGTAAATGCCAAGTAAAAATGAAAAAAAGACCTCCAAAGCCAGAGCAGTAAGAGATGCTCCATGGCGGAACTACTGACACCCTCAAAGGGACTTCAGCCCAGGGACAACCACACCGGAGTAAGAAGGAAGGAAAAGAGAAAGAAAAAAGTAAGGAACAATGAGCAGCAGAAAGAAACCATGATGTCCTGACCTCAACATCCTGCACCACCCATCACCTCGCCGAAAGGACCGAGCGTAACCTGCAGCAATGCAAAGGGGAGAGAGCGAGCGGCTGAGTGGGTGCTGGGCTGCTGCTGGCTGGGGCCAACCCACCAGAGGAGGTTATTTGCTTTAAAATGTGTGATTGTTTCTGAAAGCAACAGCTATTTACCACAGGCACCCTTCTAAAAGATAAAAGGAAATGTCATGATGTTGCTGAGACCCCATTAGGTAAAGGAAATCGCCTTGGAAATCAGCTAAGTCTTCTAGGTTCAAATTTATACCCACTGTCTTCATAATAAAAAAAAAAAAAATGAACTAACTGGAAAAAGAGATTCTCAGTTTGAGTTTCAGGTGGAAGTAGCTGATATGCAGCTGAAGGCTGCAGTTTCATCCCTAGGTTGTAAGATATAGATCTCCAGATCTTAGCGATAACTTGAAAGACAAATTAAAAGCCGAAAAGGCAACAGAAATAATCGGATCTTTAAGTCTTCTATTAGAAAGTTTCAAAGTGGCTAAGGAAAATACATCATTGAAAAGGACTTTAATTGTCTTTTTTACTTGAAAAATATCACCTTCAACACACCTGTAGCTGGTACTTTTTCTTTTTATCCAGCTTTGCACAGATATTTTTGTTGAAGGCAGAAGAATCCTGGCTCATCACTACCATTCAGCACCACTTGATGCATCCAAGATCCAAGTTGTCAAAACAAGTGAAAGCTGTTCTCAATAACTGTGGGACAAAACCAATGTACCATCCTCAGTCTATTGATATGGTGTACTTCTGTCTGCTGTGCACCCTATTATCACTGACTGCACATGCTCAGTATCTCACAGGATCAGATCAAACTAACAACAGAAGTAGAAACATTGATTATGAGTCCCAATGCTGACTATTTTTGTGCACTGTGCAGCCAGTAATTTACTCTACACACTTCAATTAACCAAGCCAAACAGCTTTTGCCAGGTAACCGTGAATATGATTTCTGTCTAATTGAGCAAGTATCACTTGCAATTCATTCTTGATTATAAATATGAACTGAGGCTCCCAAACCTGTTTTCATACAAATTCATGTGAAAAGCGTAGTCTCCAATGAGCATTAAATTCTACAGTCCTGATTTGCACCTGTCAATTTACATTTCTTTTAACTTAGGGATAATATTGCCTGGGAGTTTGTTCCCACATCCAAAGTGGAAGAGGGAGATGCATAAGCAATAATTCATCTTTGTTGCTCGATGCAATTTTTCTAAAGCAAACGCCACTTTACTTGTTTAACCATACAAAAAGCAAGCAAATTCTTTAAAGTAGAAGTAATGTCTTTTATTGGACTCACTGTAGAAAATGGACAATAGGTAAGTTTTCAAGCATAAAACCACTTCTCTGGCTATGCCTTAAAAGTTTATCCATTTTCTCCAAATCTATCACTAATAACAGAAAGTGGTAAGATGATAGCTCTCCCTAAAAACTTGCCTTCACTTTTACTCTGGGATTTTATTTAATGTTCAATATCCTAGTGGACGTACAGCAGCAAATCTGCAGCTGCTGCAGAGCAAAGCACCTTTCACTTCATCTAAGCCTTGCCATTTTTCACCTGCTGAGAATCCATCCCAATACCTTCTTCCTAAATTTTCCCAGTGTGGCAAACTGCTAACAGACTGCAAATATTTCTTTATGTCTCATGGGGTTCTTTGTTCTGCTGAACAAACAAGGCAGTAAAGCCCATGAGCATACAAACGTGAGGAACAGGCCCTGAAATCAGAGAACTGCCCCGGACTGTTGCAGGGTGGCTGGTATCTGGCACTCAGGAGGAACATTGGCAGACGATGAGATGATCAGTGCTCTTTTTCAGACAGCCCCCGCAAACAGTACTATTCCTTCAGACCTCATAGCCCACAGAGTAGCAGCTCAGCTATAAATCTCAGTAGACCTCTTGAGTAAGGAGGCTGCCCCACTACAGCCCATGATTTTTCCAACCTGTGTTGAAAAATAAGTTTAAACACACTCTTGTCTCAGCAGTAACCAAGTTGGTTTCTGAAAGAATTTGACCTGCTGGTGTTGCAATGGCTGAAAGAGGTTGTAGCTGGGCTGCAAGAGCTCTGCTGGCAGCTCTCATCCACTCATCTAAACATTGAAAGACATTTAAATACATTTGTAGGTATTCTTCAGGGTTTTGTTATTAAAAGGAAAATAGGAAAAATGTTAATAGGAAGCTTTATGGAAATGTGCTGTTTACTTATAAACTACCTCATGCTGAAAAGGCACACATATAGGAGTAATTTCCATTCAGGTAAAGCAGGAGAGCATTTCTATCCCAAACACACAATATCCATTAGCTGCAGTTAAACATAAGCCACAAGCAAGGAAAAAAATTCAACTTTGGAAAATTTGCAAAGTATTTCAAAAGAGCAAGAATTCAGCATCTAAAAGGAATTTACTTATTTACACCAGATGTTACTGATGAAATGCAGCCTTGAAAGAGAAGATGGATGCTCTCCAACTGTTCAAACGTCAATGCTTTTTAAGGTGTGACCAGAGTGTGGGAATCACAAGAAAAACCAACTGTCTACTGCACATCTTTTCCTGGACTTCTAGATCACGAACTTAAAAACTTAGCTGAATATTTTACATTTAGGAGTGTCTTGTAAGTGAAAACAGCAAGCTGAACCTCAAAACTTAATCAGTGTAACCCATCTTTACCATGCTAAGAAATATTTCTCTTAACATGGAATTATATACGTGGTCAAGGCATGCAATATAAATAAATACGAGACACCTCAGACCCCCACGGTCTAAGACACCCTGTACTTATTGTAGAGTTATTGTAGGCAAGATTCTGCAGTTTCCTTTAGTTTGCCACAAATGCCATTAGTCCAGAGCATTTTAAGATAGAAGATAAGCCGCAGCACAGTAAAAGCTTGGCCTAATATGAGCATCTCTCAGCTGATAGCACTGATGCATAGACCCTTCATCAGAAAGAGCTGTTGTCCAAAAATTAGAGTCACAAAAGAAAAAGGTGGGAATATAATGAAAAATGTCTCTTTTCCTCATCTTATTTTATCTCCTGTAGCTGTCTGGAGAGGAACTTGTCTGAAAGGGTAAAATCCTCTCTATCTTGATTATTACAGACAATGAATAGATCCACATGTAGCCAGTGTGCTGTGTTCTCCCTTGACAGTTCAAACCAAAAACAATTCAGGCATAAACTCCATTTAGTAGCTGCTGAGAGTATGCTTTCCTCCCCCGGCTTTGTAAGCAAATGCAAACTATAACTTTATTCTCTGCCTTTTAAGCCATATGAGTTTTGTTAAAGGTGTGGGGCCTGATCCAATTCTGCTGGACCCCATGGAAGTTTTTCAGCTAACTTGCTTTGGCATGAATTGGGCAGTAGAAAATTCATTGGACCTCAGGCATAACCATCACTTTTTGAGTGTATCAGTTAAGACTATTACACACACACAGAGAGCCCAAAAAGTACATTGGGTACAAAAGAAAAAAATCCTGAAAAGCTATTTATTTCAAAATTTAAGATAGCTACATGTTACGTTCACTAAGCTGTTGCCCTGGAGGAGTCTAAACGCGGAAGCCTGCAAAAAGATTTAAGGGACTTAAGAGAAGGCAAAATCATACTAATAAATCAGAAGAAGACAATGAGATCTTTGTGAAGCCCTCTATCTTTGACTGAAGTTGCAGTCTGCTGAATGCCAGAAAAAGGGAATACGATTCTTCACTGAAAAAAAAACCCAAACCCAAACAACAAACCACCTGAAAAACAGAAGGTCTTTATTTGCCATTAAAACAAGCACAAGATGGTGAAACTGAACTGAGTCTTATATTATGACTGTAATTTGTTATACGGTCACTAGGCTAATATCTGAGCCTCAGCAATCTGCTGACTGCTCATAAAAACATTCTGTTTAGCAACAGTTTTGCTGTTACTGTGTAACAGTTTTACTGCATTTTCTCTTCTTTTCACTTTATTGCAAAGGATATTTATACAGAAATAGAAAGCTTGCTTCTGAGGAGTTCATCTGTTCCTTCTGGCGTTTCCGCCCCTGTTATCACAAACAGATGATCAAGACCTGACATGGAGCATCAGCTGAGAGAGCTGACAAACCCTGCTGAAGCAAAAGGCCTTGCTGATGATTCAGAATGGAATATTCTCTCAGAAGGACTCACAGACCAAGGCTTCTGGACACTAGCCTACTTTTGCCATAGATTTGCTAAGTAATCTGTCCCCTCAACCTCTGTATAACTGTTTGTGTATACTTACATATTCTCTAGTCCTTATGTGCCCCACATATAGTTATTTCTTCTTATTATTACCACTAATAATAAAAAGAACAAGGAACTGTTTAGCTCATTGCCATTGTCATTAGTCCTGCCACAGTGTACGAAAAAAGGCTTCTCAGATCTAGTTCAAATTAGTTGTCTTGGGTCTTCCCATGTCTATTGTATGGAGCACCCACCTCACCACTTATCTTCCACTGGGACACTTTCAACAGCCACATCTGTATTCCTGTGATTTTACCTGCTACTGCTAAACATAGGTCTGGCAATAAAATGGATTCTACCTGATTACAAATACATACCAGTAACAATCTCCACAGGATTTCTGACCATCTTCTTCCTACTGGCCGCCTGCTGTAGGGGTGGGAGTTGTAGGTNAACATAGGTCTGGCAATAAAATGGATTCTACCTGATTACAAATATATACCAGTAAGAATCTCCACAGGATTTCTGACCATCTTCCTACTGGCCGCCTGCTGTAGGGGTGGGAGTTGTAGGCTCTTAAATGATCATTACATCGCCATAAATTGTCATCGTACAAAGATGTTCATCCAGTTTTAAAAGCTGCTGAAGTACTGTCAAAGTAGCTGGATGCTCCCTAAACAAATTCAGATACATATTTTAAAACAAAAAAAAACTGCCTGACTTTGATTGTCACTGGGAAACTGAATTAAGGCATACAGTGAAGATAACCTCAACCCAATGTAAAAGCATACTTAGTAGAAATTCTGCTATTACACTAATTACAATTGCAATTGCAAAACTCTCTTATGACATAGGCCCTTGGAAGATTTTTTGCTGTAAAAAACCTTAATCCGGGTTCTCAGATAGCAGGGACTGTTGCACAGAACATCCCAGAATGGTTAGATTAAGGGGTAACAGCTGGGTTACTGATGAAAAAAGCACCTCATTTTACGAACTTGCCAAAATCAAAAGCTCCCACTGATGTCTCATTTTCTAAAGACTGTAGTGATTCATCATGGATATTTGACCCACAGTTTTTGCCCTTTTAAGTTAAAAAAACACTGCAGTCACTGCCTTAGGAGAAGAGCCTGGTTGCTTAAAGCTTGGAGGAAAGGATTAAGCTCTCCGTGGAGCTCCAGAAAGACAGAATCCCATCGGGGGCAAGCACTATTGAAAACAAGGAAAGCAGACTGACATAGGTCAAACTGAACGTGGTTACTTTATAACTACACTCGGCAAAGATTGGTGGCTTTTTCTGTAAAAATCAGCTACATTTTACCAGTGAGGGAGCTGTGAAGTTAATAAAAATATAAAGACAGTCACTGGAAACCCAAACAAACTGAATGTCCAAAGGGTAGGTGCCAACTGGATCAATGGTGCAAGAAAGAATCTTTCTTGAGNTTTTTTTTTTTTTTTTGGTAAAGGGGGAAAAAAAAGTTTATGAATCATCCTTTCTGTGACAGTCTCTGCAGATCCCATTTGCTAGTCCACCTCATCCAAAGGAGCTGAAACCCACTGAGGGGCTGAGGTCCAGCCCAGCCCTGCAGCAGCCCCATCCGGCTGTCATGGCTAGAAGAGAGCCATGCAAGCAAGAGCATCAGTTCCTACCCAACTACAGTTTAACAATAATTCACAGAGGCCTTCAACCCCCAGTGGAGAACAATGACTCCTTCTGTCCAAAGGGAGCTATAGAGGCTCCAGAAAGCAGCATCCTTTCTTACCGATCAAAATCCTCCAAGGCAGCCAACAGACTTCAGGTGGGGCTGATTCAGAGAGGAAGAGTAACAACTGACTGCTCCAGCTTGGCCCCACAACCCTTAGAGGAGGCCAGCACACTCTAGTTGAGGGGAAAGGGGTAGTGCACAGGTTATTCAGGCTTTCCAAACTGCACTGTAGCTTTTCTGCTTTCTTCCTCCTTCGGTAAAAATCTGTTTTGTTATGGTCTTTTATTTAACACAGTGCTGGAAAAGGGGGAAATGCTGCTCCTGGGAAGCCTAGGCTGCCTGATTTTATAGCAAAGGCTTTGAGATGAAGTGAGTGAGCCATGGTAGTTTATGTTTTTTAATTAAACTAGCTGGAAAAGCAGAGCTCCACTGCTGACCCTGATGCTCAGTGCCTGGGAGAGGGTTATGGTTTGTTTTTGTCTTTGCATTTTAACAGTTTTCAACAATTGCCTCCGCTACATCTCTCAGTAATCTGATGGAAGTTCACACAACTAAAACAGAAAACAACATAGTGCTTAGTGTCTCATTCCTTCCTCCTGCTATATTTGTGGGAAAATAATGGAAATCTAGCATGAGATCTAAAGTTACAGAAATGTGTTGTGGAGGCCTGACTGCCAGTATTCAAATAAGGCCATGACCCTGAGAGAGACCAACAGAAGCCTATTCTGAGAAGTGAGGGATATTGTGATAGAGCTCTGACACATCTGATGACAAATTTCAGAGGCACCAGAGAATCTGACTCAATTCTCACCACAACTGTCGTGCTTGGATGGGATCCAGCAAAACAGATTAGCACTTGAAAACTAGTTGCTAGAGATGTAGGAGGGCAGCAGATCACAGTTGCCACCTCAGAAGAAACTTCATCTTTGGAAAAGAATTTGTAATTTTATAACTATCTGAAAATTGCATTTGCATAGTGCCCCAAGTGTAACAGTACTGAGTACTGGACCTGGCATATAAAAAATGTGCAACTGCATTGCTAACACTGTGTCATGAATGCATCACTCCAGCCTAGAATTAAGCAACACCAGCGGCAAATGATGGATATACCAAACAGCCAGTCACTGGGTTATTCTGTCTTCTTCCATCATCTCAAGACGTGATCTGCTCTCAAAAGGTCTAATAGTTCAGTTCTCCAAGGAAAACATAAGAGAAAGTGTGGGTGACTTAATAAGTATGACTTTTCCTTTTGAGTAATGATCTGGTTCAGTGGTTCTTTCAAAAAGAAGAATCTTTCCACTGATGTCAACAGAAGTTGACCATCACGTCCTAAGGCAGAGGTGGTGAAGTTTCTTAGTCTCTGTGGCTATATTGTTTTTAAGAAACAGTCCGATTTCCTTGTTGGTAACTCTAGGCCAATACACTGTCACTGATGTTAACAGTTTGCCATGGCTGTTGAGAAGGGAACCAGGTCACACTGCAGGTTCAATGTATCTTTGAAGGTCCTTGCAAATTTTGTAAAGCAGCTTATTGCTGTTTAGTGATGCAAGCACAGTCAAGGACAAGAAGTCAAATGCTGCACAGCAATTCAAGGAAAGGAAGTCATGGAAAGAAACTACTGTTCTAGAAAATATTAGAAGAAAGTAAAAGGAAGTGGTTGTAGATAATAGAGTTGCTTGATGAAGCCTCTTCAAGCAAAGATGCAACTGAGAGTCTGACCTGTCCTTCACTAATGCCAACAAGATGCTTTCACATAAACCTGGTGATCAAAGGCTACAAATACACGAGCAAATAGAGCAGAATTGCATTTTCTGGCTCGATTTTATACCACGGTTTGCATCCTGCTCCCACTCCCCATCTGCCTCTCTTTTCTCCCACAAAAGAGTATCCCTATCCAATCTGCTTATTAGGAATAATTCTGGGCCATGCTGTGCCCGAACCATATCAAAGCACTACCCGGACACACGCCAGTTGCCATTGATGAAATCCATGCCTGGGAGCATGCTAGCAATCAAATTATCAAAGGACACTGCTCCAACCTGTGCCCCAGCCCACCCCTCACCTGCTGATATAGACACAAGCAGAAAAAATGGGACAAAAGCCTAGTGAAGACCAGCTATAGTGCTCCTCACTTCTCATCATTAGGTGTTAAATTATACTGCTGTCTGCTCTTCGGGAGGCTCCAGTTCATTCATTCAGAAGCTGTGTTAATGTGGAAGGAGGTTATTAAATGAAAATGGTGTGTTCACACCACAAAAGTTTCAATAATGAATAAAATAGTACTCAGAACATACCCAATAAAGAAAAAAAAAAAGTCAAAAAGGTGCACTTGGCCACAAATCCCTTTGGGTACATAGATTAAGCTTGAGCTCCCACTTCTAAGAGATTGTGCAGCCAGAACAGGGAAGTTACATCCACAAGTCTAAACTTGCTGGCCAGCATCTTTAACCAGCTGTTTGAGATATTTAAGGAAAAACACAGAAAGCGTACTTCTAGAAATTATATACATTATCTTACAACAGTAACTTCTCTTTTGAATTTTAAGCTTTTAGTATTTCTGTGGGAATAAAAAGGAAAGACAAGCACTGTGAAGACAAAACAGCACTGGAGTTTCCATTTCCGTGGCACTTTATAAACGCTGCCATTCCATATGGTGACTTTATGTGAAATGCTTTGAAAGGAAAGGAAAGCAAAGCTTTCAAAGGAAAGGTAGTGGCCATGTTCCAAGCAGAGGAAGCAAGGAGTTTTCAAGGTATATTTGAGATTTACAGCTCTACACTAAAATTTGGCACAACTCACAGCTGCTTTTTTAATGGAACGATCAGTTTGGAGGTTCTTTGGTTATGGTTTGATTTTTCCTTCATGGGATTCTAGAGCTCCCTCCTGACACAGTAATTTTACCTTTCTATTCCTTTGGAAACAGCTCTGAAAAGCGTATGATTGTTATAGAAAATGACAGACCTTAAACCTGACAATTTTGAGGAAAGAATTGGAGACCAGCATCAAGATCAAGTAAATTTTCAGGACAAAAGGAGTCTCTGCTACTGTGCCTGATTTACCGTGACCTGCTGCTTCCACACTGTTTGGATGTTTGCATTTGTTCAGCTGTGTTTGATCTCTTATCACAGCTGGCTGTCAGCCTGCTGCAACTGCTCCTTCTTGACCTTTTGCTTAGTATATTTTCTTCCCCAAAACTGCTAGGATGCATAGGGCTTCCTTGGGGATGACATATGACATTGGCAAGGCCTTCAATACCTGCAAGGAGGCTCCTTCCTAAGGCGATATACATTAGGAGGAACACAGTTATGTACAGTGGAGAAACAGGAGTGCAGAGGGAAAGAGGAAAGATCTGCTGTTTCTTACAGCAAACTGGTGAAACAGAGGAATTATGTTAGACTACATATGTATACATTAATACCTTAAAATATATGTCTATATTAGAACTTTATTTAGGGCTATGCTGTGGAAGAGGAGAAGTACAACTATCGGGCCACCTTATAATAAACTTACCTACAGTCAATGGATCTCCAACCCTTGGATGCAATAACGAAAAAAAATTTGGAAGAGGATCCTGTAGTAACACCAGGGGTATGAGGATCAATTTTCTCTTCTGCAAATAAATGATGCTTTCCCAATCCTAGTTTTCTACTGTCTGACTCAGAGATTGCTACGCAACACTCAAAGAAGCAGAAATAAAGCAGACCAAATATCCAGTTCTCTGGATTTCGTCTACTGGTGGGACTGTAAGAGGTCACTTATGTCATTGTAGTGTTACCTGTAAAGCAGTAGAGGAAATGACAGAGGTCACCAGGAGCAGACAAAGAAGACCCCCATTTCTGACAGAGCTACAACCATTCTTTTCCTCAGACTCCTCCTGAGCCACACTGCCAGTCCTGTGGGTGAGAGNGAGGAAATGACAGAGGTCACCAGGAGCAGACAAAGAAGACCCCCGTTTCTGACAGAGCTACAACCATTCTTTTCCTCAGGCTCCTCCTGAGCCACACTGCCAGTCCTGTGGGTGAGAGCACATCGCCCCTCTCACTGTATCACTTGTATCTGCCAGAGAGAGAGCAGAAATTGAGGAAAGAAGTTGTAGCTCAATGCCTTATGATGTTTGTTGGGTTTTTTTTTTTTAATGAGGTTAAATGTACAGTTTAGGCTCTGAGTCCCTGCCTAGCTGGAGTCAGGCTAGGCAGTCCCTTTAGCAAAAGGATCTGCAAATTTGAATCTTCCCTGGCATTTCCAAGTTGGTCAGAGAATAGGGAAGCCCTGAGCTCAGCATCTTTGCAGATCTGAACTACCAAGTACAAAGCAAGTTCAAGTTACACCACTTCAGCCCATGACCTGAATTCCCAGGTGTGTGCATTTGTTGGGGAGGGAGCAGGCAAGGACTAAGCGTCTCTCCACCCCAGCATGGAAGAGCAGCTCAAAGGACAGCAAAGGTGCCAGCCATTGACTCTTGGGAACTCTGAGAATCCCCTTGTTTATGTTTTTAGCTAATAGGCCAGGCTATCATGTTCAGGACTTTTTCCAGGGCTGTACTTGGTGTTGAAGAAGAATTTTCTCCAGAGACACACTGGGAAAACCCCGTACTTTCTCTGTGGCACAACTCATACCTCAGGGCCATCTGAGCACCCTCTGTGTAATGACCTCCCCAACTGCAATGTGGGAACTGGTGGCACTGATCTCTGCCAAACTTCCTAAAGCCTGTGCCTCACCATGCTTCCTCTGGGGTAAGACTTAATGTCCCACAAATCAGATGTTCGGGTTGCAGCTTTCTCATCTATAAAATTGAGGAGCAAGCAACAACTGTCTGGAGAAACCCCAGAAGTAGTTACTAGGAAACCACAAGGTGCAGGGATGACACTGACACAGGGTTTATGGTAATGCAATGTTTCCCAACAGATGATTAATTAACAACAGCCTGATAGGATGGAGGGGAGAGGAGTCTGGACTGCAATACTACTGGGAACAGTGTACTGCAGTCTACAACTTCTTTCCCTTCTCCTGTTGCTGGCTGTCTCTTCCCTTTTTGCCTGCCAAGAAGGCTCTTCTCTCCCTCCTGGCTGCAGGGTAGCTCACAGCTGATGCCTTCTGAAGCGTGCGTTTTTATTGATGAAGCTCAGATCATCTCTGCTCTTTTCATGAAACCTGGAATGAAATTATACCCAGAATTCTCTGCTAAGGGGGAATACCCCCTCAATGACACAATACAACCAAGGCACACATCATGATTTCTCTGTTGGGGAGGGGGAGTAGTAATCTGCTCTGAAAACAGCACAGCCACTCTTGTGAGCCTTACCAATAACTAAAATCAAAAATCAGTCTGATAGGGTGATGCAATATTTCTCATTTTGTCCCTGTAGGGGAATTAAAGCGAATCCTATATAGCCCTGCTAGTTCCTGGGCTCCTCAGTTTGGAAGGCTCCTAAGGCAACTCAGTAGCCGGTCTAGCCACAAATCAGCAACTCGTACACCACACCAAGGATTTTGGCACAAGGACCAAAGAACACACTTGCGTGCACACATCTGTATTTTGTAACAGAGTCTCTGTCAGTCAGTGAACAAATGTTAAATGTTAAACAATCCCTCAATTTCAAAAGCAGAAATTCCTATGGCTAGTGGCAGCCTCTTCCACCAGAATAACCATGTCTTGAAGAACTCCTGTTAACTTATCCAGATGGTACAAGACCACTCACTCAAGGCACAAGACCACTCACTCAAGGAACAAGCTGTAGATCCCAGTCACATCCCCATTAGGAAACCCAAGAGCAAACTTGCTACATACCTGTGGGGCCAGGACAGGGCTGTATGGGGCTCAGCCGAGACCCTGCTGCCACCAGGCCAGGCCGTAGCCATGGGGCTGTCTGTGGTCAGGCCAGGAAATCCCATCAGCAGGTCAGGGTCAGCCAGGGATGTAGGGGGACATGGACATATAGGTGGGGCAGCTCAGATGAGGATGAGGGTGAAAGTCCCAGCAGAAAGGCAGCTCTCTGAGGAAGGAGGGGGAGCTGCTGAGGCATCATCAGCTCTCATCAACCCCCAGCTCTTTAATGTTGCCCACACAAGGCCTTCACAGCTTTTGGGGACAATTCTGAATGTTCTCTGTTTGGCTGCATTTTTCACTGTTTTACATGCCAGGTATACTCCTTATGTTTTGAAAAACTAGCACACCATCTTGCTCAGGTTACTGGGCAGCAAGAATAGAGGATGCTCAGCTGTGAACTCACAGTAATGGTATGCCCCTTTGTTTCAGCTCTTCTGGGGAGACAGACACTGTCATATACGTGTGCATGGGATGCTTCTGCAGAAAACTGAAATGCAAGCATCACAGTTTGTACTTTTTCTTGACTCCACTTTTCCAAGTACATCCAGCTACCACACTAGCAGAAGCAAATTACTTAATTTTATAAAAAATTCTATGGATCACAGAGGAGCAAGTGACCAGTGAATCCAGGCAGCAACCTACACATATTTCATTTCTATTGACCCAATCATCAGTATCCAGTCCTTGCTGTTTAAGCATTCCTCTAAATATTAGGTGGCTAATGAATTGTGCCTCTTTGGTGACCTCAAAACATTGATGACTGGGAGACTGGAAGTCACTATCATTTTGCATTTCTTATATAGTTTCCACAATTTGCTCAAGATTACTCAAAATATACACCGAGAGAAGTGGGCCAAGTTTTTGGGGGAAGAAGGAGTAGGGTTGTGTTACAAGGGTTTATTTCTGAGCATTCTGACTGTAATTCAGCAAGACAGATAAGCACATTGCAAGACAGCAATATGAGGCCACATATACTCTCAGAATTAGATGCAGCCATAAAGAGCTTCCAAAACTGGAACACATAGCACTATAACTCCACTAAACAATGAAATGCAGGAAGTGAAAATGCATTTTATAGTTCAGGTTTTTTTCCTATCAGCATCCCAGGAGCAAAAGGAAAGAATAAAGAGTGTAGGAAAGATGAAGTGCTAAAAGCCTCTTTAGAAAGGGTGTTTTGTCCTTAAAGAAAAAAAATGTACATCTTTAAAAAAAAAACCCAAACCTTCATCACTCCAGCATTTCACAGTAAACATTTCTTGATCATTTACATTAAATGTAATGTTCTGAAAAACACAAAGGCTTATATGGCTGGGAGGCTGGGAGAAAAAGGCATTTATATGGTCATACAAAAAATTTGCAGTTTATTGTACGTCTTGGGACCACAATCTTGGCAATATCTCATCCCAAGCTTTTTAAGTTATCTTAATGATTTGATGGAAGTACGGTGCACAGAATAATGACAGATATGGTTTATAAAAGTTCATATGTTTTCACAAGCTGGAGACAGGCCTTTGAGATGTAGGAGAACCATATTTCAGAGTAAAGAAAACAGCTGGAAAGATGCTGTTCTGAAATTAGTCACTTTTTGTAACATTTGTAGTTATACAGGAGCTCTAGTTTAATACGACTACTAAAAAAATAACTCCACCTTAGAAACAACAAAGGCTTGTCTTTTTCTTTAATCACTTATTTAAAGATATCCGACCTGCTACACAAAGTTAAATTTTCAGACTAGTAAATCATAGGGAGGGTTTTTTTAAAGAATTTCTACAGGAAATTCAGAGCAAAAGCCTTGTGCCTCTAAGAATATTATGAGTTTCCTGGCATTTGCTCGGCTGGTGCCAACAGGCAAGCTTTGGAATGCTGCTATTTCAAGAGAATTGGATAAAAAGCAACTAATTTCTCCAAGGCAATAAATCCTGTCCAGCATAACAGATAAGAGGCAGGTCTTTTGCTTGACATGCAGACCTACATGTTCTCATCCAAGTGGTGGGCTGGAAATCTCAAGCTATCAGTTTTCTCTGGTCCAAGAGCCCATAGAGTTCCAAGAAATCTCACTGGAGCTCGCCTCAGAAACAGAATCCCAAAGCAGAACAGAGAGGATAATTAGGAATTTCCTTTGCCAACACATACAACATCTCTTTATTCTGTAGCTAACATAGCCTCCTTTCCTATTGGCAGTATGTACAGAGAGTGAGACAATATGAAGGATTATAGATAAGATTTTTTTTCTGTGTCTTAAATTAAACAATGCTTGACATACTTCCTTTTTCTGGAGTGACAGATAAGAGCTAGTGGTAATGACCATGGTGGAGCTCTGTTGAACCCCATCCCCCTTATTTTCCTTATTTTTTTTAAAAGGTACTGAATGCACAAGAGAATAGCATCACAAAAATTCTCATAATTGAGCTGGAAACAAATTCCAACTTTCCTCTCATGAAGGTAACCAACATCCTGCCTTCTTTAACTTGCCAACACTTAATCATTTCCCCCCTTATTTGTCTTCAAATGTTCTAGTGTAATTTAGATTTTATGTAGACCATCAACAACAACTGGCTGGCAGAAAATTCTGCTCTTTCTTACAAGAAGATGCCCAACAAGTTTACAAACAAAAACTTCCTTGAACTTTGGTTTGAGTCTTTAATTTTGTTTCACAGAATCACAGAATGGTCAGGGTTGGAAGGGACTTCTGGAGATCATCTAGTCCAACCCCCCTGCCAGAGCAGGTACACCTACAGCAGGTTGCACAGGATGGCGTCCAGGCAGGTTTTGAATGCCTCCAGAGAAGGAGACTCCACCACCTCTCTGGGCAGCCTGTTCCAGTGCTCTGCCACCCTCAAAGTAAAGAAGTTCCTCCTCATGTTAAGACGGAACTTCCTACATTCAACTTTGTGCCTGTTACGTCTTGTCCTGTCACTGGGTACCACTGAAAAAAGACTGGTCCCATTGTCCTCGCCCCCTCCCTTTAAGTATTTGTAAGCATTGATAAGATCCCCCCTC
>RSEF01000003.1:87646859-87680028 GCA_003993805.1 Himantopus leucocephalus | reverse complement strand
CAACTCTCTCAGCCTGTCTTCACAGTAGAGGTGCTCTAACCCTCTGATCATCTTTGGGGCCCCAAGGCAAAGGAGAAAATCAGACCAGAATTTGGAATATATAAATAGGCCTTTTTAAACAGTTTATTTTCTTGTCCAGTGGCACTGGGATTGCCATAGCCTGGCAGGCAGCCCCCACCTGTTTTCATAGACTCAGGCTATATAAACCTCACCTATGCTCGTATTTGACTGTTTCCTGGCTTAATTAAAATTCCACAGGTGTATTTGCAAATTTGTTTCAGTGTCTCTTACCGGATATCTGGGTACGTCGTGGCGAGTGTTGCAACTTCAATTTTAATAGCACCTAAATCTTGAAGTCGGATTATTTCAGCCAGTTTGGGGAGCGCCGAGTTCAGCCACGTGGCTTGAGACCCCTGCCAGAAGAGAAAGCAGTCAGCAGGGCATCGCGGAGGTGGAAACCTCTGCCCAGCCCAGGAACTGTGTTTCACCGGGGGTGCCGCCGACCTGGCTCCTGAGGCTGTTTCCTGGTGACGGGGAAGGACATGGCAGTGATTTTAGGTGCCTCTTTGTTTTCAGTGATGTTTCTAGCCTGGGCCAGCCTCGGAGAAATTAGCTTAGTTTTGTGGTGGTTTTTAATCCTCTTACACAAGCGGTGTGGGGTTTGCCATAAGACTGACGTTTCTGCATCCACCTCAGCAGATTCTCTCTGCTCTTCCCTCCCATTGCGTTTTCCTTTCCTTGGGTTTCTATGCTGCCTGGTGTGTGCACGAGGTCTGATGGGGAAGGTAACGCACTGCCACGTGCTGCTGTCCCCCAGCTCCGCACACAACCCGGCCTTTAGCATCTCCAGGCATTGCCAAAATCCTCTCCCTGCCCACCCAGGTGAGAGCCCCAACTGGACCTGTTTTCTGGCTGTTGGATATCCCAACAGCTGCCTGACCTCCCGCCCACATCTAGTGATGCTCAGGCTTCTTCCTTCTCCAGTCAAATGTACATGGGGTGGTGGAGGACAGGGCTTGGCTTAGCCTTTTTGCAGGCAAATTTAGAGGCGTGAAAGGAGGGAGGGGATCTCAGAGGACAGAGAGGGGTGTTTCAGCCATGCAGAAAAAGTAAGAGTCTCTGGTGGAGGAAACCCTTGTGTGTCAGAGACCCAGCGCTGCCCGTTCCAGCCCCTAAAAGCAGCGGAGTGAGGGAAATCAAGGGCGAGGGGGAAGAGTCAAAACCCAGACTCCATGCAAGTTGTATTGAAACCAGAGCAGTGCAGTGTTTAGCTAAATCTTCTGACCCTATTAATATAAATCTTCAAAAGGAAACCGCTGCCTACAGGACAAAGGAGGATGAAATCATGGCTCTCCATCCAGGGGAGGGCAGGCTGGTGACAGGGAAGCCTTCCTTCCTGCAGGCACTGGGAGACCTCTTTCTGCCTAAGATCCCACCTTCCAGGAAATTAAGCTGAGTTGGAAAGGTTAATGAGAGGCCCCAGAAAATTTATGTTCCTGTTTTTTACTGTGCCCCGTGCTATTGCAGATGCAGTGAGCACTCACGTACATTGCTGGTGCAGAAGGCTTCCAGGTCGGCAGCATTCTTGGAGATGTTTTGGGCCAGGTTTTGCTGTTGTGCTGGAGTTTTCAGGCTGACTTTCCTCTTCAGCAGCCTCACGATGTACTCTTTAACCAAACGGGCGTGGATCTTCTCGACGATAGCCTGTTGGGAAGGAGCGGGGGGGTTAGCCATCTGTCTTTTGCTTGGGGAAAACCGTGTGTGTGGACAGAGGACAAAACCATTTTGGATGTTGTAAAATGTGCCCCACCAAATGCCTGCTGCTGCTCACATGTGAGGAACGGTGCTGGTTGCCAACCTCCCCATGACTGGTTACGCGACATCCTAGCTGCCGAGAATTTCTTTGTACCCAAACTAATGAAGTGTGGGAATTTCCAAATGTTGTTTCCTTCTGGGAAGAGTTGAAGGCGTAGAAAAGCTCTAACATGTGTCGGAGAAGAAGTAGCAGTATTCCAGAGAAACAGGAATTCACGCTGCTCCTCCTGTTCCTCTCTCTAATACACAAAACATCATAATTTTGTTTCAGCTACTAAAAAGACAAAGGCAGGAAATCAAAGATTTTTTTATATGGTGATGTTTCATATATACTCCAGCACCACTGAAAATGTGGTTGTGGCTCAGTTATCTGGGATTAGTCCCAGTTGCATCCATCTCCACTGGTCCTTAGGGCAATCAAAGGGGCCATGAGACGGAACCGTGTGATTGCATCCGTATTTCAAGGTTGTTAAACCAAACCCATATATAAAGCAAGCCATATGTTGGGTGATCCCTAGAGCACTTTCTCTACAGCAAGGGTGGTTTTCTCTGCAAACACTGCAGCAGAGCTACAGGAGTCTGCTTCTGCAGGAGAAGAGTAAGATCTACATGGCTAATCTAGGTAAACTGCATGCTGATGGAAATCCTGCCTGAGAGGGCTCTCCGATGCCGGTCCAGCTCGCCAGCTTAGTGTGGGTCAAGGCAACTCGAGTCGCAGTGGATCAGAGCTGGTAACACAGCCTCAGCATTCCAGAATCCCTCTGATATTTCTCTTTGACTTACGTGGTAGAAAGGGTCCTTCAGGGTCCGGAAATCTGAAATGTGTTTGCTGGTGGTTTTAATGATCTCATTCATAATTTCGTTGCTGGAGTCCCACTTATTTTCGGTAAACTTCTTATAAATTGGCTGAAAAAAAAGGAAAATCAGCTTAATTCCCTCAAAACAAATTCTATGCATGCATATATTTAGCATTTCTATATGTACAGTATCCTACATAGCGATAGTGCGGCCTGCAGGGACATGTGACAATGACTTACAGGGGCAGGGGAAGAGGGGACTGTATTGGGTTTGTGCCCCCTTCTTGGTTCCTCGTGATGAAGAAGACTGAGGGCTTGAAAGGCTCATATTGGAGTTGCTGTTTTTATTTCCACATTTTTAATGTTTTGGTCACACCATCTTGTCTGATTAGAGAATTATGGCACTATCAGGGAAAGAAACTGAATCATTCTGAGAAGTTTTCAATCAAAATTTTTCTTGGCCACAGTAAATAAAGATGAAAATTAAAAAAGCGCCTCTCTTTGCTCTGTCAGATGCTTTCCAAAAGGCCCTACAGAGAAAGCAGGAGAGATTGTGGCTAAACATTCCTACGCCTTCCTCTCCACCACACTTGCTTAACTTAAAGAGCTTGTGTTATANAAAAAAAAAAAAAAAAAGGAAAGAAACCAAAAGTGCCTTTCAGGTCACCTTTACAAAGAAGCCAAAAGCTGCGTAATTGCAGTTCATGTCATTTGTGATTGCTTCCTACAGCTTGGAGTGCAAGCACTTGCAAGTTGAGACTCTCCCTCCTGCAGCAGTTATCTTAGATGTGATTGGCACGTTTTATACTCGTCCGCACAGTCATGCCTATGTAGCTGCGCCTGTTTTGCCTGCAGGCTGGAGGACCAGCTCAAGGAGAGGTGATCCAGAGGTTTCCCATTGATGCTGAGAGGTGACATGCCCCACAGCCCTTCTGAACTTTGCTGCATTTGAATCAGAGATTTGGGCAACTGGTAGCCCAGCAGGAGAACGTGCCCGGCACAGGCACAGGCTGAGCCGTGGGGCAGGAAGGTGTGGGACGTGGATACGGTACCTTCAGCTGTGCAAAGAGCTGTTGAAGCAGCACGTCAAAGCCGCTGTTCTCAATGTCGCCGAGAGTGCTGAGGATACTGGCTTTATTGTCGTCCTTTTCTGCCATGTTTTTCTCTGCATAGTCTCTGCAAGGAAATATCAGCAAGGTCAGAATAATCTGTCCGCAAAAGAGATATATAGACAGAAATTCAGAGGTCTCCAAGCCTTCCTCTGCAGGCAGATGGACCTTCCTCTGCCCACTGCGGCGTACCTCCTCTCTATCGCATTATTACCCATTGCCTGCAGAGGAAGGAGGAGCGAAGCCTTTTCTTTTGGACCCTTACCTAAAATTCCAGCAGTTGTTAATACTGGCAATCAGGATCGCCTTGTAGTATCTGTGCTTCTTGCTTTTCTCCTTGAAGTCTTCAAAAGCGTCCTTGTAGCTGGAGGGGAGATGGGAAGAGGAGAGGCGGATGAGAGCGTGCCCCGGGCGGCTCTGCCAGCCCCGCTGCCCGACGCTGCCTTACCGCACCTTCTCAGGAAGGCAGGCAGCTCCTGTGACAGGCGATGCGACAGCTCCTCGCCCACTGCCGCGCTGATGTCCTTGGCTCGCTTCTGGCCGCTGTAGATACTCTGCCAAACAAACAGACAATCAGGATCGGTTTTAGATGCCGCCTGCTCCAAAAAGGCCAGGTGTGCTGCAGATTTAAGGCTACGGATCCTTAACTGCGGTAACTGCGCCCGGCTCTCCTGCATCCCCCCCTGGGACTGAGGCAGGGGCTGTGCAGAGCAGCAATACTTATTCGGTAATTTTGAACTCCATTTTTAAATGGGAAGAGAGGTGAAGAAGAAAGAAGCATTAAAGAAAGCCTATAAATTAGCTGAGATAGAGGGGAAAGCGACACTTGGGTTCTTTTGCTTTTTCCCCTGAATATCATATGATTGCATTAAAAAAAAAAACAATTTAAGCACAACCACCACAACATACGAAGGGATTTTTTTTTTTAAATAAACTCTACTAATCCTCTGCTGCCGGAGGAGGGGGAATGTTGAGTGTGGGGAAAGATCATGAGCACTCGGAGCAGCTCTGCCCATGACAGCCTCTCCCCGATCTCAAGCACTGTGCTGCTTCCTCGCTTGGCTAAACCTGTCTCCTGTCCCTCTGCTGCTACATTATCCAGTGCCTAATGGCTTGGCTTCTGCTGCAGGTGCAGAAAAAAACATGCAGGGAGAAAAAAAAGGCAGCTTTCCAGCTCGTTTTGCTTATAGAGAGTAGTTTTTCTCCGGGACCACGGGCCAGGGCTCTCCCATACCACCCCTCTCTATTACCGCCCTACACAAGTGACTTGGCCTTTCCCTTTCCTGAATTGACTATAGTTAGTCTCAAAGCCTAAATACGTGCAGGATGTAATTGTTTATTTTTAATATATATCTGTATTACCTGGATAACAAATATTGCTAGTAGTTCACTCTGAAAATGTCCGTTTAGTTTCTCTGGTTCTTTGTCTTCTTTCCATCTTTGGATTTCTTTATCTAAACACTTGGTCAGTGAATTTTTGATAGTAGCCTTTAGGGAAGGAAGAACAACAGCATTTACCACAAGGTGGATGGAGCAGCTCCTGCCTTATGCGGGTTTTACTCGCCCACCCACCATTCCTCTGGCTGAGCAGACCTTTTCCTCATCCCTGGCTGAGAAACAAAGGCTTTTTGTTACGAGACGCCTTACCGACCGCTTCACACCAGCAAGGACAACCCCCTCACGATATCTGTCTATGCAATAGCAAGTTGAATCATTCAAGGTAGGAGTGAAGATCAAGATCTACGTCCCTGCCCACCATCCCACCACGTCAGTGGTGATCTCAAGGGCAGGGCAAGGGAGGGGAGCGGTGGGTAGGACCATCGCTGGCACCTACGCGTGCCAGAGCCCAAATTCCCCCAGCCACGCATTGCCTGTGTGTCACACTCAGTGCTACCCTATGGGCCTGGTTTTGCAATCCTTTTTCATGAGCATTTCTGACGTCTTATGAGTGCTGGAGAGTGAAACAAAATGTTCTCAGGTTTTCTCTGCTCCGACCCCTCTTGCGTGCACACAGTGCAGCAAGGCTTTCGAAATGGTCTGTACGGTGGCTGACATATATCTCTGATCACCAAGTGCCTTTTTTGTGTGCTTTGCAGCCCTCACACCCACCTCTCCCATCTGCAAACCATCACGGGCTACAGCTAAACCTGGAACTTGTCTTCTTATTTTCCAGGAATTCCAGCCCAAAATACCACAAGCGCTAAGCTATGGGAGTACTGTAAGAGTTGCTTCTTGTTTCCATTAAGGCAAGAGTGATCCAAAACCCAGAGCAACTGTTATTTTCTGTGGACCAGGCAATTCTCCGACAAACAGACAGATTTTTCAAGACCAGATCTGCAAGCTTTGTGCTCACACAAGGTCTGGTACCGCTGTGCAAACCAGAAGTAGTTCTGAATCCATCATCTGCGAAAGGGAGCATAAATCCCTCCGGGGATTTAACAGACAACTGGAATGTTACCCATAAGGAATTGTTGTTGGATTTTTTCCCACTTCCCCACCGCAAGTTTTGCAAGAACAGAGCAGTTCTTTGCTGATGGCTCCCAGGGCAGAAGGCTGAGCTAACCAGAAGTTTGCTCTGCAAGTCCTATCTAGGAGAAAGCTGACCTGTGCCCCAAAAAGAAACAAAAGCTTTCTTGCTTTTGCTTTTCTCTGGCAGGGTGTGTGACTCACAGCTGAGAAGTGTGCACGCAAGACAAGTCTGAGCTCCTCCGAGGAGTCATATGGGAGCAGTAAAGGGAAGAGGAGGGACTGAACGGATTCTCACCTCTTCACTGTCAAGGTATTTCTTTTCAAGCTCTTTGCTCAGACTTGATGGCAGAAGGCTTCCAAGCTTAACTTTTTCCAACTCCTCTGCTAAAACATGATCTTTTCTCATATCTCTGGAATGAAAAAGCCAAACAATCACATTTTCCAAGGGCAGTTAATTCAAGACAGCTGTTGATGAAAATCACTAACACTTTTTGAGGATATCTGTAAAAAAACAGATGGAAATGTACATTGTCCTTAGTCCAGGCAGGACTTGAAGGTGCTGAATATGTACCAGGGGTGGGACCTGTGAGGGTGGGACCCTGAGCAACCCCGGAGAATGGAGTTCTGCCAACCTCCTGAGCACTGGCCACTCCATGGGGGACCCCATACACTGGTATGGGGGACCCAGAGCAGCAGGAGGGACCAGTCCCAGGACACAGCCTCTCTCCATCAATATTGAGAAGTGATCAGATGAAAAGCTGGTGTTTCATGGCTAGTTGGGAACGGNTGAAAAGCTGGTGTTTCATGGCTAGTTGGGAACGTAGCGGACGGTTTCATACCCCGCTGGCATGTCCCCACCACGTGCCAGCTGAGCTGGGTGCTCCTGAGCAGCTTTGAGGGAAGGGACCTGCCAGCCATGGGGGGGCTCAGGCCAGCACTTGGTGCAGGGAGGGCTGATTTGGAAGCAACCTCTCCCTCTGGAGGTGCTGAGAATAACCCTGAGCATTCCCATGTTTGGACATGACCCAGCTCCACGGGGGTACAACGCCGTGCTTCCCGCACACGGGCTGTTCCTAATACAATACTGGAAGCTGGGGCCAGGCTGCTGTGCAACATTCCTCCTCCTTGCTGCTGCTCCCTTCTCTGCTGGCCATGGAGAGAGCTGGTCCCTGAGCAGAGACTTGGACCTGGCCTCTGGGAACACCCCGTAAAGCAGCCACTGCCCTGGCTAACACCATCCCCAGCGCTGGACTCTGCTGCTCTGGCTGAGCCATGCTCCTTGCAGCTACTGATTTCCAAACACACGCTGGTTCAGGCCTGAATATCCTGACCTAGAGCACAGCACTGGCTCTGGAAAACTTCCAGGATCAACACTGACTCATTATACTCTGTCAGTGAAACACGAGAAGGAAAAAGTGGAGGTGAAGGTTGAATGGCTTTAGAACAGCAGAAGAAACACTGCTGGTGTATTTACTGGTTTTCACCTAAGAAATGAGAGCCCTCCATTCTCCATCCAGTACTATAAGCCACAACAAGGAATATTTTCAGTTCTATCGCGTATAGGGGTTGCGAGGATGAAAGGCGACCGTTGGCTGATAATGTCCTCTCACAGGGGCTCACCCTTTGGTCTCCTAACCCAGAGGAGAGCACAGACTGTGGGTAATGCCTAAGCATCAACCTACATGCCCAGGATAATTGTATCTCAGGTTGTTCTATTTATTGGCTGCCCTCTGGTGCAAAGGGCTGAAACTTCTAAATTTTCAAAAAATGAATCATAGAATCGTCTAGGTTGGAAGGGACCTTTAAGCTCAGAGTCCAGGTCTGCAGCTGGAATAGAGATCAGGGCAATGAACCTGCCAAATTTACCCCAAAGTGAAGCCCTAAACATCTGTGTGCCTGTTTGTTGCCCATAAGCCTGAACGGTGGGGTGAGCCCTTGGTTTACAGCCTAGCAGCCTTGAACATGTCCCTTCTGACTGTCCTGGCCAGCTGGTGTACACCAGCATGACGCCAGTGACACCAAAACCTAGCCAGGTACCAGACTGCACCTCAGTGATACCAATTCATAAATCAAGCAAATGGCTGGTTTGCAGCCAGTGAACCTGTGGTGATCCCCAGGGGTAAACATGTGTAAAAGCCTCACTTACTTTGGATAAATGTTGTGCACCCATGAGAGGAGGAGGTAAATATCCTTGTCTTCCAGATGAGACTCAGCATTTTTCTTTGCCTGGGAGGCAAAATAATTGTGGTAGAGTTCTGCATATGTGCTGAAGACGTTAAACTCAGGAGGATAAAGCTGTTTAATGTACTTTACAACTACTGTCAAATCTTCTTTCATTGTCTTTCCCATGTGCAGGAGATTCTGGCCAACTGCAGAGAGGTTCTCGGTTCTAGGGGTACGGCTTGTGTCTTTCATTCGAGTATCTACCGACTCCTTTACTGTAGCCATCCAAAGCTCTTTCCATTTTCTAGGTCTAAATTGCATGTTTTGCTCAGGTGGATTTTCTGACAGGTAGTTCTGATCTTCTTTCTCCTGCTCTTTCAGTGCCTCTACTGCCTGCTGCAGCAGTTCTGGGTTTGTTTTCGCTAGCAGAACAGAGTCTTTCAAGATGCTGAAGACTTTGTGCTTCAGAACTTCGTAGACGGACTCGACATCTTGCTGGCAGGTGTTCAGTCCCTCCTCACTTTTGCTAGACAGGCTCTTCTCCAGGACAATCAGATGTTGAGCAGCATCGCAAAGCTTGTGCTCTTCAAGGAGATCCATGACTTGTTTGACTGGTGAAAAAAGAACAGCCTTTCTTTACCCAATAGTGAAGATTTAAATTTCTGTTGTACAGAAAACGATGGATCTGGAATACTTTTTTTAAAAAACGTGTGTATTTCTATGATGCTAGATCTTAGGCTCCTTAACCGTATAGAAAATCCTTCTATTTATTTAAAGATCAGATTATTCCTAGCCTGCCTCTAACTGGGGCAATGGTAATTTGAGTACCCATCACCAGTGTGTTACATATGAACAGGTATTAATGTGCTACGCATTATTTTTTCCAAAATTTAGATGTGTGGTGATTTATTTATTTATTTGTTTATCATCCCCCTTTCCATTAATATGATCTCAAGTAAGAAGCATGGCTTTAGAAAAAAATGTAGATGGAAAGATGTAGCTAAATAAGATGTGCTAGAGGAAATACCACATGGCTTTTCCAGAAATAGGTTGGCACAATCTGACCTGTGAAATTTTTTTGGAGGACACATTTAGCGGGCAAGACAAATACAATTGGACTATCCTATCTGAACTACAGCCAGCTACTCAATGCAGTGCAATCTGGGAAATTATTAGTTAAATTGGAGAAGTTGTATCCCAAAATAAGTTTTGTTAGGTAGGTAAGGTTTGTATAGAGAACCCTGGGTGGAGAAAGCTTACATTATTCACGAAACTCGTCTTACATCATATTCTCTTTAGAGACCGTGGCACAAAAGCTGGAAGTGCCCTATTGGCACCTGCTGATTACACAAAGTTCAGAGCCATTATCGAAACTGAGGGCTTGGTGTATTATACAGGAACAACGGGATAACTTGAATAGCAAATGGGCTGAAATTTAATAGCACAAAGTATAAGATACAAATTCAATAGAACAAAAGTTACTTAGCAACAAACAGGATTTTCTGCTACAAGCTGGATGTGAATGAGCTTGAGGTGGAGGAGGAAGAGAGCTGTCTGGAGAATTAGTAAATCATTACTGTGAGATGGCGAAAAAGTCAGCTATGACCCCAGGATGTATCCCACGAGGAATGCCCAGCTGAGATAGGAAAATTATAATATATTGTACCAGGCACTGGTTGTATCTCATCTGGAATATTTTCTGCAATTCTGGTTGCTTTATTTAAAAAAAAGACATTGGGAATGGGGCAATGCAGCAGTAAGAACAAAGGCATGAAGGGCCTGTTTTTGGGAGACTTGGTTCATTTTGCTGAGTAAATTAAGGGCAAGAAGGAAAACCACCACTTAGGGAAAACATTTGACACGTGGGGAAAGAGAAGCCGATTAGCCAGGTGAAGGCTTGCCTGGAAACGAGATAATTTGTACTAAACCAGTGAGATGTGGAAGAGTTCCTCAGTAAAGGAGGTCAGAAGAAAAACTTAAAACTTATTTCAAGGTACAGCTTGCAAGTTTATGAACCAGGTAACAAGATATGTCACCTTGGGTAGCAGGTGAGCCTGGGAAGTGCCAAGGGGCACTTTCCTCTCCAGTTCTGGGTTTCTCTGAGCAGTTATTTTTCTACCTCTTTAAGCTTCCTGCAGGGACAGTGCCCGTGACTGGAGGAGCTGTACGTTCAGGTATCAGCCCTGGGAAAGACCTACGCGTGCTGCTCACTGCTGTCCCTGGAGGAAGAGGAGATTTCACAGGGTGGTGGTTTCATGGAGGAACAGAATAGAGAGGTATGCTTTGGTTTCTCGCCCACCCACAGACCTCTGTGCCCCCATGAGAGATAGAAATAAGTTTTGTTTTGGACAGAAAACCTGCAAACTGGCAGACGCTCAAGAAGTGTGCCCATGGTACCAAAGGACCAGGACTTGAGGTCACGTACCCCTCAGCCTATGCTTCTCCAGGCTCCTTGAACAAGTCACTTCAACCTGTGGGTGCCCTTTTTGCTCAAGGACAATTCTGCACCTCGTCCAGCCCCTCGAGGGATAACTATGGCCTATGAGGTGGTGCGAGGAGGATGGAAGAGCACTTACCACTGAGCGGTTTGGTCTTTTTCATCTTCTTAAGTGCAGTTGTAAGGATTCCCTTTATTCCTTTCTTCCCCTTTTCAGGGCTGTCCCCAGCAGAGGTGCAGCTCCCATTGCTCGTGATGGAAGACGCACGTGAGGGTCTGCAGGCTGCCTCTGGCCTTTCACTCATCTTCTCCTGCTCCCTGGACCAGACGTCGTCTCCAGAAGGTCCAGGACAGGCAGGGACTTGTTCAGCTACTGTCGAAGGGTTTCCAAGCTGCCTGTTTGCACCAATGCAACCCTCTGATCCATTGCGTATTCCAATGGGATCACTTTGGAAAAAAGGCAACATTTTCATCATTTTCCTTCTAGCCTGTAAATTTCAGAAAGAACTGGTCAGATTATAACAGTTTGCATAAAAATTACCATGGCACAATGTGGCAAGGTGTATTCCCATGAAAAAAAACTTCTGTAATGAATTGTCCCGGTGTGGGGAGTGCTACACACGTGTGGTATGAGCACAGCTCTGCAGGAGAGCTCCTGAGCAACGTCACCTCAGGTAACTGAGAGGATGGAAGCGGCTCTCTGGTCTAATAAATAACTTCGTGAAAACCGATAAGTGATTTTAAGGGTGATTCAGGCTTGATTTGAGACCTTGAGCCTGTGTGGGTACAGGAGAACAGGTCTCTCCCATGGGATGCTGTGGGAGTACGGACGTGAGTGAGTGTGGATGCTGCACGTGAATGATGTGGGTGGGGTGGGACAAGCGTCCTGTGCTATTCAAAGCAACCACGAAACTCCCATATTTTTATATGGCATTGGGATCAATTCCAACCTTCCTTAGAGACTATTTTTGCTGATCTCTGCTCATCTGGCTGCACATCTGTTTGTGGAAGCACCCATGTACCTACTCACACACTGAGTTTGCAGGTACAGCATGAAAATGACATGAGTCTACCATGCCAGGTATGCAGCAACCTGTGCTGAGCAAAAGTTCTGCTGGTTTAACTGTGTCCCCATTGAAGTCAGTAATAACGTTCTTAGTGTTATGGAGGAGAGTTCCCAGAGAAGGTGGCTGAGAGTTCAGAAACATCAGGAATGTAAAAACCATGGTTTAAAGGATGGCAGTATGGGAAGCACAGTCGTATCTCCTGATATTGTAGTGATAGGACAAAGGGTAACAGTTTTAAACTGAAAGAGGGGATATTTAGATTAGATACCAGGAAGAAATTCTTTACTCTGAGGATGGTGAGGCACTGGAACAGGTTGCCCTGGGAAGTTGTGGCTGCCCCATCCCTGGAGGTGTTCAAGGCCAGGCTGGATGGGGCTTTGAGCAACCTGGTCTAGTGGGAGGTGTCCCTGCCCATGGCAGGGGGCGTTGGAATTAGATGATCTTTAAGGTCCCTTCCAACTCTATCCATTCTATGATATGAGCATCACAAGGCTTATCATTTTAGGCCCAAAAATCCCAGTCAGAAGCATAGCTTCAATGCTCTATATGCTGCTCACATCCCCACAGTGGCAGACACAAGCTCAAGGACGCATTCAGTATTGGAATAGGCTGCCCAGGGAGGTGGTGGATTCTCCATCCCTGGAGGTGTTTAAAAAAAGGGTAGACGTGGTACTTAGGGGCATGGTTTAGATGTGGTTTTTGTCAGGTTAGGATAATGGTTGGACTTGATGATCTTAAAGGTCCTTTCCAACCTCAACAATTCTATGGTTCTATGATTCAGACCCTTCAAACCCACTCAGTCTACATAATCTGATTTTCAAAATGGTCCCAGGGTGACCACAGCATCCCCAAACAAGGCAACTCCAGTCCAGCTTGTTGCAACTTCAGCGTAACTTGTTGGGTGTTTTCAAATACCTGGGAGCAATTATTGTCCCATCTGTTTATGTTGAAATGTGGGGCTGTAGTGCAGGACGTGGCTTGTGCGGAAAGAAATCCTCGTGAAATGGGGTGGTGGAGGGGGCAAGGTTCTGATAGCAGGGACTAACCAGACTGGACTTTTCTCAGAGCTTCTAAACGAAACTGGTACTGGTGACCAGGACTCTGCTCGTCCAGAGCAGCCCTCGCCTGGCTGACAAGGAAATAAGAACAAGGCGCCAGGATCAGGGTGGTTTAGCCTTGTTTAAACAGACACTACTCTCCCACAGCCCTGCTCCACCAACAACGCTCCCGTGCTACAAATAATTAACGATGGAAATTTGTTATTTTGAAAACATCTTTTTAAAATTTGTGTTTAGAATTCTTTATTTACATGTATCATTTAATATATTGCTATATATTTATTTGCATAATTATATTGATTTCTATAATGATTATAATTATATAATTACAGTAAACAAATAAAGTGACTCATAGTTTCCAATCCTTGTTCTAACAATGTTTTTTTTTTAAGAGAGAGACCAGTGCACTTCTGAAGATCTGTGAGGCAAGTTCTGGCTTACTAGTACTGCGTAAGGGGAGAGGAATTAGGCTGTAAATAAAAGAAGAATTTGGCTTCAGTTATAAGGCCACAATGTGGTGATCTTCAAATACCCTTGTTAAGTTTATGCTGTTGATATGCATCATGCTGACACAAAGTGCGATACTTATTTCTGGGCAAACTGGTTGGAAGACTGTGGCTTTCCATTTTAATTGTTATTCCTCCTGCTGGCTCCCGGCAGCTTGGAGAGCTTTGAAGCATCAAGTTAGTGGTAGCAGCCGGGTGGTATGGAGAGCAGTTAGAGCCTGGCATCGCTGAAAAGCTTTCCCTCTCTGTGCTTTGGCTGCCGGGTCACATTCAGGATTAGTAATGCTATTGCTTTTAAAACACAATGAAGATGAAAACTCATTTGGGAAGGAGAGGAAGGGGTGTGGGTGTGCACGATCTGGCTGGCTCTCAGCTACGCTGGTGGTCTGTGACCCGGGGCAAAGTGCGAAGCTAAAGCTAAGGTGCTGCTGCTGAGCGGGACGGCGGTGGCTGCTGAGAGGTGTCAGGTTGGAGCCCTCGTGCCCCGGGGCTTGGGGCCGGTTGTGTGGGCGAGCAAAAGGGGCCCGTGCACCAGAGCTGCCCAGCAGCAGTGAGTCACGGCTGGAGTTACGCACCTACCTCTTTCCCTAGCACGCTTACTAGGGAGGGAGGGAGGAAAAATCCCTGCAGCTCACTCTGGCCACTCCAGTCAGCATGCCCCATTAAAATCCTAAAAACAGTGGAAAAGAGCTCCTTTTTCTTACATTTCCATAAAAAACCCAAAATATCATGGCAACCAGGATTTTCTGTAAGCGTTTGGGACTTTCCTAATTTTTGTAGGGCTATTTTCCGAGCCTGCATTTCTCAATATGACACTGTGTTTAGATTCATTCTGCCAAATCCCTTCCTTCCTGTTTGTTCAAGCACAGACTCAGACGAGTCCTTTCTCTCCCTCCTATTATTCCAAACAAAGCATTTATTGTTCCTTTTTTTTTTTGTTGTTTTTATCTAAGCAAAGAAAGTACCTCTCCCTTTTCTATAACCAAAGGTGACTTTCAGGGTCTTTCGTTTTGATGAATCACAATCAGAGAGGCGGATTTCAAAACGGTTTTGCTTCTTCCTCAATACTAAGATGAATATCATTTATCTTTGAAAACCATTGAAATGACACTACACATCCAAGAATTAGTGAGGGAAAGATTAAGCTGGTTAAAAGCTTAGTTTTTAATGGCTGTCAGAACTTTGCCCTGGTAACACTCTGAAAGGGCCGGGCGCGGGGGCTGGTGATGCCCAGGAGAAAGGCAGGTAGCCGGGCATGTGCTGCCAGAGGCTGCAGCCCCAGCAAACCCCCGCGGTGCCTCCACAGAGCGCACCGAGCCACCGTCTCTGCTCTGCCCTGCCTGAAACAGTCCCGCAACCGAATCAGAAAAAAGATAAAATCAGCGGTTTTTTTTCCCAGGGGCTGCACATCAGCAGCGTGAGAACCGTTGGCAATATTGGCATATCAGGGTGTGCTTTTTCGTCTTGAACTAATACACACCGAAGGAGTTAAGCATCTGAGTAGGGCTGTCAATGCCAAGGCTGCCAAGCTCACTGACATGTGGCCAGCCTGAATGCTCGCCCAGCATTTATCAGTTTGCCGCTGCTGCTTTGCCTGTGTTTGTATCTGCAGCAGGACATACCAGTAAACCCCAGCTCCCAGCTCTGCCTTGAAATGCAGCCTCAGTCACTTAGGGCAAGTGGTACCAAAAAATCCCTCTCATCTCTTTATCACTAAATGGCCAAGCACTTTCTGTAAGAAATGCCTATAAGAAAGTTTCTTACAGAAAACAACCACTTTCTACAAGAAATGCTGAGCTAAAAGGAGGTGGCACCGGTTACAGCTGGAGGGCACGGGCAGGAGATGCTGTGCAGGCGCTGCTCCTTGTGCCCCCCCAGCACCCGCTCCTGCCCGCTGTGGCAGACAGGACACGCCAGGAGCTCGGCTCTGGCTCGGGTGGCCACGGGCTGCTCCTTGACGCCTGTGTTCTGCTCACAGATCAAAGCTTGTTAAAACTCCAGCAGGCTCCTGATTATTTTAGCAGTTAACTCTTTGGGAAATGCTGAATCATTTCCCACGCACAGAGCTCAAATCCAAGTCTTGGGAAACTTAAGGATTTAAGGTCAAAGATTTGACATAGATCCCAACTCATTATTATTCCTAATTTACTCTTAATTTACTGTTACCATCATCATCATCCTCATTATTATTATGTGGCACTATATTTTGTGGCGGGGGAGTCTTTAGCTCCAGTTATTTTTGACAGAGTATATTCAGCTTACGGCTTCCAACTAGAAGAGCAGCACAGCTCACACAGCACCTTCTGCTGCCCTACACGGAGGACCTGTACCATTAGGAGAGCGGTGCTGTTGACTGCCGGAGTGGCCGGAGAGGGACCCATGGAGCTCTCTGCACGGTGCTGATCACGGCACGTACCCCTGGGCTGGAGCCTTTGTGGGGTGGGCAGCAAGGGCGAGGGAAACACCTGGAGCAGAGCCACGACACGGAAGGACACACCTCGGACTCTGGGCATGGTGGCTTCCCCTTTTCTCATTTTCCTCCTCGAAGGAAACGGCCTTCACGCCGCACGCTCAGGAACGAGCTCATTCACGAGGGGCGGCTCACGGCATGCCACAGAGCACTCAGGGCAAGATTCACTGGTTACCCTTCTTCTGAAATTTTTGCTGATCTTTTTCTTGACTTCTTTTTCTTGAGCTGCTGCCAGTATTAACAAGCATTTGTTTGGATTTTTAGTCCTCTCCAGCCTGCTGACATCCTAGGTCACCAGGATTTATGTCTCGTTTTAGTGGAAATCCCCCACTCTCCCACAGCCTCTCAGAAATCCAAAGTTATTTAGCAAAGTTTGTTCTTCTGTTCTCTGCATTTGCACCAGCCTTTTCCTCTCCTCCCTCCTCCGGTCCCCGTGGAAGTGGGGTCACCCCTGCCCACATGAGAAAATCGCACCAGGTCAAACCATCTTTTGAAGCAGTAGAGCAATGCAGCCAGTCTGAGTTTAGGGTACCTCAGACTAGGCGGTGACACCTGAATAAGCTGCTAATAAATCAACGTAAAGAGTCTACTGGGATGCCAGCCCCAATCTTTGCAAGTTGGGAAGCCCTCCTCCGAGGTGGGCTTGTTCCTCCCATGTGGTTCTGCCTGGGAAATCACAGTCCATAGACGAGCTGGGCCACCAACAGCCCCACCTTGAAATTGTACTGCGCAGCTCAAATCCATGCTCTTGTCCATGGGCTCCTATGGGACACCCACCACCCCATGTGGTCCAGCACCACCCCGATGGTGGCCAAGCTCTGTTCCTCATGGAATCGAAAGCCGAGGGGAAACAAAGCCCATGTCTCCAGCAAAGAAGTCAAGGCAGGAGCAGAGCATTCCCAAGGGACCTGATCCGTGTACCTTAGCAGTGCTGGGCACCACCATGGGGCTGGGGCTGACAGAGGACCCAAGGGACCTAGGGGAATGGCAGCGGCAGACCAGGCAGAGGATCCCAGGGCACCTCACCTGGCGTGAGATGCTTTAAACCAGAATTAAACCATGTTATCACCTGCCTTGAGAACAGCATAGATACTGCTACACAGTGCTGCTGTAATTTTTAAATGAGAATTTGGTTTCCTCAGATTACTGAAGCACAACTGAAAATGGTCCTGTAAACCAGTTTCCTGTTGTTAGTGAGATTTTTTCAAACAGCAAAAGAAAAGAGAAAATTACATATATATATTGTTAGTGGGAAAAAGAGAAAATGCAGAAAAGCTCCTTTTTCTTCTCGCTTCAAATCTGGATAGTATAATTTTAAACTGCTGCTGCTGAAAGAGAAACCAGCTGCTGCTGTCTAGGATTTTGTTTTGCTATTACTATTCCCGAAGCCAAATCCTGCACTGAGGCTTGGAGTTTGCAAAGTTCACTGCTAGAGCTAACATTGACTGCGAAGACACACAAATTGCCTGGGAGCCAGATCTACAGCGCTCGCCTGTGCCGGCACTTTCAGACTCTTTGGCTTTTTTTTTCAGAGAGGGTGACTGAAGCAAACCCAAACCCGAGTTTTCCAAAGCGCTCTGCTCCCATTTGATCAGCTCCATCAGAACTGGCAAGCCTCAAAATCCCTCGGCAGGGGGAAGGCAGTTGGATACTTTGGAGAATGACTGTTTCTTCAGGTTTTCTGCTCTGAACTTGGGTGCGACAAGTGAGGGACCATGACTTCTAGATCGGCCATATGCTCCAGTCACAGAAAGTCTCCTTACTTTGCAGCAGCCTCAAGAAGAAGTCCTATGTTAAACACGCTGAAGATCCTAACCCTGAGGGTTGAACCCTTCAATTTGTACCCGAGGAGCTGACGCGGATGTGAGGTGGCTGCCCAAGGATAGGAGGGCATTTTGACAGGCTCTTCAGTGCTCTGGGAAAAGGCAGGTCCTAGGGGCAGTGGGACTTCACTGACTGGGAAAATAAAAATCACAAAACAGCAAGCATGGCAATGCAGAAACGTGCCAGCTCAGCACGGTGACCCCAGCAGGGTGCCGGGTACAGAGGCTGCCTGGGACCCTACAGGATCCAGGCACTGAAACGGTGGTTTTCCAGTGCTGCCAGGCCGAGTGAATCACAATTCAATTATTTTCCTGCAATTTGAGAGAAAACCACTTCCTTCCGAAGAGAGACAAAGAGGAGGAGGCGGCAAGTGCCACGCTGAATCTGGATCCTGGCGCCTGATCTGGGTTTGGGATGCTTTGGCGGCCAAGACCAATGTCCAGATTTTGGGGAAGGGGTTGGGGAGGGACTAAGAGGAGTCACTGCTCGCAGCCTGTGTTCATGCCCTGAAATCTGGGAGATGAGCAACAGAAATCCGACCCAGCTGTCTGCCAGACGCATATTCTCGCGGTCCCTCCAGCCCTGGGATGTGTCTGGAGCTGCTGTCCTTCTCGCAGCCGTTCGATTTATTCTCTATTCTGGCCATTACAAAGCGGGGCTGAAACCTGTCACTCTGTGCGGGAATCCATCCTTTAGCACCTTCCACTTATTTTTTCCCCCCTCTCTCAGACACAACATCCAGCCTTCCCGCTCAACAAGTGAGCCGGGAGGGAGGGAGGGAGGCAGAGGCGCGGGAGAAGCGGGAGAGACACCCGCCCTCCCTGCGGGGAAGGGGAAAGCCCCGAGCTCCGCAGCGCGGAGAGGCGACACGAAGGACTTACTCTGGGCAGCGGTTCCCGGGCGGGCTGGCGGGGCCGGCGGGGCTCGGTTGAGCAGCGGCGGGGCGGCGGGCGGCGCTGGCTGCGGAGCCCCGGGGCAGCCCGGCTATAAGGGGAGGGCGCGGAGGCGGAGACCCGGGCGCGCAGGGAGCCCCGGTGGCTGGGAAACTCCGGCCGCGCCTCCCCTCCGAAAATGGGCTCAAGCCAAAGGGAAGCGAGAAATCCCCTCCGNGGGGGGGGGGGGGGGGGGGGGGGGGGGGGGGGGGGGGGGGGGGGGGGGGGGGGGGGATGGCTGGTCCCCGGTGGTTGTGGTGGCGTCTGCCCCAGGTTGGTCCCTGCGGGGGGAGGTGAGCCCCAGCATCACGTCCTGATGGACCAGTGATGGGGCAGCCTCGCCGCACTGCCCCAGGGGTTTGTGTATGTGATGCGTAGATCCCCCATTGCAGCCTTGGAAACCCACTGTTAGGGATGGAGCAGATGCCTCCACAACCTGCGCTCCCTGAGCCGGGCATTGCCACGGGTGGGCTGGCAGGGATGAGGCACGTGCCTGAAGGCACAACCTGCCATATCGGGGTCCTGCATCGTGCCCAAGGTGAAGTGTCTTCCCCAGAGTGGGGCTCACGGTGCTCCCAGGAGACACTGATCTCATCAAGCACCTTCAGTACGACGGTGTGAATCCCTGCCTAGGGACTGGGAGACACGGGCTTCCTTCCTCACCCCAAAGCCTCTGAACCTTGCAGAAGGGACATTTGCCTCCCTGATTTCCTAGGCACCCACATCTCTGGCCGTGGAGGTGTGGTGAGCCTGTAACACTGGGGAAGCACGTGTGCTTCCACGGCAGGGGATGGCTGGAGAATGGCCAGGGGACAGCTGGGTGACAGTAATGGCTGTGAGGGGTTATTGCATAAGGTCTGTGAAGGCTGCCAGGACGGTGCTGTCCCCTGCCTAGATAGCCTTAATGTCAAGCATCTTCTGCATGCACATGGGCGAGATCTGGGCTGAAGCAGCTGCCCTGCAGACAGAAAATCAAAATATTGTGGTCCTACAGAGCCTGATGTCCTCTTTCCCTTTCTGGGAAGCTCTTGTGGGGCAGGGAGGGATCAGCAGCATGTCCCAGTGCCTGGTTACTGTGCCTGGGACTATTTCTGATAGCTGTGATCGAATACAAAACACAAAAAAGCGGTCCAGAGACTTAAAGCTGAGTGCGAACCATGAGCTTTCATGGTGCTGCTGATGTCCACACTCGGCACCTGTGTGGCTGCACAACTTTCTGAGGGGCTATGCAGGCCCAGCATGGGGGCATCCCCCAGCAGCAGATGTGCTCTGGGGCCAATGTTCATGCTGGCTGAGCGGGCATGGCGCCGAAGAGCAGATGCTTCTCCCGGTCTGTGCCTTTCGGCAGGCATCCTGCTCGCCTGCTGATTTCCTCACTGGGACTCTCTCCCCAAAAAGACCATGGTAGCAGGGAAAAAACCCTCCCCCCCAACAATGTCTGCCAAAACAGGAAGCAGCAGCGGAGGGGCCACCCCGATGGGCAAACCCATGATCTCCGGTCTCTGGAAAACACTGATTCATCTCAGGCCAGCCTGCGGCTCAGCTGGGTGGAGGGTGCTCCTCTGAGATTGTCCTGGGGTTGGGTCCCCTCGCTGCTTGAGAACCAGTGACCAGAAAAAAACCATTGTCATGGGACAGAAATGCCAGGTGCCACGTCAGTCTGAAAATCATTGGCAACATGAAATGGTGCGAGATTTGTCCCTGAAGTACAGTAATTTTCTCTGTGCTTCATCACCTCCTCCATTGGCAATGTGAAGGGGAGAGGCAAGGTTTGCAATCTGCAGTTGAAGCTGGGTTTGGGGCAGGACTGTGCAGCTGGACGTGAGCTAGGTACTACATCCAACAACCCTTTTGAGCAGAAGGCAAATGGACATGGTTCCTGAAAGAGCGGGAGGGTGGCACAGCCCGGGGGTTACACACACACGTAGCTCTGAGCATGGGCAGGCAGGGTTCATGGCTGTCTGGAGACAGAGGATGCTGCTCTAGATGCAGGGAGGACCCTGGGTCCTCAGTTATGCATCTCTGAGGGACGCAGGGGTGTCTATCCCCAGATGTGCTGTGAATTGGCAGCGGGAAATGGCTCAGTGACACATGTCTCAGACTGGCTAAAACCTCTCTTTAAATATTTATAGGGTCTTTGCATTTGGCTCAGCAGCAGCTCTACTGTTTTATGAGACCAGTGTCTCATGCCCAGCTAAACATAGGAGGCCCTGACTGTAAGGAGACTCCTGCGGCGAGCAATGTGGGAAAACCTAAGGGAGTCTGATGCTTAACTGGTGTTAGCAAATGTAGCTGCAAATCTGCGGGCATCCTTGGGTTTTTTTCTTGGATTAATGTCTGTACAGAGTGATTTATGTGGGACCCAGAGTAGATTTACATAGTGGGATCCATTGCTGGGACTTGTCTTTAGCTTCTGTAAGTTAACTTCAGTGGGGTCAGGGCAATTCTGCCATCAGACAGGGGAATGAGAAGCATCTTGTAATTGGGCCTTAAACTAAAAACTGAGAGCTTAGGTGTCATCCTTCAGGTGTCCTTGTTTACCTGAAACAAACCTATCACTGCACTTGGACCTCCTGCTGATCATGGCATTGCTTGTCTACGTAGTCTGATTTCCAAGACGGGTGCCTTGTATTTACTACAATATCTGTTAGCGGCTGACCAAGTTATACCGGGCTGCGCATCTTCCACCGCTGCACAGGAATTTTTCTGTGCTCTGTAACTACTCAGAGTGTATTGCATAGGGCAATAGTTTATGCTATCTAAGAAGCTATCTTAAGTCTGTGATTTTGAGAAATCCAGGGTTTTACGCTTAACTTCCACAATATACACGATCTGTTTCTCAGCTGCAACCTACACTTAAAAGCAAGAGGTACTTTGGAGATCTGTAACTTAATTTTGCAGGTGCTTCCTTAAATTTGAACAGTGAACTTGCATAGGATTGTTCACCTCTTCAATATTAAGCATTGAAGACTTTCTGACTAGCTGTCCTCATATCCACATTCAGCTGGGAAGAAGCCTACAAAAGGGATGTGTCTCTGCTAAAAAAACAGTTGTGAATCATTTGCACTAGACAATGAAAGATTTGTCTTAGCTGTAAAAATGCAGAGACCATAAACAAGAGGTGTTGATAAGAAGGTTTTTGAAGCAAAGTTTTAATTTCCTCTTTCAGCATGCCGAAGAGCTGTTATCCTTCGTTACCAGCTAAAGGTGTGTCAAGAAGCAGATTGTTAGGAGGGTAAAGGTTTTCTTCCTGGAATCCATTAATTCAATATGCTTATTCATTGAATGGTATTTGAGATTTTTATTCAAGCTTGTTTTAATTACCTTTATTACCAGGCAGGGGAACTATTAATTTTCCTGTGGGATTTTCCATGAGCTAAACACGCTTGTCCTAAGAAATTCCAGCTGTGCGTGTTTCAGTGATAGTAAGTCAGCAGGTCTGGGTGCAGGTGGCTGGCAGCAGCCCTCTGGGTGAGCGGGCACCACCCTGTCACCTTCTGCTGGGGATTTGGGGACAATCTCCTGGAGCTGGTGAAGCACCCAAGGAGGTTGGCCCAGGTAGAGCTGCCTGAAGAAGAACTTAAAAGAGTCAGAAAATGCTCTCAGCATGGGATTGGACTGCAAAGTCGGGGCCAGGTAATGTCCAGCAGCTTTTCCACATGGAATGGGAGATGGGTTGTGCAGCAGCTTGGGGAGGGGGATGGGAAAGGATGCCACCATGGTGGCTGAGCTCCCTGCAGTGCTGGGGGAGGCACATGAAGGAGTGTGTGATGGGGACCGCATCTGCTGTGCCCTGAGTTGCTCATAGCTGGTTACTTTACTGCTCCTGTGCACAGAAATACCTCTTTTAATTCTGCTTACTGTGGGATATTTTGATAGAAGTGGGGGTATGTGCAAACAGGGGTAACAGAGGAGAATTGGGGGTCCTTATTAAACCGTGGGGTAAAAGACCAAGAGGTCACACCAGCCACATTCATCTGTCTCTCTCCAGAAGTTTAGAAAGTTTGGGGTCAGAGAAAAGGCTGAAAGTTTGAATTCTGAAGACTCATTCAGATCTGTAGGCCAGAGCAATGGCAGCTAGGTTGTGAGGGGCCCCAGCTCCTCTCCCTGAGCGGAGGGACATGGCGGGTCACTAAGCTGTGGAAGAGCTTGCTGGCTCAGAAGGCACTGTCACTGCTCAGCAGCTGAGGCAAAGCAGCTGGTAATTGGTGGGAGTTCTAGGGGAGATGGATCCAGCTCTTAAGACTGTTGCACATTTTAACTCAGACCACTCAAGTCATAAAAGGATTGCTTGGATGATGTGCTTACTAAATATGTTACTTCTGATTGATTGAGATGTCTTCCTCTCCTGTAATGACTGCAAGTAATGGAAACAAGAGCTCTTTTTCTCCATCAGCAACCAGACTCAGAAGAGCTGTGATGATACACCCAAATACTGGCCTTAAAGCACAGGACCAGGGTCGTTGTGGGTGGCAGGAACAGAGCATGAGAAATGGGAGCTGAGGGGACCTGACTTCACCATGCAGATTGTGTCATGCAGTACTAACCACTGTGGGAAAAGTTCTTGTGACAGGCAATGACTGCTTCATCTAAAAGACATAAATAAGTAGCAGTGAGCGAAGATGGAGGACCGAGGATGACTTCTCCTAGACAATACCCGAAATCACTAGGATGAAGTTTTGCTTCCTCTTTCAGTTTCTCTGTGTGTCAATGAACAGAGAACCTCCTACGTTGGAGCTAACTCGACTTCTTCTAAATGTCCTAAGGTCGAGCTTCAATGGGTTAGTGAAGAGTGCCTCCTCTGTGTTTGAAATGTTTGAAACCTTTCAGGTTGATGGGGCTGTTGTTTCTAGCCAGTCTGAGTTACCTCCTGTGACATGACAGGATATATATAGCCTCTCATTTTTCCTCTTATTTCATGAACTACTTCTGTGGCCCAACTTTGTTTTCATTTGTGCCCCACAACCCTTGATCATTATCCATTTGCAATGAATTCTGTGTCCATAGACATGTGTTAAGTCAAGTTTTAAGTACAACATCCCTTGGCCTTCAGAATGTTCACAGAAACACAAGGAACAGATTTCTGCTGTCTTTGAAGCCTACTCATAGCCTGCTCTAAGGAACTCCTTCTGCAGGTTATGTATTGTGGTAGGTGAGGAGCAGACTCTTCCCTCATGTCTGTGATAGCTCAGTCTGAGGTTAAAGGGAACCATCAAGCCGGCCAATTCTAGTAATATCTTACTGGTCAAAAGCTACACCTAAACTTGACACCTTAATGCCAAACAATGTGGAATATTTTTTAAGTATTGAAGGAATCACCCAAACTGGTATTCTCAGGTCAAAAAGAATCCCCTTCTTCCTGCAAAATCCTCTGTTCTTTCCAGCATGGACCCTGTTGCTGCAGGCAAAAGCCTGCCCTTGTTCTGAGAAGATCGATCTACTCAGGATTTGCTGAATCTAGACGTGAAAGGCAAGCGGAACAACCATGTTCAGCAGCAAAAGCCACTGCAGCAGTGTATCTTCATCCTTCTGCCATAGTTCTGGGTCCCTTCTCTTCTTCCCTAAATGGTGAATAGACATGTTTTTACCCAGGTCTCTTCGAGGGAGGTGCGNAAATGGTGAATAGACATGTTTTTACCCAGGTCTCGTCGAGGGAGGTGCATGTTGGGGGCTTGACGTACAACAAAGCTGTGATTTGGTAGCTTCAAAAGTGTGAAGCTCTTTTGAGAACTTTGCTACCAGCAGTACAAACATCACATGGTGATAGTTTTGCACTTTCCAGCCACACCTGAACCGAACTAACCATGCAGAGCTTTCCTGATTTTGGTTTCGACTGGTATCAAAAATCCTACATGTCTGAGTAATGAACCAGGAATTCAAAGTGGACAGGAATGGCCTAAATCTTCATCAAAGGAAGGGCTTGTATGCAAGCGTGGTCTGCATCCCCACCCTGATATTTCTGCTTGAGGAGTGGTCCATAGCTGAGGTTGATGACACCTTCGCCATGATATTTCTGGTGGAGGAGCCATCTGTCTCTGAGGCTGCTCTGGCACTCTCCTCCTGATATTTGTGGGAGGGAGGTGTGCATTTTTGAGGTTGTTCTGCCCCCCTCCCCCTGACACGGAGACTGGAGGAGGGGTCTGTATTGGAGGCTTCTGGCTGGGCCCAGCTGTCCCTGATGTGTTCACAGCAGGCAGGAGACATCACGTGCTGGAAGTGAGGTCTCCTTGTCCTGACAGCCCTGAGAGCCGAACATTCCCAGTTTGCTATCCCCGGACCTTCGGCCGAGTGGCTTCATGGGACAAATCGCTCTTCTCCATGAAATGGAGGTAGTGGTATTCTCCCTGTGTTTGGAGCTGCTGGCAGACTGACTGACAGGCATCCTCAACGTCTGCTACGCGGTGACTCAGGGAGGAGCGGCGGGCGTTAAGGAAAGGGTGTAGCTTCTTCCTCTTCACCCGAAGGAAACTCAAAGTGCATTTTCCCGGTGTGGAAGTGCAGTCATTTCAGCACAACTCACTTCAGAGGAGTGGGAACTCACTCTTCCTGCCATCCGGCTCCCATCAGGAAATGGAGGGCATGTTGTGGGGTCACAGCACTGGGCTTGGGGCTGGGTGAGGTGCTCAGAGAGGATTTGCAAGAGCTCGGGGCTGGGGAAGTCAGGGGGTGTCACACCTGCCTGTACCACAGAAGATTTTGGGAACCACCGCTGCTGTGGAGAAGCCTCAGAGATCCTGACAGAAAAGCACCGTCGTTTTTATTACCCTGTTTTTAAGGTACTCCAGCACTTGCTAACCCATAGTTCTCTTGCTTCTTTATATAACACTGCTTCTCTCTTTACAGCTTCCTAACACCCCTGGGGGTGGGGGGGTGGGGAGAGCAGCACAAACACACAAGGACCAGTGCTCTGTAGAGCTAGACAAGCCTGTGTGTGTGTGCGCTTGGAGGATGCACGCTGTTTTTCTCACAGTGCTCCTGCATTAACAAGGGGTCACTCAGGTGGGACCACTTTTGACTGCCTCACTAATTAAGCTACAAGTAATGGTGCAAGAAGCCACATCCTGGGCGGCATCGGACATCCCCGCTCTCCATGATGTGCTCCCAGATGTGATAGCACAGCTGTGCGGCACAGCACAGGGCTGGGTTGCCGGTCCCCTGGTCCTGACGCACCTGCTCTGCAGCGGCAGGTCTCGAACGCAAAACCCAGCTCGAGACTAACGCTCGCACTGGGCTGCCTGTGAGCCGAGCCGTCCTCGACAGCCGCCGCAAAACAGACCCTGCCAGCTGCCAGCTGAGCCCTGGCACTGCCAAAACCACCCCGCAGCAGCCAGAGCTGCTTCAGCCGTGTCGGCGGAGCTGCTCGAATACCTGCCGCCCACGGGCGCGGGAGAAATGTGCCCATCTGTGTTTAAAAGCCGGGGCTGGGACATGCCTGTCCTCACTGGTACCCAGCTCCTGGGTCCTCCCCCGGATGCCAAGGGCTGTGCTCAGGCTGGCACACAGCCTGTGTGCAGGGGGTGTTTGAGAGGCCTAATTTTAGGCTAGGGAAGGCAACAGCGATCCCAAAGGTCACTGGATGGTACCAAATCCCAGCCGGCCATTATGAGGTAAGTAGCATCATGTTTAGACCTGGTGGGACTAATCAGGACATCTTTTCGCTGTGGTTGTTTTCCCCCAGCCCAGGCACCTTCCCTGTCCCAGGACTCGCTGTCGTGGGGTATCTCTCTTTCTTCAGCAGGAAAGGCTGCCCATAAACTCCCCATCACCGCGTGGTGGAAAGTACTGGGGGGGGAAACACGTGGGAAACTACAAAAGCAGTACTTCTTTTTGAGGTCTTGAAAGCAAGACACCAAGAAGTTCTTCTGTTTTGAATTTCCTTTTGGGTCCTCAAAGTTTGCCCATTGCTGTTCCCGGGCTCTCTCCTGCTGGGTTAGCCTCCTGTGTCCAAGCAAATTCAGGCTTGGTGAGTGGCACAGAGGGAAGTTTCCAGGGGAAATCCAAATGGCTGTGAGAACTCAATAGACTGTGTTTCAAACCCTCTGACTCAGTAAGGGACTCACTGCTTATCCCGCACTGTTGAAATCAACAGAGTTGTTGCTATCGGATTTACTGGCAGTAGAGAGAGGCTCTTTATCTCTTTGTAACTACTGGCATATTCCTTCCTGAATGAGATTTATAGAACTCCTGAGGACTGAAATTCCCACTGACCTCGCAATTAAATATTCCTTTTTCCTCAACAAACCTCTGAGGAATCCTGCTGGCTCTTCAGGTTGATAACCTTTTTCTTTGCCTCCCCCTGCCCTGGCAGAGACTGCACCGCTGGGCTGGGTAAAGTGCTTTGCTCCCCCGGGAATTGTCCCCACAGCGCAACGGCCTGACATGGTTCCTTCCTGAACATCTCCAGCATCGGATGAGGTTGTCATAGTATTTCTAACATCCCTTTCATAGAACAGAGGAAAAGCGCTAAAGTAAATAAAGATGAGTGACGGATATGAAAACCAATATTGCAATGCCTATGTAAAAGCAGTATTTTGGATGCAGTGTTTAAAGGTAAGCCCCATGTGTGCACTTTTAGCTCCTTCAGGCTTCTATCCACCTGCACGAGGAAGAAGCAGCTTCACTTATAAGAGGTTGAAAGGGCTGTTACATATAGTATTAAAGTTTACTTTTTTTTTTAACTGTGGAAAATAACATTCCTTTGAGGATTCTATTCGGTACACCATGCAAGCATTTTCCCAGAAATAGAACTGCAAGAGCAACAATGCAATTCATTTTTCATGTCGTGACTAAAACAATGGTATGTAAATTCACGCACCAAGTCCCGAGGTTAACTGATTGTGGAGAGGTAGCAGTTGTTTTTTGCAATGGATTGTGAGTAACTCTGGGAAATTGAACAATATTTCCATGAGTTTTGCTGCCTGTCTGTAGGCAGTTTTGTTAACTCAAGATTTTCTCCTGCTCTGGATGTTTAATAGAGCAAAACTAGGCATCCATTCAAGTATTCCTGCCCTGTTGCAAGCCAAACAAATCCTCTTTTTTTTTATTTTATTAATTCGCTCAGAAGAGACAACATTGAGCTGTTTCAGTATTTAATCACTCGCAAAAGGCATTTTAATGGAAATGAGAAATCCCAGACCCGAGGGTTGGAGCCAAAAGCGGGGGAAATGGTGTGTTCAGGTTCAGCCCCCTCTCCGTGGGCAGCGCTGAAATGTCATATGTGGGAACCCACCATGGGGGCTCCTGGGAGGTGTTCTCTTGCCACGGTGTACGTAGCCTTTGCCGCAACATGGAGTGCCGCCGTGCCAAGGGCATGCTCAGCCTGGGACAGTGCCACAGCTGCTCCAGGATCCTGGCCAGCACTGCAAGGGCAGGGTCTTCTCAAGGGTGGCTCTTTTCCTTGCACAGAATAATCGGGTTGGCATTTAGGCCACAACTTGGTACAATCCCATGGATCTATTTTTTCTTGTGCTGTGGCTGAATTTGGCTTTGTGCTGTTTGGTAGTGAAGAAATGAGCAGAAGTCATATGGTTAACAAAAAAGGAAAAAAGAGTTGTCTTTTCAGATAAAGTAGGGTTGCAGAGAGGCATTTCACATATGATGCCACAAGGCTGCACATCCATTCTTCGGGCCAGAAGCAATCCTGAGATAGGAGGGCATGTAGGACCAGAGCTGTGTGGGTGCTTCCTTCTCTGTTACCTTTCCCAGGGCCATCATCTCCTGCTGGGCAGACGCAGGTGGAGTGCTGGGCTGCAGGCTAAAGTGGGGGCAGAAGATGTACGGGATGAGCAGGACATACCATTTCTTGGTACTTCTCTTCCCTGCACCCCGCTGTCTACCCTTCACCCCTCACCCTACTCCACCAGGACCCACTTCATCAGATCCAGAAGAAGGTCTCCTGAGTCAGAGCAATGTCTCATGCATCCTCCAGCAGCCGCAAGCAATCGTGCTTCCAAATAATAGCTCCTCCCTGAGCTTGCTGGGAGAACTTCTTATCACAGGCAAATCGAGCCTGGCCCTTTGGGCTGTTATTTCTCTCCGTGCGTCTCCTTGAAGACAGTACAGGCGTCATCCCAGGGAATGGTCTTTGTTTTGGAGGGTGACTAACGGCTGCTTAGCAAGAACATGTGCCTGGTGGATTCAGCCTTGAGATCACTGAGGGAAAGAGGCACTGTGGGCTTTCGCTCGTGCTTTGGAGGGCTCAAGGCCCATTTGTTTAAAGGGCTCTCAAGATGAAAGCATGTGTAATGCATTCCTGTGCTGTAATTGGGGCTGCGAGGGGAAGATGACGGTCCACGTGTGCAAGTGACGTGCTTTTGGAGACAAAATACACCAGCTTTTTTGGCCTTGCTCCTGCTAATGGATCTCTGACGATTAATTCCATGATTGCCTCTCATCTACTCAATAAGCTTCTGTTCACAGCACAGTTCCTTCAGGAAATATTTTTTCCTGAGTTTTGGAAAACGTATTGTAAAGTTGTGAGCTCCCTCGCTCAGGAAATGATGCCCAGCATTTTGTACCTTGCTCAGGATGCCAGACTTTTATGATTACTTTGATTTTTAATTTCAGTTCTGGGATTACCCATGATGAACGTCAGCAGAAAGTGCTGTTGGATATGTGCATGTGAAAGCATGAGAATCTTCCTGGTCTTGTTCTTGCCGCTGGCACCGCGGGCCCCGAGGATGCAGCTCCGTGTTGTAGGTTGGCATCTGAACCAGTACCCCTGGGGCTGGTTATGGACCCCTGGGCCCTCGCATCACTACAGCCCTAGAGAACCACAGCATCAGTGTCACCACATGTTATCAGCCTGGTGGCTCCGGTCACCAACGCATTCATGCGCCTGTGTCTGTGTGGTCACACAGCACTGCTGAAAGCGACTCAGCACGTTTGTCCCCATCGCAGAGCAGGATGAGCCATGCTGTCACATCTCTTGCAGGTATCTGCCTGGCTTGCTGCTAAATGCCGCTGGTGGTACGGACGCTGCACTGTCCTCAGTGCTTCAGCCCCGTCAGCACTAGCGGCGGTTTTGCTGCATCTAACTTGTGCCTACTTGTGTAGCAGAAGCTTGTTTCTCTATGCCTGATCCACACAGAAAATGGAGAGGAGCTTATTCCTTCCCTTTTGCATCAATTTTTTAACTGGCTGGAAGACAATTATCATCTCTGTGCCTTCCCTGAAGGTACTTTATTACTCCATAGACAGAAAAAAGTTGAAGGCCACTGCTCTGCGCTGAAAAATGTTCAGCAAACATCTCTTTCTCTGTGGGTGCACTTTGTGAGATCATTTCTGTTTTCTGGGCTTTCTTCTGATTATTGGCATCTTTCTCCCAACTGCAGTTCGGCAGCCCCTTCCCAGGGGTGGAGTGCAGCCGGGGTTCGGCTTGGCAAGCTCTATAATCACCCCCTTCTTCTGCCTTTTGGCTTGATTTGCTTTTTCTGTACTTGTGTAACGCTGTTCGCAAAAAAAGCCGCTCTGTCTCGCCTGATGCCAGTCTGCCACAGCCCTGGGAACCAAGGCATAATCCTGCATCCTGGAGCAAAGCCCACGGCAGCTCCCCAGCCCCACGCTCGTTACAGAGCTCAGGCTACAGTCCTACTTGTCCTGGCAGGCACAATTTCATGCACGGCCAAACATAAACTATGCCTGGTCAGACATCTTGGGACTTAGGTGCTCATCTTTGATCTGCCATTCACTTTTTCTGCCTCATTTAGCAAGAGGTTTAATCTCCGTGGGGTTAACAGAGAAAGCCTTACACAGGCGTTTTGAGAATCTCCCTTAGGTAGTGTCAAGACGGCAAAAATACTCCAACAGCCTTTTCCTGGAGGTTTCTCTGCTTTATGTGTTACTTCTTTCTCTGGGCTAAAGTAATTGAATGACTTGATACGAATTTAGAAATATAAATGGCGAGTGCCTCACTGGAAGAGTATTAGAGGCTGTTTGCAGTGCTCTGTGCGACAGGGATGAATACAGGGAGGCAAAGTTCACGTTTGCTCAATGTCCTCAGGCAAATAGTTATGTGGCTGTGGGACTAGAGAAAGTTCTCGTAGTTCTTTAAAAGTTAATCTTAATCCACTTTTGCCGCACATTAATTTACATCAGTCTTTACCTTTTACCAACACTGTCTTATTATGGTAATATTGCTATGTCCAATAAATGCTCTGGCAAAATGACTGATCTCTTGCATGGGTTTAATGGGAGAGGTGGGCCAATCCCAGTGCTAATGTTATGTCATCATTAGCAGTTTTACATAAAAATGTCCTTAAGGGATGGAAGTGCACGGCGATGCTGAGCACAGCACTCCTGTGTCTGCCCAGTGCCCGCAGAACTGAAATGACTGGCTTTGGGGCAGTAAATCCAACCACGACAAAATTTCATAGAGAAATATGCAAAGCGCAGAAGATAAATGTTTGCTAAACACCAGTACTTTGCAGAACCGTGATACATAATTACCAAAGTAGTTAGTAACTGAAAAGTAGAGCCACCCCATAGATAATAATGTCCTGGCACCTCTTTTCGTCCCAGCCTTGTTTGCTGGGTGGTGTTGAGGCCGCACTGCCCGGCTCGTAAAGTAGATGTCATACTGCAATCCACTTCTCTCTGGACATCCTTAATATTTTAACCCAATTGAGAGCTCTTTGCTGAAAGATACCACACGGCAGGGAGATAAACATTATAGTGCTGCTGGACTAAAAGGTTTTTTCTGGAATATTTTGACTGATTGATAAGGATCCTCAGCTCAGGGACAGCCTCCTGAGCTTTCACTGCAATGTCGCAGTTTTATCATTTTCTTGCTTGGAGTGAACTTGTTTTCTGTGTCTTAAAGCAGAATAATTAAAAATTGAGAGTAAGGGCCAAATCCGGTGCCTGAAACCTAAATTCTGCCTAACCCCGTACCTGCACAGACAGAGCATCTCTGCTTGTGGTGGGGCATGGGCTGACACAGGCGGTGACTGCCAGCCTGGCTCCTGCTTTCCCTCTTGCAGACAGAGCTGATGCCCACAGCGAGTGCCTGCCCATCCAGCTGGGCACCAGCGTGGGCACCGGCACCGGCAGAGCTCGGGAGAGGAGCCGGGAGCCATGGATGGCTGCTGCCCATCTCCGCTGGCGCTTCCCAGCCCTTCCCTGCGGAGGGATTGCTGCAGGCTGGCGATGCTCCGATGGGCAGTTTTGGAGCTTCTCCAGCNTAAAAGTTTTTTTCTGGAATGGTGCTGGTGGTGGGCAATGGAGCGGCGCTTTGCTTCCAGGAAAAAATAATTTCACCAAATTGCTGAAATGATGGTACCCGAAGGCCAGTCTCAGATGGCAAACACCAGCCCGTGGGCCACCCTGGCTGCAGACAATGTTCCCTTGGACAGAGAGTACTGGAAGCACTCCTTTTCACCCCAAACCAGAAACAAACAATATTGTGAAACAGCAGAGACCTCTGAAACAAAAAAAAAATAATCTGTCACCACCCACACAGTGCTGTGAGCTGTGCCAGCTCTCCCCCCGAAATGCAGCGTTCACCCCTGAGAAGCTGAATCTGGAGAGAGTTTGGCTCTTCCATTTAGTTGGATACTTTTGAGAAAGCCTTATTCACAGGAGGATGTATCTGCCCTTGGTAGCTTGGGCGCTCCAGGGTAAAAGGGAGCTGCGTCTCCCAGTGGAGAATGTAACTACGTGCTGGGGTAGGAACAGGGCTGATGGTGGAAACCACAGGGAAACAGCAAACAGAGGGAGTTAGGGTAATAAGTGAGCTCCTCGGCACTTTCCTACAAAAGCAACATATTTCACAATAAAATCCCTGGGAGGCCTTTCTTCTCTTTTATTGGAATGTAAAATATGGTCCTAATCAACACGGGGTGTTTGACAGAAGATGGCTGGACAGCAGCAGAGAGCACAGCCCTTCTTCTCTCCTTACCCGGGCGTCTCCAGGAGCTGCTCTTGCAGCCCAGACTGAGCATCCCTCTGCCCGGGGAGGGTGGACACCCTGCTCCCCCTGTGTCCTGGAGCTCCCTCTCCAGCATTGGGGCAGGACAGGGGCTGAACCGCAGTCTCTCCCTAGTGGGGTCAGCATTAAACTGGTTGGCTTCAGAGCAAGCAGCAGGAGAGCAGCAGCTCCCAGAGGCAGCAGGCTGTGTCCCCGCCGCTGGCTTACAGGACGCCAGGCTGCAGGATCCGAACGTCCCAGGAGAGGCTGTGACAAAAGGCAGGTCATCGTGCCCGGCTTTCCTCCATGACTTCAGGGTAGGAACTTGCTTTTATTAGAAAACAGAAGCCGAGAGCCTTATCTAATCCCAGGGCCAGGCAGATGGAGCCTGAGAAAAGACAGCTGCTTCTTGCAGAGACCTTCAGTAAACTAATAAGGTTGAAAACCCAGTATGCATTTAACGCACTTGAGAAAAATTCTGTGCTGCAGATGCCTTGTGTGAGGCGCTTGGATCAGAGAGGAGCACAGGGCAGAGGGAAATTTCTGATGCACTAAAACTCCCACTGAGGCTTCGGCACCTCAAATCCTGCACTCCTCTGAAAATCCAGTCTTAGAT
>RSEF01000003.1:87611567-87629949 GCA_003993805.1 Himantopus leucocephalus | reverse complement strand
ATTCAATATAATGACAGCTTTTAAACCAATAATCTCACCATCTCATCATAGCATGAAACAGAATCTAGGATGAGGAAAATCCCTGTCGTAAGTCACTTTCAAGGTCTAACAATAGAAGCAACAACCTCATCTGTTCCAGAAGGGAATAAAGACAAACACAGGGGAATCAGCCCTGCACCTTACTGATAAACTACTTTTCTCCAGAGTTTTTAACCTCCAGTGCTCAATGGCTGATGCAGTGAAGTCTAGTTTGATTTGTACATCCCATACCTGATGATACTGTTTCTCCAAGCATTGTCTTGCAGCGCTTACAAATTACTCTGGTATTTTCCTTTGATTTCTGTAGGACAAAGAAATGTCATTTAAATGTCACTCAGTTATGCTGAAAAAGGAATGTATAATTTTAACATACTTTCCAGAGTATATAGTGAACTTCATACTTGTTTCTGTTCTCGTTATGTTTACGTACACACAGATTTGCATTCACTATTTCAGCTTTCTACATTTCGATTTGCTTGCAAGTTTCATACTAGTTTTAAAATCTGGCAATATATACTGATCACAGCACAAACTGCAATAGCTGACAGGAGAATCTTGTAATCCTGAGTGACTGGATGATAAAATGACAAGGTAAATTCGATTTTGATAAGAGCAAAATAATGCACAAGAAGTATTCCAAAATATATACATAAAATATTATGCTGCAATGTGACTACCATCACCCAGTGAAGTTGTAGCCACTGCTGACAGTTCAATGCTCAGCAAAGAGCAGAAAATGTCCACAGAGTATTTTGAATTACTAGGAAACAGCTGAAGAACAAAACATGATATTTTAGAAAGGTGCAGTAGATTCTGCTCTTGAACAACCCCTCTCCTTCAATTCAAGCAGANAATGTCCACAGAGTATTTTGAATTACTAGGAAACAGCTGAAGAATAAGACATGATATTTTAGAAAGGTGCAGTGGATTCTGCTCTTGAACAACCCCTCTCCTTCAATTCAAGCAGGAACAGAAAAGGTATTGACAGAAGAAGAATTGTCAGAGGTCCAAAACAGTTTCCGTATGTGGCAAGAAAACACACATAATGGGAGAAATCATGAAAGATAGAAAACAGGGGTATTTTTGAGATATATAAAATCATAAATGTTTAGGAAAAGCTAAAGAGGAAAAAACATTAACTCTCACAGCTCATGCTATGAAATTATAACCTGGTTTGTATCAAAGAAAAGTATTCACTACAGGAAAGTACTTTTCGTATTAAAACTATACATAAGTTCAAAAAGTCTTCAGAAATTCAGGATACACAATGTTCATCAGGGGCTTATTAAAAACAAAAAATATGGATAACAACATCTACTTCAAGAAGTCTCTACACTGGCCAAAATATCACTCAATATTTGCCTTACTCTTATGCATCCATTACTGCCCACTGAAAAAGATATAATTTCTGGATGAACTTGTGATCTGCCCTAGTAACACTCCTAATTCCAGTGTTAATATTTAAGTTCAGTATCAGTATAAAGATACAAGTAAGCACAACTCCTACTTTAATCCAAAGTGGAAACTCCAGAACTGGTTCTGTGTGGGCTTATTACCCTGGGTGTAGCACAGTACAGCTCTGGTCTGGAAGCAGTGCATATATGCAACTGATGCTCCTGAGTTAATAAACCCTTCTGGAATTAGAAATCCTGAGAATGTAATGAGAAGACACCTAAACTGGATTTTTACACGTGGTCTTTCTATAATTGTTCATACAGTATACACTGCATAAAAATACCCATGTGTAGTTAAACAACTATTGTTTTATTGGCTTGGTTTATAAGTCCAAACAAGTCACTATCAACTTGAGAAATCATATTGCAGCACATGTCTACAATGATAATATCTAAATTTAGCATATATTAAACTAGTTGAGGGGAAAAAAACTCTAAATTTATCTTTTTCTGTAACCTTTGTAAAAGATATCCACAGTTCCCATGGATTCCAACTGGACTGAACACACGTGCTCTTTGGGGAGCATAGTTTTTATTCATCACCACTATCCCCTTAGTATTCAAATTCAAAAAGGTATGATGAGAGATTATTCTGTTGGACTGATGTCCAGAACAAAAAGTGGTGCTCTGAGGCCTATCACAACACAAAAAATTAAAAAATAAAATAAAAATAAAAATTGCTGCATGAAGTAAATCCAATGGCCCTAGCTATGTCAGGTAAACTTTTTGTCTTACAAAGCCAAGTTTTGAGGTACGTCCATTACAGGCCATTTTCAGAACACGGATTGTGGACTTTCAGACTACACAGAGTTCCAAGCACCATTATCCTAATCAAAAATTGAATAATGCTTTGTTAATTGTTTGATATTAATTCAGGCACCTCGAAGGACATGTGGTCTGTTATTAGACCGCTGGTGAAAGAGATTAGAGACAAGTCAAATAGACACTTCGGGCCAACTTTTTCAGTTTCTGTATGGAAAAGTGTAAGTACTTCCTGCTACAATGATAGGGTAGGGGTAAACAAGGGAGACAGAGGATTTATACACACCAGTCTGCATCATTAAGTAGATTGTGCTTAGTCTCATAATCTGCACTAAAACACAGCCAAATGACAGATCATATATTCAGGAACAACAGCAACAACAAAGCCAGTGATGATAAAATAAAGGAATACATAGTAGAAGACAGCAAAATTCAAAAGGATTTAGATGACAGTAGCAAACCAAACCAGAGTTACTAATGAGATGCTACAAAAGAAAGGGCAAATATGATCTCTGAATGCACGGACAACTGAATAGTTGAGACAGATAAACAGAAAAATATAACGTCTTCAGAATTAGTGAGATGATTACTGCAAAAAAGGATCTATAAACTATGTTAAAAATTTGGAAAATGGTTTGGAAAACTGCTACAAAAATAATTTCTGGAAAATAAATACACTTCAGAGATAAAAAGAGATACAGAGTTGCAATTCTTAGTGTGCTTAATTTAATAAGAAGGCAGCAGAGTCAGGATTAACCACTGAAACAGCTTACCAAGGAATGTGATAAAGCTTCCATCATTTGAAGTATTAAATCAATACTAGATGTCTTTCTCAAATCTATAGCTCAGGCAGAACTGATGGATTTGATGCTGGAAATACCTAACAGAGCTCTCTGATCTGTACTATGCAAATAATAAAACGAACAGAAAGGACCACTCTAGCTCCACGAAAAACAGAAAGCGTCCCATGTGGAATCTGAACTTATGATCACAAAGTCCTTGTTCCTCACAAACCAGGAATCCAACTAAAAGCCCCAGGGAGAACCCAACAGCTTCTGTCAAAGCTTCAGAGAGCTTACTATGGTTGGAAGTACAGCCCCCTTGTCATGGAGATCAGAAAAAACATATAGTTCATATATATGCAGTTATCCCATTTCTGAATTCCTACCTTGCGACTCCTCTCAAGCAAACACAGTAAAATTACTTGCTTAACGTGAAGAGCAAGGATAAGTAGGCAGGGCTTTGTGAAAACCAGTATGTGAAGTTGGTACAAATATTGCACAGTACAAGTATATAATAGACAGTACTTCCTTGAAAGGTACAACTTGAATGTTTTTTTCTGACTACAGTTACAGGTGCTAGCTGAGAACTGTGCAGTATGGTACCTAAAAAACACCGCTAACTCGTTGTATCATGCTTCAACAGAAAAAGTGATAGTTTTAGCTAGACTAATTAAATCAATATATCTATTTGACAACATGCAGCTGCTGGCAATCTGCAGATGGAGGTGGATCACCAGCCTAATATTTTCTGTTTCTATTCCTAAGGATCCCTGATACGGTGTCAGGGAAACTATTTTCCCCAAGAGATACTATTAGGATGCTGCAAGACCATGTGACATTTAAAAACTATGTTACACCGGAAGACTAATAGATGTGAGAAATATGTTTTCAATGGACAGATGCTGTCTTGGTCCCACTGGAGGCTGGAAAAGATTGTTTAAGCATCTCTGGTACATTCCTGCTACTATTTTGGTCATAGGCAAACACTTTCCAAAGAACTGCAATGCAATTAAAAAAGAACTTTCATACTGGGGCAGACTGCAACAATATTCTCTGAAATGAGAGCATTTATGCCAATAGCAATCTATCTTGCCTGTAACTCTCTATTACTCATATTATGGAAGAATTTTCTGTTTCAGTATGAGGGATTTTTTTCCTTATTAGTCCAGTTTCTGCTGGATCTTAGAGTTTTGCTCATTTGCTTGGCAACCAAGTGATACTGGAAATAAGCAAACACAGAAATGAGAATTTATTGCAAGTGTGAAAGATGCAGAAAGAGGGATTTGATACAAACAAGGGAAGAATTCTCAACTTCAATGCAAGTTTAAGGAAGCAAACAGGAAAATTCATCACACTAAACTACTATTGTATGCCTCTGACAGAAAATAACCTCCTCCCTCATTCAAAAGTTCTGCTGTTATCCTGGTTTGACCCACATCTCAGTAACATCTTTGTCCCACATCCTTTTATCACGTTTCTGACTCAAAACCAACCCTTTTCTGGCAAACATTCTCTTTGATTGATCGAAAAAGTGTGTTGGGCAGACTGCTCCCCTGTCTTTGGGCTGCAATATGAACTCCATGCACCCTGCCTCTTCCCGGCTTTGTTCCCATTGTTCTATGATCTCTTTTGAGACTACTGAAATGTGAGATAATTAATTTTGGGGACCTCTGGCAGGAAGCATCGTCCTCTTGGAAATTCAGAATCTTCTGCTCAACCTCCTTCTTAACAATACCTAAAAGAAATTACTCCAATTGCCACAGAGTTAATCCAAATTAATCTGCTTCTCCCATGCTGATATCCTTTCAGGGTATCAGTTCTTATTTTTCCCCCTCCCCATATTCTGCTTTTCAAAGAACAATGGAACCACAAAGGGACCACAGCTGCAAGACTTGCAGATATGGACCATAGGACAGAACTGTTTCCCAAGCAGATGGCTTGCTTGGATGCACTGCACCAGCAACTGCTGAACTGCGAGAATCCTGGTGATTTAACCAGGGATAATACAAATCCCTAATGATGATAAGCAGCAGCAGCAGACAGGAATCAGGGCCTCTGGTGTTACTTCTCAACAGATTAAAAGTTTCATGTTGGGAATCTGCACATAGCAAGTCATCAGCTGTTACAGACACAAGTTGCCAAGGCAGCAACGGTTCCTGTAATTGAAGAAGGATTTCAGTAGTTAGGTTTAATACATGGTATTGGAAGAAAAGGTGGTACCTGCAGGCCCAACCTTCCTCAGCACAAATACAGAGAAACAGCAGACTAACAGAGAAGGCTTTATGGAAATATAGGCTTTGGTGAACTAAGTTCCTGGGTGTTCTTCTGGTAGAAGAAAACCTTATTGCTTGAACTTTTTTTATACACGTGCTAGACTTCCAAGATGAGTAACACGCTGAATTTTCTTTCTTCATGGGTTTTATCCCACCATTTAAACATCAGTATACCTACAAATGTTTTTTTTCCTGGGCAACACCAAATTTTGATGTTTCTAAGCCAAACGATAGTCCTCTTCCTACAGACTCAGCTGATGGATAAATCCCATCCTAGAACACCTCAGAAACATCAACATGAAGAGTTATAACCTGGAGTGGCAGGTCCCTTTCACTAGACAGACAGCAGTCAAACAAACTCAATTTCCTTACTGTATTCTAAGACTTTAAGACAGTCCCATCTGAACCGAAAACACATTCTAATTTNTGAACCGAAAACACATTCTGATTTTTCTGAGTCTTTCTAAAGGTAAAAAAACCCAACAACAAAAAAATCACACCTTCCTTTGATCGTATTTATGGTCATGCATTCAGTCATAGGTTAAGAAAAAGCACTGTTACTCCAGTTTACTCCTCATTCTTCACTCCACTACACTTTGACAAACATCTAACCCATTACAGTTATCCTACTAAATTTTGATGTCCTTCACTCAGGACATTTGGGAGGGGGGAATATTTGGGTTTAGTACTATATAATTAAGTAGTTTCTAATTCAGTTTATAGTAAGAGGTTCTTCTTACATATCTAGGTCAATATCAAGACCATGGTGCACGCTTTAGAAAATGTAAATCATAGCTTAGAGTATTTCCTGGCTTCTGTATAACTGAATGCCAACAACTCCCTATGACCTTAAAAACAGCTCTGTAATACATATAAGTTAAATAAACCAGTGACAAAGAAGTGTTTTACAAGGAAAAAAGTCCAAATACATTCACTTCAGAATTGTTAAAACAAAATACTTTACCAAGTTGGAGCCACTCTGAGAAGCATGGTGTCCAGTCTCTGAGCAGCACATGGGAGATTCAGGCACGTGTGATGCATTTCCTGAATTCAACAGGAAAAAAGTGTCTCCAAGGAAACAGTCATCATGCTGAGGGTGTAAAGTGCTTCTGGCAAAGGGGTTAGGATGACAACACCACTCTTCAACTAAAGCACTCCAGTTTTCACTTGGTAGAGGAAGAACTCTCAGAAATTTCCTAAGAGGGAAGAGGAAAAAAATATTTCAATATATTATATTCTTTTCTAAGACACTAAAAGAGAGCTTAGACTCCTTACAAAAAGCAAGGGAAAGCATGGCATTTTCTCCAAAAGGAAGCGTTTGACTCTTCTTTCAGTCAAAGGCCCTTTCTTTGGATGAATTCTGAGAAAGCAATGGCTGAGTGTTTCCTGTCAAGTTTGTGATGAAGCATTTCCCAAGAGTGAAGCTCCAATGATTTTAAGGCAGAACTTGGCATAATCCTCTCTTGAAATGAATCACATGGCAAAAATAAAACAGTTCTACCCAGTCATGAAAAATATAATGGGCATTCTGAATTATATTTATTATTACTTCTCATAAAGATCCCTTGCAACAAACGTTGACAAAAAACCAACAGAAGCAGACTGCTACGACAGCAAGGACAAGCATGTCCTTTGAAGTCCCTCAAAGTCAGATACCAGACTTTGAAAAGCTAAATCCCAACAAAAATACCACAGAGTATCTTCATTAAAAAAAAGACCAAAAAAAAAAAAGATAATGCAATCTTAATTTAGACTCAGATTCAACTTTCAGAAGTCACATATGAAAAAACCCAAATCCCTTTCTCCTGGGCAGCTGTATGGATGAAGCAGGCTGCTGCTCCAGGAAATACCAGACTTCGTTTTCATTATCCGTGTTGTTTTTAATCGACTTACTTTGGTTACACATAGTGCCAGAGGACTTTATAAGCCAAGGTATGGAACCTCTGCTTTAAATTGTAAAATATACTCTTAAAGCTAGAATATATACATGTAGCTATATAAATGCCAGCTTGGTCATTATGAGTCAGTGGTCAATACTTTCCTGCCTACAGTTCCTATAGCCATTCTGAGGTCCCACTACGTGTGATTTTATTAAGAATGTAGAAGTACTGATGGATACTGTCCACATATTTACACTTTCTTTAACCTGTGTTTTCTAGAAAACTATTGCATTGGGAAGAAATTCAGCCCCTTTACCAAAACAACGGGCAATGGCTTTCACAGTGTGCAGCTCTCCAACAGTGTTCTAGATGGACTGTTTGTTGCAGAGCTGTGCTTTCTGCTCTATGCCTAGTTTCCTTGAATGCTTTCCTTTTGCTCCCTTATTTCTTCTGCTGTCACCTGAAACCTTTACATAGAGTTTCTTATTCTACTCCTTACTTAAAACTTACAAATACAACTTTGCTTATAGTGCTACTTCACAAATAATCACACAGTTGCTAAGGCAACAGTTAGACACCCTCCCTTTCTTGCAGTTCACAAACCATTCTTTTCTGAAGATGCCCGTTTTTCCCATTGAAGTCCCTTGTGCCTTTTGTATTGTTGCGTGGGTGAAAGCAAAATCTTTTCTAAAAACTTCCTTCTTTCTAGATCGAAAATACATTTTAAACTGTGCTTGCCCCACCTGCAGATGAAAGCTGGAATTACTCGTCCTCTGACCCAGCTTTACCATAACTTACTAAGATCATGTCTCAGCACTACCCATCACTGTCTTCACTCTCTGTGGTCTTATATATTGCCTGAGATACAACCACAATTCTGCCATGATAAGGCCTTAATTCTGGTGTTGGCCTAATGACCGATTATTCATCAGCCTTGCACAATTAGTTCCAATGCTGTCCCAGTTTAACCCCAGGCAGCAGCTAAGACCATGCAGCCCCTCACACAGTTCTCCCCCTTTCCTCCTAGAAAGGCAGGGAGAAAAGGAGGAGAAAGGAAAAAAAACTCGTGGGTTGAGATAAAGACAGTTTCATAGAATGATATCAGAAAAAGAAAATAACAATAATAATAATGGTAAAAGAATATACAAGATAAACTAATACAACACAAGTCACTCTCACCACCTGGTAGGTTGCCCATCCCATCCCGAGTAGTGATCACTGATTCCCACCCCCTGGCAAACCCCCATTTATATATTGAGCATGATGTCTATGGTACAGAATATTCCATTGTTCTGCCTATGCTCCTTCTCAGCGTCTATGGGAAGCTGAAAAAAGTCCTTGAATAGTATAAACATCACCTAGCAACAACTAAAACAATATGTATTATTGACATTCCTTTCATACCAAATCTGAAACACAGCAACCACTAGAAAGAAAATTAACTCTGTCCCAGCTGAAAGGAGGACAAATGCCCAGGCTCACACTGAAAAAAAACCCAGAAGTTTTCATTCCTATGTATTGCTTTATACACTACATCAATAAAAAGCTGGTATTGCTCAGCAATGTTTTTTCAAAGTGTTACATACAAGGAGAAACAAAGGCAGCGATCAGCTTAAACTGCAGCCTAATGCTGGCCAGTTTCATTACATTACTCTTTCTTTACCCTCACAGTCTGGAGCATCAAGATGTTGAATTCTTGCCAAACAAAAGCAGTTGCTCCAACCAGGAGGAATTTCCTAAACAGACTCCTCCTAACTTTGAGCAATACCGAGAATACAGTATTTCCATTATGTTTCAGGCTTTTGCAATTCATAGGTGGGAAGCCATATTCTGGATCACTAGAACTGGAAAAACGCAACACTAATAAAAATATAGCTTTCCAGAAACACAACAAAAAAGAAGCTTGAAGATTACTTCGTGCTGACTAATTTGAGGCTGCTAAATGCAGTGATAAAACTTAGTTAACACTTGTTTCTTATAACAACTGAGTCTCTAAGATAGACATTTAGGCTACCTTCACAGTCAGGGAGACAAACGATTCTTAGGTTGTGATCTGTGAGAGAAACTTTCTCCTTCTAAAAGTGTCTAATATAGTCAGGCTGAATCGCCCTCTGGAGGTAGTTCTCTGTCTCCAAACAGAGGAAGCCTAGGCAATTAAGTTAATTTTAAAAACCTAGAAGTTAAGCACTAGTCTAAAAGAGTTCTGCCATAAGGATGTAAATCTTAGGTGGGCTTCCACACTAAGGTAAGTATTTGACCATAGAGATCTTTATAAGGCTGGATTAAGAAAAATAATCTCTAACACCGTTATTAACTAATATTCAAGAACCCAGTAATATCATCCTATCTACTGAAAATTCCGAAAACTAGAAGTAAAATGGACTTCAGACTTATAAACATATAACCCTTCTGTTCTATCAGAGAAAAGAGGGAAAAAAAAAAAGATCCAACTGAATTTCTTTAACAGCAGTCTTCCTTATTTACTTACTACAAAATCTTGGACAGCATAGTTTTGACAGTTAATTGTCATGCTTAAAGCTATTTATGTAGGAAAAGTGTAATTAGAAGATTTCCCCTACAATCAGTTTTTCAATAGAATACTTATGTAGTACGAATTCTTAGTGTTTGGACTAAGGAAAAGGGTTACTGCTTAACAGTCAGTTTATGAAATTTATTTTTCACAGCATGCAGCCTTTAAGAATTTCTTCATGAAATAAAGTCTTAAAGAACTATTTTATATACGAGCTACACTTAGCCTAACTGGAAGGAGAGAAAGAAAAAAGAAAGTATCCCAAATTCTTTGCAGCTCTTAAATCATGGAAGAAGAAAAAGAAATCTAATAACTTTCTCTAATGTGGGTAATGTGAGGGTAACAGAAAAGAATCAGAGAGCATAACCTTAATCTCTGAAGAGCTATCAGATTCATGGAAGAAAACAGACTAAGCCAGGGAATTTCAGAAAATGTATAGAGTCCATTTTCTTGCGTCAAGGAAGGATCGCTTACATTTAAACAATTTCTAAAATATTTCTCTAATCTATTCTTTAAAATGATGGCATCCTATGCAGTCTCTAACAGTAAAAAAATAAGCTTTAGAATAGGTTTGGGTTATTTTTTTTTCATTTTAACCTAAATTCCTCTTGCTTCAACTGAAGCCGACTGCCACCTTCTTTGCAGCAACTCACATATTAGAAGAGTCTTAAGTCTCCTCCAGTCTTATCTAAAGTAAATCCCATTTATTTCACTTTCTTCTCAAAGGTATCATTTTCTAGATCTCAGGTTTTTCTACAGACCCTTTCCTAGTAATTCACACTTCAATAAGTTCCCTCTCACACAGTTCTGTAACTTCCCTTCGATCTCATCACCTGTGCTGCCATTGTCATACTCGCTCTCCACGGAAAGACCAACACACAAATTCTGTAGCTAGAAGTAGACTATGCTATTGTCTTCCTTTTGGAAGTGCTGGAACAGAAGGTGTTGGATACACTGGCAGCTCCACTCTTCTACCCTTGTCTTAATTAATATTTTTTTAGTGATAACATTCAAGGGGCTCAGAGGTTCCCTGCAAGGAGAAATGCCAAGCAAGGAGCCATAAACGTGCTTTCTTTTTCCTTTTTCAAAAATTCTGACTGTGTCATGTTACAGGATGCAGAACCAAAAGATGTAAACTCCATGCGTATGTATTTGGTGTGCTGAAATTCAGGAAAACGCGCACTCAAACATAAAAATATAGAAGTGCAGTATCTTTTGAAAGCAAATGTTACCGACTAGAAATTAGAAGTTTCATTACTCTACGAATGTTATCAAAATAAGAGTTATTGCTAGACTGTCTCATGAGACATTTCAGAAAAGAAAGCCAGGAAATCCTCATTCAGTTACATTCAAGCCAGGCATAAATCCATATGTATGTCAAGAAAGTAACAGGAGTTTACGGAATATACCATATTTGTATTACCATTTTGAGTATTAGGAGTAACACAAATAAAAGGCTGCAAGTGTGTCGCTAACAACTCAAAAATATCCAGCTGAAGCTGTCAAAATTGTTCATCAGAAGAGCCAGAAAATGCAGCAGCTTTTTATTAAAATTCTCATTCACTCTGAGGACTTTTTAAGGAACAGAGATAAAGCCAAGTCACAGAGCTAGGGAACAGCTTCTGTGTTTCTCAAATTCAGCACCCCAAACTATGTGGAGGTTGGCTTTGTTTAACAGATAGAAAGGAGCTGTGGTCAACACCCCCATTCTGAGCAGCCACTGTGTAACTATGGCATGGTGACTGAAGGGAATTTGTAAGAGAATGAGCAGAACTGAAGAGGATTCCTGAAGCGAAGAGGAAGAAAGAAGCCTAGGCTCAAATTTTCAGTTTTATTCCCTTCAACATAGCAAATATTTCAGCTACTAATAGACTATGAGTATTTTTTAAATCAACACAAACTAAAAACATTTTATTTGCAATATGTCCAGGCCAAAATGTTACAGCTTGTTGTTTGTACAGCAAAAACAGAATGATGAGTGCAAACAGATTCTGTATGAACAAAAAGCTATCGATCTTAAAGCAGAAATTTTACAGGTAGGGAAGTCAAGCCACAAACGGAAATGTCTCACTCAAGGCATAGCAGAGAAGCAGAAAAAGAATCCAAATTTCCCAGCTTCCAGGACAATGCACCAAACTCTCTTTGTACATACTTGTACTTTTCACCCAGAATGAAATCAAGAAGTAAATGAGTAAATGGTGAAAAACTGTTTCAGGTAATTTTGCTTTTAGTCATCCATAGTACTTCAGAAGTGTTCTCATCTATCAGTTTAAAAATAAATGCCTTTTAGCTGTCTCTCTAAGTACACAAAATAACATGAATACCAATCACTATGGCATTTATTGCTATAAATACAAGACACTGCAGTACTCACTGGTCTTTTACTATGATGTCACCACAGGATTGACAGTGAAAGACGTAATTCTTCTGGGGTTTCAGGCTTTCCCTCAAAGTATAAACCAAAACTACAGATAGAAGAGGATATATTAATCTTCCAGGTTGTATAAAATTTTCAGTCACTTGTACATAAAAATCCTTCCAAATACCTCAAAATAAAAAAAAAGGAATCTAACAAAGCAAAATGCTGACATTTTAAACACAACCCTAATTTATTTACCCGTAGAAGCAAGTAATTAGATTTAGAAAAACTTGCCACCTCCACCTGATGCCCCATATTGCTGAATGGAATTGTATATGTGAATATTTTAAGGTGCAAATGCTCTCCACAGTGAGAGTGGAGATATTGATATCATTACAGAGATTGTATAAATGAAAATTCAATGCTACTCTTGAGTAATGATAGTTCTGCTAATCTGTGTCTCAGCAATATGAGGGTACATCCCAATATGTAACACAAAATAGTTGGGGGGTGGAAAGGGCACTAGTTTTAAATTTTCAGGCAGGGAAGATACACAGCCAGTGTGGTACCACTCAAGGAATAGATAGTGAGCAATACCCTCTGCAGGCCAGCAAAGCAAAAACGCTCTCACAAAAGCTAGCTCAGACAACTTTTCCAAATTAAAAAAGGAGCTATAAAAGCCTCCACAAATTATCAAATAAAATTAGGTGGAAGAAAAGTAAAGCTGTAAGCCTAGCTCTAGGCATGAACAGGTTTTGCATTGCCCACTTTCTATAACTTAAGAATCAAAGTATGTTCTCAGCACTAGCATTCAGTATTTAAGATTTAGATTGCAACCACAAATGAAAAGTACTTTCAAAGGTTACAGAAGTTCATATAAGAGACAACTAGTTTTGCATACTAATATATACATTTTCAGCATTAAAGGCTGACCAAGGTTATCCAATACATGTTGATTACCATCTGGTTCACGTAGATGTTTTTTACCTGCATGAATTTCAAAGGTAATTTTTTAAAACTTCATCTTTGATCTTTTTAAGCATGCCTCATTAATAAGACACACTAAATAATTTTTGTATAATTGAACTGTCAAAGCACATGCATAATTATAGATTAATATCCAGAAGCAACTTCAGCATACCATAAAATCAACAGAGTATTCCAGTGTGTTCCTAGTGCTGAAACCGTTATTGTATACGACATACTTTATCGACCATTTTTATTTTGAAACCACCGAATGACAATTTTGTGTTATTTAATATATATTTCTGTGTCATATCCTTTTAAATGAATCTAAACATATTGAGCCTGGATGCTAGAATGAAAGAAAGCAACAGCTATACTACCATGCTTCCTATTTATGCAATGACATCCTAGACCTGAACTAGCATCACAGAAATGAGGGAGGTAACCGTAGATGTTACCGGCAACATTAACCTCTGCAAACTCAGGCTGCGAGAACAAGCATACACAACACAAAATCACAATCCTTTACAATTAAATGGTTGGTGACAACCATAGTGCGATAGCCTGGATGAATCAAATCACTGCATTTTCAGCTATCAAACACAAAACAGGAGGGAAAGAAAATAATTTTGAAGTAATATGGGAAAGCACAGGGGAGGCACTGAGAGCAGTTCTCAAACTCCTACACAAAACACTCAGCAACTGTGTTTCCCTTTCATTCTGCTACTTTTTGCACTTTTCATTTTTAAAACTGACAATTTTACTAAATTTATCAGTTCCTGTTTAGTTTTCCATTCAGAGCTAGAGCGCGCCTTTTAGAAAAAACAACAGCATACACACAATACAAACCATGAACTCCAGTAGGTTTAGTGGTTAGTTGGGGTCTTTTGTGCTGCAGAATCATAGAATGGTTTAGGTTGGAAGGGACCTTAAAGATCACCTAGTTCCAACCCCCTCACCATGGGCAGGGACACCTCCAACGGGACCTGGTTGCTCAAAGCCCCATCCAACCTGGCCTTGAGCACTTCCAGGGATGGGGCATCCAAAAATTCCCAGGGCAACCTGTTCCTGTGTATCACCACCCTCACAGTAAAGAATTTCTTCCTTATATGCAATCTAAATTGACCCTCTTTCAGTTTAAGACCGTTACCCCTTGTCCCATCACTACACTCCCCACCTTTCCTGTAGGGNTTACCCCTTGTCCCATCACTACACTCCCCAACTTTCCTGTAGGGCCTTTAGGTACTGGAAGGCCGCTATAAGGTCTCCCCAGAGCCTTCTTTTCTCCAGGCCGAACCCCAACTCTCTCAGCCGGTCCTCACAGGAGAGGTGCTTTTTAAAGCCTCTGTTTGCACGTCACTTAAAACACTAAGGTTTTAGGTAGCCCCTAAGCAAAAGCCGCCTTCTTATAACCAAAGGGCCCCGCCCCGGCCTTACCGGCGGGCGGCGGCAGCGGGCGGCGCAGGCGCATGCGCAGGTGGAGGCCGTCGCCGGGGAGGCGGCGCAGGCCGCGGCAGGAGGACGGGGCCAGCCTGACCCCTGCCGGCAGCGCCGCAGCCCAGCGCTCGCCGCTTCTCACCGCCAGGCAGTCCGCCGCCACCGAGACGTCCACCGCCGAGCTCGGGAGGTCCGCCTCGCTGGGGACGCAAAGTAACGGGTTTACCTCAGAAAGAGGTCCCCCGCGCCCCGGGACCCACGCGGGGCCTCCCGTGGGGGCGAGGAGCAATCGAGAGAAATAAACCACCGTTCTCAGGAAGCGTTTATTTGCACAGTAACTCAGGCTCTTCCGAGTCGCGCAAGAACGGAAGGGAAGGGCAGGGGGAGACGCCGGTACATAACCCGGTTACCCCACCACCACCACCACCACCCCCGCCATGCCCCGCGTTTAAGGCTAAGGACGCGAAAAGCCGGACCCGCCGCGCCTTGCGCCTCCCCCCGCCGCCACCGGCCGCTCCGCACGGCCCGGGCGCCGGCAGGCGGCCAGCGGCCCCGCACTACCGGATCACCAGCAACGCGCTCTGCGTCCCCCGCCTGATCTCCAGCAGAAACCCTCCCGCCATGCCGGCAGCGGAACGGCTCCGGCGCGGGAAGGGACCGGCTCTTCCGCCGGTGGGCCGGCGCACGCGGGGCTGCGCCCGCCTCCCCCCCCCCCGCCACAGCGCCGCCTGCAGCTCGGCGGCGGCCGCGGCCCGGGGCGGCTGCGGCCCACCCCCTGCTCGCCCCGCAGTCGGCGGTAGGGTCGGGCCTGGGTGCCCGCGGTTGGGTCCCGTCGGGTCCCGAGGCCTGCACGATGTGCCCGGGCAGCCCCCTCCAGCGCTTGGCTGCCCTGACGGGGTTTTCTTATGACCAGCCTGAACCTCTTGTGTGTCAGCATCTGCCTGTCGTCTCCTGTCCTCCTGCCGCACCACCGCCGTGAGGAGCCTGGGTCCATCTTCTCAGGTACCTCCCCACAGGCATTGGGGTCTGTGGCTGGGTCCCCTCCCCAAAGCGATGTCACCTCACAGTGCTCCAGCCCCAATCGTCCTGGCGGCGTCCAACAAACTTGGTTCTGTTTACGGACACCTTCCCTGAGAGGGGCAAGGGTGAAGATTGGGCACTGTCTCCTAGATGTGGTCTATCAAGTGCCAAGTAATGGGAATAATCAGTCTCCTTGATCTATGGTCTCTGCTCCAGGATGCTGTTGGCCCTCACTGCTGCCAGGGCCATCTGACCTCGCTGCCCACAAGGGCACCAGGCCCTTCCCCACAGAGCTGCTCCCTTGCCAGGCACTCCTGGTCTGTACTGGTGCCCAGGGGCAGCAGTCCCCCATGATAACCAGACTTTGTGACACAGAGACTTCCTTGGGTTGTTACCAAAAGACTTCATCCACTTATCCTGATTGGGTGGTCGTGTAACATGCTCCCACCAAGGTGTCACCCTCACTGGCTTCTCTTCTGATCCTGATGTACAAGCTCTGACCCAGCCCATTGCCCAGCCGATACAAGAAGTCCACATACCCCAGACACTGCTTCACAGAGAGGGCAGTATCATTGGTGCTCACGTGGATAAGCAGTTGGGGGTAGAAGGCTGAAGGACAGGTAAGCCTAGGCAGTGTCCTTGCAACATGTTGGATCCAAGCCCCCAGCAAGCAAAAAAAACAGACACCAAGTCAGGTTGGTAGATAGGGTCCTCCATCCCTCACAGCAGGGAGTCACCCACTGCTCTCATCCATCACTTTCTCCTGGTAGTGCTGCTGTGTGGTTCAGGCTTGGGCAACTGTGGTGCTTCCCCAGATAAGCCTTTCTCACCATCATGTGCTAGCAGGCCATGGAACCTGTACTCCAGTTGCAGATCTGCAGGTGGAGAAGGAGTTGTCCTCCTGTTGCTAGAAGCCACAAGCTTCCAGCCTTCCCCATCATGAGAAACCCTCCATTTCCCTACACCCGACCACAATCTCTAGCTGCCCCTCCTTCTGTGCAGTTTGGGCTCTCACTTCCGCAGGGTCTCTGGCAAGACCCTGTCAAACTCTTTTTCATCTTCCCTGGTCCTGCACAGTTCGCTGGACTGCTCCTTGAGCTTCTTATATTGGCAATGACTCCTCACCACTGCACACGTCCAGCAAGCAAGGGCACCACCACTGCAGGGTGGTCCCCGCAGCCCCAGGGCTCCCAAGCTGCAGCCTCACGTACTAGGTCTGGCTGGGATGGAGTTTCCTCACAGCAGCCCTTATGATGCTGTGCTTGGGATCTGTGACTGAGCAGTGCTGATAACGCACCAACGTTTTGGCTATCGCTGAACAGTGTTTGCACACTGTCAAGGTCTTCTCAGTGTCTCACTCTGCTCCCCCCAGTGAGTAGGCTGGAGCTAAGGAAGAGGCTGGGGTGGGGGAGAGGTAGGACAGCTGAGTCGAATTGACCAGAGAGATATTCCATAGCACATAACATCACGCTCAGCGATAAAAACTGGGGGTGTAGTCTTTCCAAAGTAGCTGTTGCTCGGAGACTGGCTAGACATCAGCGGTCTGCTTGTGGGAGGTGGTGAGTGATTGTCTTTGTATGGTTTTTTTTTTCCCTCTTTCTTTCACTTACTAAACCAATCTTTATCTTGACCCACAACTTTTCTTGCTTTTGCTCTTCTGGTTCTCCCCCCGGGGAGCAGTGAGCTAGCAGCTGGCTGGGGTCAACCCACCATGCCCAAGAAGCTCGGTCTGAGCAGAGGCCTCTGCTGAGCCAGGGGCAGGCTTCCCACTCAGTGCTGGGGACTGTCCCCTGCGGTGTGTCACTGCACCACCCCCTGCCTTGTGAACAACCCCGTCTCCGCCCTTTCTTGCCACATTACAAGTCTGCCCGAATTCCTCCCAATCCACGTCCATCCAGCCCTTGTCACATTGTGCTCACATCACACGGACCTCTGGCAGAGGCATCTGCTGCTCTGGGGTGAGGCTTCCTACTGCCTCTCATGAGGTCTTTTGTCAAGACGCCCCTTCACACCCCTGGGTGACTGTCCCTTAGCTCATGACCACTGTCACCACTGTATGCTTCATCCAGCACGCCGCTCTCACAGTGTATGTCGATGGTCTGTATTCAAGGACACCAAGAAAAGAAGCTTTTGCACTGGAAAAAAAGTGTCTTTTGCAATGTTAAGTGTTTACTTTCTGTGAAAGTCACAAGACCTTCTGCGATGGCAGAGAGTTATTTGAAAACATGATCTGCAAATCTTCAAACAAAAAGGCAGATTTGCACATTAATTTTATAGCAATTTACTATCTTAGTGGTGATTACTTTGAAGTAATCTTAGTCCTTGCAGTTGGCAAAACCAAGTAGATGTCTTAGGAGAATCTCAAAGTAGTAGATGCAGTAAGGTTAGATTTTTTGGGAAAAATATGGCAGACAATAGTCAGCTAAAATTTCTCAACCAAGTACTTTTTTTTTACAAAGCATGAATTTATTCAAGTATTCTAAGATGCAGGCTATACTCTCTAGACGCCATTCTGACGGTGGTATCTTGGGATTTTGTTGTTGTTTGTTTGCTTTTTTAAGGAAGAAAAGTATTTAGTCCACATGGTGGCTTTCATTTCCAATTGCTTCACAAAATAACATACATATTGCAAGTTAAATTGTTCTGAGCAAGCAGGTCACACGTCAAACATAAATCCACATAATTAGAGGAGAATCGACTCCTAATATTAGTAAAAGGGCCTTGGGCCCTGACTTTACAAAGGCTTACACAAGGCTACAAAGTTACTAATAATCTTAAGTATTCACAGGGTGTGAGCTTCATTTATTCAGAATTGTCTATTATAGGTTTCACACTATTTCTGCAGTGAAATAATTACACAGAAATGAAGGTAAATATCCT
>RSEF01000003.1:87575648-87597328 GCA_003993805.1 Himantopus leucocephalus | reverse complement strand
AAATTCCAAAGCAAGCATGCAGGAAATAACTTGAAATAGCAGCCCACAAGTCCGTTAAGTGTGGTGAATGAAGGAGGAGTAGCTGCCCTAGCAGCTGCCCCGCATGTTTCTCTCTCTTGTGCACTGTTCAGTACTTAAATGTCTGTATTTGACAGTTGTATGAATAAAGAAAGGCTTCAGATACACATTTGCAAAAAGCGAATTGACCGTCATGATTCATCTGTACATTAGTGGCATATATGTATGACCAGCCAGCTATTTAACTATGTCTCTCCAGGGCAAGAGAAGGTTTGTGTGTCCAGCTTCTTTAAAGCCATCACGGCTGCAGCTGGCGTGACTTCTGACACCTGAGCAACCCTGACGGCTGGCATGTGGCCATTGTCCCAGCTCTCAGAGGCTCCAGGACACCAAGATGCCTTCTGCTGGAAACTGCCTATGTAAAAAGTTCTTCCAATACTAGCTGTCTTGGCTTTTCCGTGTTGTGTGAAAGTACTGTTCAAGAGAGTTGGATGCTTTCTACTATGCTGAAATTTATGGTTAATGGTTTACCTTTAAATGCTAACACACAATTAATCTTTCCAAAGCTCCCACACCCAGCCATTGCCAGTATTGCATTTACACGTGCAATCAGTCCAGGATTGCTCTGGCAGCCCCGAACTTGTCAGAGCTTCTCTTGTAAGGCACCAGATAAACACAGTTCTCATTCCCCTGTTATGCATCCATTATTAGATTAAGATTTTTATGGTTAGAAGAAACTCTTTCACCACTGATTTGGCTTCTATATAACACAAGCCATCATTCTTCCTAGATTTCGTTCCTACTCTGGCTTGGATAATAGTACCTTACCTAAACCATGTCTCATCTGTTACCCTTGGACACTAAAAATATTGCCTCCAAGTCATTGATAAAGATATTAAACATTGCAGAGCTGAAAAAAAACCCCTGAAATACCATAAAACCACAACTATTTTATTATTCCTCACAGAAAGATATGTTTCAAATTGTATTTTCTCTAGTAACACAGGAGGCCTGCTTTGTTTTTTCATTGGTCCAGTTTCTTTTACAGAACAGTATGAATTCAAATGTGTTACTGGAGGTAAAAAATAAGAGTCAATCTGTGAACTCACTTTAACATTAGATTATTTTTTTTTGTTTAACATATTCACTTCCTGTTAATAAAATGGAAAATAAGACGACTCTCCAAGATAGATAAAACTGACATTTTAAAAATATCTACCATATCCATACTGACAATCTAGCACTTCCACAAGTACCGCCATTAAGGTAAAGCATCAGGAACAACAGAAAATCTCGTTCTTACGGTTCGTAATTAATATGGATTTAATTTCTTTTCTTTAGTGTCTTTTGCTTTTTTATTGCCTATAAACTCAGTTTTTGAACTTGGTTTCTATTATTGGGTTTTGCTGTTGTTTTTTTTTTTTTTTTAAAAANTTTTCACATCCCTGTAAGCCAGGCTAATTTTTAAGCAAGAGGCTTGCCTCAATATTGTTTATTTTGTAAGAGTTTAATAAACTGTGTTAAGTAGCAAACAATCATCATTTCCATTTTAATGTTTAAATGTTTCCCCTTGATTCAGCTTAATTATTTCTATATCATCCTTAAACCATCCTACTGACAGTGCTGAGTACATGTGTTTCAGGTAGGTCTCCATTAAGTTGTAGTTGCTTGTACCTTGACAACTTCATTTTTCCTCTGCAATCTGTTTCTTTAACCATTTCAAAGTGATTAACATGCACCTTTATAACATTAGATGAATGCCCAAAATCCAGAGATCACTTCACCTCAGGTTTTCCAACAACGCTTTCCTATCAGTATTGAGGCTGGTGCCTGAGCACGTTTTACTTGGAATAAAATCCACCTGAGAAGCACCATCCTCACCCCTGACAAATAGATGGCTACTAAGTAAGGAACAACTTTTAGTGAGATTGTCACAGTCTGCAGTAAATAACTAATACTCCAAATAATGTTTTAAAGGCTTCGGATAGAAATGTTTTATCAACGACTACTTGCCCCCAGTTTGTCAATGACTTACAAAACAGGCACATTATTTTTGGCAGTGGTCAACACCACTTCTTTTGGACGCTCAGGCCCACACTGATTACATGGAGTAATTTACTAGTTTGGTCACGCAAGTCTTTCTACTAGGTCAATTTTTATTCGTAAGTAAGCAGTTTCCATTTGTCTTGCTTATTATCTGGGCAATTGTATAAAAATGGTTTATTTGCCTCTCTTTTCTTTCCTTTGTTTTATGAGTAGCAGGATAATACCCCAGCTAAAAATACCTCTGCTAAAACTAACAGTAATAAGGCTTTTAATAATCATCAGAAATTGAGTGAGTTACTCCTCAGAGTTACTGTTTTGGGTCCTGTACACAATAAAACAACACAGGATGAGAATTTGTGAAGTTTTTCTTGCCATCTGCTTTAGAGCAAGATTTAATCTTTCTGGAGAATTTGCAGGTTGTGCACAACCACATTATAGTTGCCAAAAATACATATTTTAAAACTTATTTTAAAGGACTGAGGCCCCCACAGAAAGGGAAAAGGAACTAATCTAAATGGAAAACATCTGCACATTTCAAAAAACATGTTCAGCATAATTATTATTTATATGTGCTCAAGTTATGAGAGTGATTTCTATTGTGTCTTATTATGGAAAATCCTGGCTAGAGTAAGAAAATATAGCATAAAAATACAGTTATTTGTCCAAGAGGCTTAGATTTTAAGATAAGGAATTGCAGTGCAATTCCACAGCAGCTTGACCTAATATAACCAGCTTAGCCAGCAAAATATGATTGCTTTTCAGTCATTTCAGTTCTCTGCAGTGGCTCATCACCTGGTTATATGGACACCAGTGTTAGGTAGGGAACAGGGATGTGCTGCTGGGGGAGAGGGAGGGTGTTAGAGGGAAGAAATTAAGGGAGCTGGTGCCCCATGATCCTTGACTTTGACTAGAGTAGCCAGGGAACAGCACCCAAGCTCCAATTAATGAGTATCACCAGTCCTGTGTAGTCTTTTTGGACAAGGGGTACACCAATAGAGTCCCATCTGTTCATAATCCTACAGCAGAATTCAGAGGTCTCATTCCCAGTTACAGCTGTTAGATAAATGCTTAAACATCTGAGCAACCAGTCCCCACTGGAAAAAAGCCACCAAACATCTATGTTTTGAAGTGTAGTCTAGCATAGCCCTGACAGAGCAATTGTGCTGCCTCTAGAGTTGACCATAACCAAACCATGATTTCTCTCATGCTGCTGATTTCTCCTCACCCCTGCAAAAACCCAGACGAGTATAAATGGCACTGATCCATAAGCTAATATAATTNTGAGCATAAACAGCACTGATCCATAAGCTAATATAATTCCTTGCAGCTACTGCAGCACTGAAAAAAAAACACCCCAAAAATAACTCTTTACTCAACCACGCATTGATTCAAGCTTAGTTTAAGGTCTCTTGTACCAGTACATTTAGCTGGGGATTTTAGACTGTCGGGCAGCGCGTGCTTGTCTGAGCTTCATACACACCTAGGCAGGAACGAAAAGTACGCCGACAGAAGCAGTCCCATCCTACACTGCTAACCACCCTGCTGGTTAAAACACGCTCAGCCTCTAATTGCACCGTGTGACTAAACTGAAGCAGTCCATAATATGGTCCTAAAATAAGAAGTCATATTCCAAAGTGAAACAACAAAAGGCATCCTCCTGATCAGAAGGCGAATATTTCAGAGCATCAACAAACCCCAGCTCAAACAATTTTTTTGCATCTTATAATACTTTAGGTTTGCCATTCTTTCATACGCATTGAACTCATTGTGTAGTCACAAGAACAGTGGTATAAAAGTTGAGCTACTGGATAGGGTATGCTTTTTTTTTGATATTTGTGTGTGTATATATACAATGAAACTCAAGCATAAAAGCAAAATGTAAAGCCTACTGCAGTATCAGAAGTCGCTGACGCAATTAACTGTCTATAAACATTCAATAATAGATTAGATATCTGGCCCAGCTGCTCAAACCAGGAATAAAAACATTTTATAGCTAATGAGACTTGTATGTGATTTGATATGGCTATGTGCTAAACTGTTCAGATACATCTCACAAGTAAGTCTGTCCACTTTAAGAAGGGGGTTCTTGGGGGACAGAGAAAGAGGGTAACAGGCTATTTCTCAGTTCAGTAATGCTTTCATGATGTTTTGTCTAAATTATCCCAGTGGGGCAGGGGTGGAGGTGTGTATATAAAGCTGAAGATGCACACACCCAACCCAACAATCTAGAAGTCCTAGCTAAATGTACTGATACGGGATTGCTTTATTTAGCTATAAAACACACAATTCTCTGATACATTTATCACGCATAAAGTTTAAATCTTGCATTGCTTATAGTATAACATTTATTTATTTCTGTTAAAGCATAATGATATTGATGGTGATATTTAATTTGACAGCATTCAGAGTCACTAATTCAAGTATTCTTTCAAAAATAAAAGATGGAAGAACAAGGGCCAAGTAATTAACCAGTAATCCCGGGAGCCCCAGCAATAACAAAGCCAATTTTCAACAACCTTAGATCTTTGCAACTCACACAAATGGGAAGCCAAGTTAAAGAGGGTAAGGTCCACTTACTTGAAGTGCTAGGACCTCATTTGGGGAAATTTCACAGCTTTACAGTGACTTCTATAGCTAAAGTCAACGTACAACTGAAGTATGTAGATGTGCGTTCCCAGCACAGATCAGGCTATAGCTTCAAGCTGTTCACCAAAATGAGGGGCACAGTCAGAATTCACATCTGAAATCACTGCAGAGGAATTCTGCAGCAGAACTGGAGAAAGAATGCTGCCTTAAATTGTGTTTTTAACCCTATCGTCCCCCTCTTCTTGAGATCTATTTTCCCATAACACTTTTTAAAATGTATGATGTATGCAGCACATTTTTACAGACATCATCCTTAATTACTTGAGCCTTACAAAACAGACTACACTGTGCATTAGCATGAGTATATCTACACTATGTATTAGGATAAGACTTTTTCCACAGTACTTTTTTGTTTGCACATAATCAAAGCCAGTATCATCACAAAGCAAAACAACTTTTTACAATTCAACTTTTCTACAGGTCCCTTCAAACAGCTAATATTCACTACACCTCAGAAAAGGATTTACCTCATTATCTGTTCCTACATCCAACATCACTGGTAGACACTCATGAGGTTTTACTCCTCCACATGCCGTATAAAGTGCCAGTTTTCCAACTGGGATGCCCATTCCATAACAGCCAAGGTCTCCAAGACCAAGAATCCGTTCTCCATCTGTCACCACAATAGCCTGGAGGAAGAAATAAGAGCTTCTTTGCTCACATGTACGAAGTATTCCATTATATTCTTACCATCATTTGTTAATATTCATGTAAAAATTATAACAGGTACAAACAAATTAATAGCACATCAAAGGCTGAGAATTGTTTTATTGTATTTTAATGTGTTTTTGTTACACTATTTTAGGCTCTAGCTTCACTGTAAATGGGACTTTCATATAAAACTTTTAAGAATACACAAGAGAGGTATTTAGTATTACATTACAAGGGAACTGGCACTGTTCCCTCTTACGTTTTTCTGTCAACAGTATGAAAACAAAATAGGAAGGGAAAGGAAGTTATCCACAAAAAAAAGAAGAGCCCCATACTCCTGGGTTTTGTCATGGCTGTTTTCAGCAGAAGCAGAGCCAGCCACTCCTGCTAGCCTTTGACAGGGCTGTCTACAGCCACCTAGTTCTTAACCTTCAAAGATGTATGTATTCTTCCCTTGAGCAAATAACACACTCCATCATACTTAAATGTGTGAGGAAGTATGTGTTTTCATTGACAGAAATACAGGAACTCAGTAAACTACACAAAACTGCGCTAAAAAGGAAGATTTTTCACAGTAAAGGACAGAAGCGCTTAGTATAGCAAGCAGCTGACAATACAATAATTTCCTTGTCATACTCTGTGGCAAGCCATTTTAGTTGGAAATTTAATATTTTTTGTGAGAGAGCTCATCAGGTATCATATGTGGAGAACTATTAACCCAAACATGAGAACGGGTTGCAAGAGATCTTGTGGAATCTCCACCTTTGGAGATACTCAGAACCCACCAGCTAGACACTGCCCTGAGTAACCTGCCCTGCCTGCTTGAACAGGAGGGTGGACTAGATGATCTCCAGAGGTGCATTCCAATCTCAACCACTCTGGGATTCCCTGAAATGCAGAAAAAGCATTCAGGTTTTTTTGATGCATAACACTCAATGTAATTGACCAATTAATCAGGAAAGGATGCCTACAGCTAAAAAAGAGTTTAAAAGCCTCAAACTTTGGCTGTAAGCATTGTTTCTATTTAAAAAATGAGCTAAGACATCACTCAAAGCTAGTTGATAAAAAGCTTATAAAAATATCTTAACCCAGTCACCTTGGGCGCAAACCAGTGTCAGCTTTGTCATGCAACCAAAACTGAACTTACCTTGACAATATTTTCTGGCCAGGATTTAAGCATTGTAGCGATGTGTCCCCGGTCATGGATAGTAATAAAAAGACCTCTGCAAATAAAAAAATGCTTTTCATATGAACAGGCAATTAAATACACCAGTATAAATAAAATAAATAATAAATTAACTCTATGCAAATGTGTTTCCAACATAAGTAGACTGAGTTCAACAATAAGTGCTCAATTTTGTATGAATCAGTAAATTAAATGTCTGCATTTAGTAGAAGTCAAAGAACATGTAACTCAGTAAAGCTCCACTGAGCAGCGAGAACCTGTAAGAGTAATTTCTGAAAATTGCTGTTTGATTTTAAAACTCACTGAGCACTTGATCTGTTCAAATGTGCTCATTAATTGTCCCAAACTACAAAATGTGTTCATCGTATGACAGTGATCACTAGTGCCCCAACGGTCCTAATGTTTACAGACAAGAATAGGCCAAAGTTTTAATTTATGAACAAAACCTGAAATAAGCCATATATTATCATTAAATAAAATAATTCAAGAGCATTCAGTTATGTGTTTAGAAAACAGACTGCCTATTTAATTAGATTGACCCTTTGACACATAAATAAGTGGGAAATTATCTTCTCTATATGAAAACCTTTTTGATTTGAAAGCATGTAGTACATCCTACAGTGCTAAGCATACCAAATTAAGTATTTGCAAATTGGCCTTTAGTTCTACCCATATAGAAAAGTATAAAACAAAATGACAGAAAAGTGTAATTCTCATTTCATTTTTTATGTATTATAGAAGCAAAATCAATATAGTATATTATCCTACTCTTCAGCATTACATTCTTCATTTATTTTACTTGACATGCAAGTATTGACATTTCTTATCTACTTTTCTCATGTGAGATAGTGGAAAAAACTTCTCACACTAAAGGCATTCTGTCAAAAACCACAAAGAAAACATCGATGAAGAAGTACATGCCAAAGATGCCTTCTTTTAATTAAACATTGCACTAGTAAGTATAAAGAGTTTTCTTCTGGAATTATTCTAAAGTATTCATCCACCTATTATAAAAACTATAAAGTAAAAATTACAGGAGACTATTGAAAAATAATTTAAATCTAAGTCTACTATAATATCTCTGTATTCACAGAAGTGAGTACATGCCCATGCAGGTCTAAATAAAATTAATAACTCAGGGAAATGCTTGTCAGATATGACTGCAAGTATTCGAAGTCAAGCAAAAAATTTCCTGAAGTGTTAAAAAGTATATTATTCAAAACACCAAACTGAGTCAAAAAAATATATTTAATTTCATATGTTTATATATTTCATATATATTAGATTATATATATAAAAATTACCAGGTGATACAAATTTTTATATTGAATTTTATATTTAATTTCATGTTTAAGTGTCTTCTTTCCTCTTCAATGTCAAAAATATACAGTTGAAAGTGTTTATTATTTTGGACAAAAGGCAGTGTAAGACACGTTGCAATTAAACAAAGTATTTATTAATCTTAAAGCTAATGTTTCAGAAATAGAAACTGCAACCTCAAGTAATTAATGAACTGAAAACCGTCATGTTCTAAAGGAAAAATATATATGCACTGTGTAAAGGAAAAAAACAATCAGTCCTTTCTGGTTAGATATTTTTAACTGTTTCAATTCCATTTTATGCGTTTCCCCCTAGAACTGGGAATTCTCTGATCTTGGCATTCCCAATTAATTCCCCTTCTGCTTTCATTCCTCATGCTCAGAACAACCGCACCAGGCTGGATGATTACATCTATCGGTTGCTCCTTACTAAGTAACAGCTGTCAGCAGATTCATTCCTCCACCCCAGTGGAAGTGACGGTCCCCAGGGGCATGAGGGTTAATATTTACAGCGCTTTGCAGAAGTTGTAGTATTTACAGCCTACAATCATTTCAATTTGTGAGGCAGCGACCTGAAAAAACATGGCCTTAACAGTGACACGCCGTAAAGCAGCAAAGCGAAATAAATGCGGATGCTTCCTTTCTGATGTAGTGTACAGTTAGTCATTTTATAAAACACTGTGTAAACTGTTAAATCACAAAATACAGCTTATCAAAATTGCTAGCCTCAGAGGCAGCCAATTGTGAGAGATAAGTGCGCGAAAGAAAATGAAGAGTGCCAGAGGAAAGCCATCTAGAGGCATCACCCCTCTCCTTCTCCTCGCCCTCCAATTTACACCGACCTAATAGATTCGTGTTAAATGAAGCAAGATTTTGTATTGATTTTCTAAAGAGCCAGAGACCAGCCCAGTGTGGTTAAATGACCTCTTCATTGCAAGCTAGGGAGAGAGGTCTCCATGGAATAAATTCCCTGGCAGAGGAAAATAAAGGCAGGGTGGCTCCTCCAGAAGGAATTTTGTTAGAACATTTGTAAGGACCTTTGAATAAGTATTGAGAGTGTTTTTCAGAAATCTGTTCAAGCAGGATCACATTCAAACAACAATGGAAAATAGGGGCTGAAGTGTAAACAGAGTCATGTCGAAAGCATTTCACTCCCCTCCTTCTCCCCTTCCCTCCATTCTTTCTGTAGATTAGTAAAATGTTTCTGGACACATTGTCCTGACTGAGAGGATACCCCCAGATTTAAGGGCACAGAATAAGAGGTAAGAATCTTTTATTCTTTTGTCTGGATCCGTTTTCCTCAACTTTCATTTCTGTAGTTAAAGCACTTTTCTCCTTTAAGGTGTCCTCCCCTAGAAGCTACACCAGGTTGCAAGAGGAACCCCAGCTTGTGATGGTGTCAGCCATAAGAATATTCAACCTACGTTACTGGGATTGAACTCGCTGGCAATTCTACCTGCAGGCAACCATCAAAAGGCAGCACTACATAGTTTGTCTTTTTCATGAGGTCACGCTATGTCCAGGAAAAGCAGTAACTGCACAAGGTTATTACAAGTGAGATAGGGTGACACAAACTGACAACGCAGCCAACTATTTGGCTACCTAGCAGACATTAGGGTTATTTTTTGGCTGTCATAGTACAGCCATGAGAAGAATCAAGAAAGGGGCAAGCTATGCAATTTAAATTGGATTATATTACATATGTATTTCAGTCCAGAAATCAGACAGAATTATTGATTTGAGGAGGAGGAGGAGGATAATAATAATAATGATAAGAAAAAGAGGAAAAAGAGGAAGAAGAGGAAGAAGAGGAAGAAGAGGAAGAAGAAGTACTGCCATGTCAGTGATGCACACCCCACTGCTGGATGCAGAGCAAGTCACAACGTATGTGATGCACATCTGTCTGACACAGCACTTCAGGATGGGGTGGCTACAGCAGATGGACAAGTAACACATTTCAGCACATGGAGAAGGAAGCAAGGTACAGAAAAAAAAAGGCTTAAGGATAATGTTTTGTTAAAAAAAAAAGATGAGGAAAAATACTCTGTGTGTTTTTCAGTATGCACATATTCACATATCTAACAAGAAAAGCATCTCACAGGGCGGTAAGCTTAAGTTCTCCTGTACACACTTCCAGAGCGGCCCAGGTTGGCAAGCTCACTATAAAAGGGAGTGTAGGTTTTATGACACAGTATGGTCCTTTCTATGTGAACTGACAGCTCAGTTACACACATTATCTTTTCTTGCAAGGCAACAAATTGAGACCTGCTGAGGCTTCAAAGGCCAATCAGAAAACCTGTGACAAAACTGACTCAAAGCTTGCAGCAGCAGATTAGTCTTCAAATTAACGTGTTCATTTTGAACCTGGCACAATGCAGATCTACGTGGACCTTGTCTGAGCATATATGCAGAAGGGCTCATCTTCAGCCACTTTGGCCCCAGTTAGCCTTCAGTTCAGCACTGGTTTATACTGGTTTAGCCAAAGGGATCACTTCTACTTATGCCCACTTCAGACAGCCAGACAATACAGCGCAGGAATAATTATGCAAATAAGTAACCATGCCTCCTTTCTTCTAGTCACACCACCAGTAAGACCAGAGCCCTGAAGAGTGAGAGGAGAACCCACGCTAGGACATCAGGATCCACTCCACAAAGGGTGGATCTATTTTGGGTCACTGAGCAGATTTTACCAGTTATGTGGAGGTCATTCTACATCACATAATTTGGCTCTGTTTTATTAGAACTCTGATCTATGAGAACAAAGTAAACAGTATTAAATGGAGTATTTGTTTATTATGCTTCAAGGAAATAATGTTACACCAGCAATGTCTTTCTCTATTTTCTATTAAAGCATAGTTTAGAAAAATGTGTCATAGTAACAGAATAATCCTTTCTTTCCTCATATAACAATAACAGGAGGCAATCTAACATGTCTCAGAAAATGCCAAACATCTTTTAATGAAAAAAAGTTCAAACTTTTCTCACAACCCTACATGTTCAAAACTGTTATTTGAATTATGAACTGTACTTAGAATTATAATAGAGGTGACTTTACTTTCCCAGGCAGCCTAAATCAACAAGCTTAAAAATAATAATAATAAAACCCTCAGGGACCAGCCTCAGTTTATTTCTGAGCCTAGACTTTCCTAAACTCTTGCACTTTGTGAGAAAGAGGTAAACTACTTCCCCAGTCCCTGTTGAAATTCCCACCTATTTTTCTTAAAATTATACAAAGTGCTACAATACAAACATTCTACAAGAAACTAAGAGTACCTATATGCCCCAAAAGAACAGTCTGCATTTTTTTCACCAAGAAATAATAACAATTGCCACTGTAACTGTTCAGTATGGTCTCTGGTCATCATATAAAATGCACTGAAACTTTCAATTACATCTTACCTTACCTTGGTCCTTTTCATAGTAACATTTATTCCAAGACTTCTGAGGCCTAATAAATACAACTGATGGGCTGATTTAAGAAATGTAGCTGTTCACAGATTTATTTAATTTTTTTACCTTTCCCTCTATACTGGGTGAAATTCATTACTTTACAATGCATAGGTATTTCTTTCAATAAATAAAATAGCTGATGTTGAAATTGCAGCTGCTACTGAACTTCATCCTAAATTCATCAGTATTAAAGAAACCTGGGCTTTCAATTTTCTATACATTGCATACTCAAACCATATTTAAATAGAAAAGTTTGTCAGATGCAAAGCAAAGATTAAATAAAAAAAACCCAACATCAAAAGCCTGGAGCTGTACATGAGTAAGATACAGTTCATGAACCAGGTAAGTAGTAACAGGATATGAAAGACAATGGAGAATAAGATATTAACCTGGGAAAGATATAAAAATTCATATATATTACATGTTATTTCATGCTTTGCATATGGTTTATAACTATTATAAATAGTTAAGTTTTAGAGGAAAGAGACTTCAAGTATTGTGGAAGACAGACATTAACATCTGCCCACTCCAGTTAGCTATACTTAAAAGAATAACTATAAATTATAATTATTACAGATTTTTGTAGTGACTCAAAAGCCCAATTTGGCACAAAAGTGTAGGGAAATAATTAAAATAGAGAAAAATATGGTGTTCATAACCACTGTGCACAGGAAATGCTAATGTTCAGGGGTCTGAACAGTCAGCCTTCAGCTATAGGAGCAAATCAGCATTTAGTCGTGTTTCAAGACTCCCTTCTGAAAACACTATTTATCTAGTGTCGGCAGCCGGTGTAGCACTCTTTCAAGTGCCCGAGTCCATCAAAGCTGCTCATCAATGCCTGTTAGGAAATGCAGTGCTTTAACAGTTACTACAGTTAAAAGTAACATCTACATAGCAGAGACAAGTAAGTTACAGAACGTTATAGTCTACAATGTGAATTAGCCTTAAGAGCAGAAAAGTGATGAAACAAACCTGAAAGACAGCAGCTGTAAGCCTGGCATTTGAAAATACAGTCCTGGGGGAATGAGGTTTCAGAAAAAAAAGGATAAGGTCTGAAGGAGTAAAAGACATATAACTGCAGTGACACAAAGATTCACATGCTGTGGAATTTTTAAGTACAGATGTTAAAACATTATTTAAAAATAAATAATAATGATGATGATAATAATAAGAAAAAAAATTTAAAAAGAGAACTGGGGTAGGTAGCTTCTTAAGATTATAATTTCTTTTGGTGCAAGCCTCAGCAGGCTGCAGTGCTCCAGATGCTGCACATCCAAGGACAAAAGTAAATACAGTATCCACATTAAGCTCAGGCCTGCCCAAGAGCTTCGACTGCAGTCCATGGCTCTGCCGTCTCTCCTTGATGAGGGACACTGCGTGCCTCAAAGAGCTTCATCCAGGTTGCACTATAGTCAGAAGAGATGGTTCAAACAACCCCAATGGGCTTCAGGAACTTCTAAATGGACTCCCTTTGCCCACACCTTGTTTTTTCATTCAAGCTATCTTAGCTGGCAAAACGTCACAACCCAGCTGGGCTGGGTGCATTTTCAAATACAGCCAGGGCTGCCCAGACACCCAACTTCAGGTCTCAGTGCAGCCCCTCTTCCACCCCCTGCGGGATTAGGAAGTGGGGAACCAGGGGCTGCTGTTCAATAACTTGCAAGACGGCGAGCTGTAACACTCCTGATCCATCTCCGGGCAGGGGAGAGATCACACAAACGTCGCCCCATCTGCCCTTCTGCACCTGGAACAGGCTCCAGAGCTTGCATACAGCATATATTTTATAAATGGTAACACAACAGAGCAGGTGAGAGTAAAAAAACGGACAAGTTCCCCATAGCAATATAGACTGAAGGCAAATGAAAAATGAAAAGAGAAAAAACCTGCACATGCATGCTGTCCTATTGCTTTTCTCCAGCAAGTCCTGACTCTCCCTGCCATCTGACAGCCTGATCCTTGCCGCCAAAGCATGTAATCTCTACATTGCTACTTTGAGTGTATAAAGACTTTTGCAAAAGGAACCTTTTTGCTTGAAGCATTCTGCTTTCACTTTGTCAGAACGTCAATCAGGTGAAAACAGGCTCCAGAACTGGGCAAAGAAGTCAGACCAGCGTACAGTAAAAAGCAACCCAATGAAGTAACTCCTCAACTGCTCTCATTCAACACAAAAAGCATTACGTTGTTAAAATGATCTGAGTAAAACATTACAAGCTTCATACAGCAAAACTTTAAACCCAATTTTATGTGGTACATAAAGGAATTGTAGCTTATCGCTTCGCTAATAATTCCAAAGACAGTACTACATTTTGGAAACCATTAACGTCCACCTCCAACTATTTCAGATTAAAATTATGAATACTTCATAGTAACAGCAACACTTCATGGACTTTGCCATTGCAGGCTTTTTGCATCAATTATATAAAATACTCATTACTGTATATCTAGATAAAACTGTCTTTTAATTACTGCCTCACGTCCTTTACTTACAAAAGCAAACAGCACAGCTCTTCACAATGTAAATATTCAGACTGTAATGATGCATCCTTTTCATGCAGCAACAGAGTAGATCAAATCATATCTCCTTTATATTCACTTCTTAAACCATGAATTTGTTGGTTTAACTACATTCCTAAAGTATCATTCATCTAGACAATCAGCTTTTATGTATTGTTGCTTAACCACATAACAGCAATTCAACGGGATGCGTTTGTTTGAAAAGGAAAAGGCAGACTTTGAGAAATATTGTGTTTTAAGAGCCAGAGCTGTTTTGCTCCAGAAGCTACTTAAATACTTCTGACAGTTGCTCAATAAATAACTTAATTACTTACACTCTAATAGACACAAATAGAACTATTTGAAGACTGTGAATGAGAGAATGGTTTACCAGAGCCAGACCCATTCATTTTTAGGACAAAAAATAACCCACTGTTCTGCTTCAATAGCTATCAGGTTTGTATTATTTTATGCTAATATTAACTGCATAAAGAACCACCAACAAACAACATCAACCATGTATCTACTGGGAAACTTGCAATGCTAATGATGCTTTCTTAGAAAACCTTTTAAATGTTATTTAAACTGTGAAGTACTCAAACAAGTGAGATCACTGTCCTTTTATTTACTTCAACCACTTGTGCTGCCCTGGCTTATTGGAACATGGAAAATTTCCAGCAGTTAGACAATAGCGTGCTTTAAGCCAGTTTTCATTGACCTTTAAATCACCATCATTTGCTCTCAATAATCATTAACAAGGACAAAACTGAAGACTGATTAAAAAGGCTTCTTCTTCCAGCATATCCTACTCAACTCCCACTTTAATGAAGAAGTGACTTCTGAAAAGAGACATTATCTTCCATTTGTAGAGCTGACCTTATCTGCTGCAAAGGAACCAAGGAAATCACCCAATTTATGTCGCAGTGAAAGAGCAGTTCTGAACACCAGGAGCTGCAGTGCTAAGGAGTAACCGGTCAGAAGGCGGGCACGCTGATGTGAAAGTGTCCGGGTTAAACTTGTCACACAAGATTGCCAGTGAGCACCCAGGCACAGAGCAAAGATGTTTCACCCAGGCTTGAGCTGTCTGCGTACTGCATTCTGTGGCATCTCCGAGACCCGTACCCCGAGGGCACAGAGATCACAGCAGCATGGAGGTTGGCTAGGACCGCTGGAGACCACCCAGTCCAATCCCCCTTCCCAAGCAGGGTCAGCTACAGCAGTTATTTTGTTTTGGCTTCCCCTGAGGTAAAAATTTGGTATGGACCACGAATTTTCCCTAGTTTTCAGTAAAGAGCGTTAGCAGTAAAAAGAAAATAGCTGCTCTAGCAGACTTTGCTGTTCCTAAGATCAAATGCTTTTTGGATGGTGCTCCACTCCAAACATACGCAGAAACCTACTCCTGCTTTCAGTGGAGACCATATCAGCTGATAGCGATTGAAAATAAATGTCCTATATTTTAGCACCTAAAATTGGGCATAACACTCTGAAAAAGTAAAGATCTCAATTTAGCACCTGCACATTTTAAGATAAACCCAAACTATTTAATCTTAGGACAAAACCAAGCAAGCTTTCACATCACAAACATTACTTTGAGCTAGAGAAGTAACAAAGAGACAGCAAAGAAGCTATTGGAGCCATTTTTAAATCCTTACAAAATGGACATTTTCTTCCTTAGAAACTTTTAGTTTGAATAGAATTGAATATAGGTATAGCATGAGTACTGTGCCCTATAATTACTAAAATAGTAGAAGAGACTAAAAATAATGCCATTTGAGTTGAAAAGCAATTGTTCAGCCTCAGTTATTTCATAGACTATTCTCCTATCATTCACAGAAATTACAATCACATCATTTTCTGCTTGAACTTTAATTTTAATATATGACTCAGTTACAGACTCTTACTCAAACAGAAAAAAATGATGACCTTAAGTTTACTGCCTGCTAGAGCATACAGCGAATTCCTCGGGTTCTCACAGTGAATCAGTGATCTCTCAGAACATCGTCTGAGAGAGAAGCATAAAGTCCTGCTAATGCAAAATAACCCATTCTGGATTCTCATGCATCCACACTGGTTTTAATATCCCTGCGAGTTACTTGTTGCACTGACTAATACGGCTGGCTTACCTGTGCCGCAACTCACCATTAGACAGGGTAAACACAAGCGCAGAGCAGAGAGACCTGCAGGAAAGGCAACTCCCAACAGGGCAGGAGGAAAGACAAAGGGTACCTGCACCAGTGTTCAAAAACCTCTTGGATCTGAAATCAAGTGTCATTTTAAACAGATAACTCCACCAACGCTGACCAACCGGCCTGATCAGCACTGATCACATGATCAGGTGCCAGCGGGAAGATCCCAGCAAAGTCCGTACCCATCCACCTCCTGTTCTGCCCCTGTCCCATTTTGGGCCTGCAACCACATCCTCATGCGAGACCCTGGGCTCAGCCTTCCTGGACCTGAGCCACTGCTGAACGGCCTGGAAACCTATAATGTATTGCAAACTGGGAAAGGAAAGAGAAGAGAGTCTGCAAACCGTACCCTCAGCAAGTTTGCAGACAACACCAAGCTGTGTGGTGCAGTTGACACACCTGAGGGAAGGGATGACATTTGGAGGGACCTGGACAGGCTGGAGAGGTGGGTCCGTGTGAACCTCATGAGCTTCAACAAGGCCAAGTGCAGGGTCCTGCATGTGTGTCGGGGCAAGCCCCCATATCAGTACAGGCTGGGGGATGAAGGGATTGAGAGCAGCCCTGCTGAAAAGGACTTGGGGGTACTGGGGGATGAAAAGTTGCACATGAGCCAGCAATATGCACTCGCAGCCCAGAAAGCCAACTGTATCCTGGGCTGCATCAAAAGAAGAGTGTCCAGCAGGTTGAGGGAGGTGATTCTGCTCCTCTACTCCACTCCCGTGAGATCACACCTGGAGTACTGCGTCCAGCTCTGGAGCGCTCAGCACAGGAAAGACATGGACCTGTTGGAGAGGGTTCAGACGAGGGCCATGAAGACGATGAGAGAGCTGGAACACCTCTGCTATGAGGACAGGCTGAGAGAGTTGGGGTTGTTCAGCCTGGAGAAGAGAAGGCTCTGGGGAGACCTTATTGCAGCCTTTCAGTACTTAAAGGGGGCTTATAAGAAAGATGGGGACAAATTTTTAGCAGGGCCTGTTGCGATAGGACAAGAGATAGTGGTTTTAAACTAAAAGAGGGTAGATTTAGACTAGATACAAGGGAGAAAGTTTTTACAATGAGGGTGGTGAAACACTGGAACAGGTTGCCCAGAGAGGTGGTAGATGCCCCATCCCTGGAGGTGTTCGAGGTCAGGTTGGACGAGGCTCTGAGCAACCTGATCTAGTGGAAGATGTCCCTGATCATTGCAGGGCAATTGGACTAGATGACCTTTAAAGGTCCCTTCCAACCCAAACTATTCTATGATCCTACAGTTCCATGGGTGTAGTTCCCACTGGATGTTGTTTCATTCAGCTTCTGGCTCCCCACAAGTGCAAGCCCTGGCACACCGGGGTACTCTCACCCATTTCGAAGGCTGTGAGGGTCTACTCATCTGCACACACCCTCCTTCCTCATGCTTTCATCCAGTTGCTCACCTGCTTCTACATTACCCATATCCTGGCCACAAGAAAATAAGAATTCTCAGTTTATTCTGATAAAGAACTGGAAATTTGAGCAAGATGTATAGCATGATGCTTTAGACAGCTGTTTGCACTAAGGCTGAGCATTTGACAGCAGATAGGGAATTTCAGGACTGAGATAGTGCTTTACAGTAACACAAAGTTTCCCTGCTAACAAGTAATCCAATCACAGAACTGACTTATCAGGCTAGCGATTTTTTCCCCCTCACATTTAAAGATAAGACTATTGTTTATACATTTGCATGCAAAATATACAAATCATTGTCTGGTGACAATGTGACTAGTTTTGTATTAAACTTAAATTCCAATTATTTGGAATATTGCATTATTCTCATCATAAGCTAGTGATTGTGATTTTTTAATTGGTATTTTGTCCTTTTCCCTTTTGTTCTTATTTGAGTGGTTAGGATTATTGAATAGCTAGATAACGTCATTTGACAAATTTCTTATGAAACTTAAAAACTGAAGTAGCTTTAACAGTATTTTTTTAATTAGGTTACACATAGCCATAAAAACTTTCTAAAAAACAGAACTAAGTCCGAGTACTTTCCAAACAAAACAAAAGTGTTTGACTTATTGAGACAATTCTCTTTCGAAAGCATATAATAACTGAAATCTCATAGGTCAGAGCCTTAGTTAAAATTTGAGTAATTTTAAAACACAGATCTTAAGCTAAAATGTTTTAGAAAATTCAATGGAATGTTACAATAACTGGTCAAAATATAGATTAATTTAGTTTGAACTCCAAAAAAGTGCTGTGGTAGCAGGTCCTTGTCATAAGAAGGGTTTGGCTGTACATCCATCCCACACCCAATTTTTACTGGGTTTTTTTGGCCTCTTGATTCTAACCAATTTGTTACAATTACTGCACCTATAGCAAAGCTATAATAATTTCCATCATTTTCTGTCCATTTTTTCTATTTGCAAAAATGAAGCTTTAAAAATATAAAAATGCAAACAGCCTGATCAGCAGCACTATTGCTGCTCTTATTTCCTGTTAAATTTACGACTTGCATGAATGTATAAGACAAAATTTTTAGGAATGTACAACAGCATTTAACATGGGAAAAAAGCTGAAGGTGCAGCTCTATCTCAGACAGAGAAACTGAGGCATACATGATTATTTCTAATACGATGTTATCTGATGTTAACGAAGTTCCGACATATCAGTTCTTCTCTCAAATTCTTCTCACGCAGAAAAAGTATTAAAATTTTGCCAGCAAAACCAAGGAAATGTATATTTATATTGTCTGTATAATGTGTATTTAATTATAGGGAACTGAATATATTTAAGAATAAACTAGTGATTTTCTGACTCAATTAAAAATTACTAGAAGTCTTTATCAGAAAATTTGAGAAAAAAATTATATAGATGAAACCCCAAGGTAACATTTTAAGCATTTAACATCTGGAATGTATCTGGCCCACTGTCATAAATATTAACGTCATACATTAGAGGCAAATGGTCTTGTACTTTCCCTCCTTTTTATATAATTTCAGTCCTGATCCCATGTAAAGTTTTTCATTACATAAAGTCAGTATCAACATTTAGGGGAAAAATGCAGGATTGCAATGATGTCGGCTAATACAAATGGCTAATATTATTGCTAGCCTTTACTACATACCTACATGAAACAAAGCAGCACAGGATACGGAATGGATGTAGTGACGAGTCATTGAAGCAGTCCTATGGGGTGAGGGAGGTATTCAAAAGTATCATCTAGCAGTCATAGTAGAAGTGTTTCTGAAATGTTATTTGTGAGCTTCCCAGATATTCAAGGGACTTGAAGGCTCAAGTCCAATGTCAAAAAGAGGCATAGGCTTTCCTGAGGAAATTGCTATTGAAAGTCTATAGGCCATACGTTCAGTCATCTTTCAAAGATGACAATTGTTTCACTGTAAAGCTTGAATGCAATGTACCAACCACTTATCAAATGACTGAGGTTATGACCATCCTCAAGAAGAATCTCCTTTCAGTGCTTACATTCTATGTGAAGTGGCAAACAGAAAATAGAAATAGGTGCATTGCTTCCAGCAAATGGAAGTAGGGCAGAATTGAAATCTTTTTAGATATGCTATTTACTTGAGAATCATGAATCCCCAATGCTCGTATTCTAGTTATTTCATAGAATGATAGAATCACAGAATGGTTTGGGTTGGAAGGAACCTTAAAGATCATCCAGTCCCAACACCCCTGTCATAAGCAGGGACACCTCCCGCTAGACCAGGTTGCTCAAAGCCCCATCCAACCTGGCCTTGAACACTTCCAGAGATGGGGCATCCACAACTTCTCTGGGCAACCTGTTCCAGTGTCTCACCACCCCCACAGTAAAGAATTTCTTCCTGATATCGAATCTAAATCAACCCTCTTTCAGTTTAAAACCATTACCGCTCATCCTATCACTACACTCCCTGATAAAGAGTCCCTCCCTATCTTTCCTGTAGGCCCCCCGTTAGGTACTTGGGAATAAAGAGGCAAAAATGAGAACTGGCTTTTGACCATCTTTGTGCCAGACATAGGTTCTCATTCAGCACAAACTGAAGCTTGCTTTCCCTTTTTTTTTATATTTCTCAGTACACGGTTCCCTGGAGTCCATCCCTTATTTCTGCCAACTGATTTATGCCTTCCACATTAATGCCTACCTTTGGCTAGAAGTCCCTGCTTTTCTTACAAGAATTACTTGCTTTGTTCGGTTTACATGTATTTGAGCTACAGTCCTAGCAGCCTCTCATACGCCTACAGCTATTTTCTAAAAAGTACTGGTTTTCCTGCATGTGGTTTAATGACTTAATACTCATTAGCCAAAGAAGGTCCTTATACAAAGCAGAACTGACTTGTGATGCCACCACTTAACTCAGAGAGCAGTGGTCAGGCTGACAGATGCCTCACTAACCTTTCTCCATCCAACTGCAAATTACACTATGTTAATGCTACACTACAATAGATTTGGTGAGGTTATTATGACCTGGTCTGTTTATGTTTAAGTTTATTATAAATCACATTGCTGACACTTTTTATTGAACAGCGCACATAAGAGAACAGTTGTATAAAGCTATAGAACTTTGCTAAAAAGGATGGAAACGCCATGCCAGAAACAGAAGAGTTTATTTCTCTCCCTAAATTTTTGTCTCTTGCCTTTTCCAGAAGCCTTGTATCAGCAGGGGCATATGGCTGTCTCAAAAGCAGTGTGTAAAAGTCTCCCAGACTAAAAGTATTTAGCCATAAATATAGAGAAACACAAGATATATTAAAACACACAACCATCCCATTGTTATGCTCTTAAAGGCTGAAAACCTTTATGTCTTCTCTTCTCTTTCAATTTTCCATTTTAAGGCCTGACTATTTACCCTATCTATTTAGAAAGTTTCTAGACAGAGACAGAAAACAATGATGTTAGAATACCCAAACTACTGCAAAGTTAGAGTGATTTTGTTGGGGTTCTTCCTTCCTCTTTTGGACTTCACCAAGTACAGTTACAGGATTAACTGATTGGGTTTTTTTTTAAACCTACTATATCTTGTATTGGAAATATAACAATGAGACAATGTTGGACTGCTGAGTAATGAGAGTATTTTTTGAACAGAGAAGCTGCTGAATGTGTAAGCAGCAGATTTGGGTGGTGCTGAAGGACGTGCAATGAATGTACAGAAAATGAGTGCTGGAGAAATTCCAGAGTAAGCACATCCCTAAAGGAAAAAAAATCCTCTGGACATGAGCTGGGATATATACAGAATGAGCTAATAAAGCACTGTAATGTTTCTAAGTCACTGGTGTCTCATTTGAAATACTACTGGTACCTCGTTTTGCAACATCAGGAGATAGCAATGAGAATTACTGGGGACTTGGAAAAAACTCTGCATCGAGGCAGAGAGCAGGATTCCTCTATCTCTATTAAGATCTCAATATAAAAAAAAACCCCTCACACTAAATGCTTATCAAATCACATGTAATAGTTGACTGCAACATGGTCACGGTGCCTATGCATGCATCCCTACTGCTGCTGATACCTGTTTGTAAACACATGCAGTAATACCTTTTTTTTTATCCCATTGATGATATGTAAGCCCTTTCCCTTCCACAGCATAGACCTCGGAAGGGAGAAAAAGGCACACACCTTTTTCTTAGTACTTCTCAAGCAATGAGTTGCAAGTTTAAATAGTACACAGAGGGCTATTAGATTAGCCCAAGATTAGATAATTAACATTAATAGCACTAAAGAACCAATAT
>RSEF01000003.1:87544875-87557181 GCA_003993805.1 Himantopus leucocephalus | reverse complement strand
TCCCTTCCAACCTCAACAATTCTATGATTCTATGATTCTACTAGTAAGAAACATCTGGAGTGCTGGGTCCAGTTCTGAGCTCCCCAGTACAAAAGAGACATGGGCATAGTGAAGCAAGTCCAGCAAAAGGCCACAAAGACGATTAAGGAACTGAAGCACCTTCTGTAAGAGGAGAACCTGAGAGGGGGACTTTCAGCACGGAGAAGAGAAGGCTCAGGGGAATATTATCCATGTTTAACCTCTAGTATTATTACCTCTTACCAGTGGTACTCCGTCACAGGACACAGGGAAACGGGCAGAAACTGAAATATAGGAAATTCCAGTTAAACATCAGAAAAACCTTCCTTACTGTCAGATCGGTCAAACATTGGAAAACGTCATCCAGATTGCTGTAAGCAGGGGAGTTGTGCCAGACAATCTCCAGAGTTCCCTTCCAACCTCAACTATTCCGTGATTCTGTTAGGAACTAACATCTCTGGCTTTAAAATAGGGAACCTATGTGAGTTTTCTCTCCTACACTGAGAATTAACGTGCCTACACAGTATTTTGTTACGATCCACTATGTTGTTGCATAGTGCCGACTTTATGAGCAACTGAACTACTATATTCTCATTATTGCCTGATTGTCTGTTGCTTTGAAAGTTACAATTCTCATATTCATCAGCACCATTAGTGCCCAACTAATTATTAAAAAAAAAATAATCTTAAGACAAACAAATAAACCAGGCAAGAGGGTTTATAGGAATAAGTATTCTGTGACTTGTTTTTCAATTGTCTTTCAATAAAATGATTTCATAATGCCATCACTTGGCTTTTAGTGTGTAAATTTTTCCAAGTACCAGCTGTTTTCCGAGTCCGGGTAAATTTTGCCTTTACTAAATCCCAATCCCAACCACCCTTATTCACTATACAAAATAGATATTGCATGTCACTCAAAATTAAAAAAAAAATCTCAAAGTTTCTAATTCTCTATGAAGTGAGCTGTATCTCTTATTTCATATTTCCCACTTATGAGAAGACTGTTTTACAATTTAAATGTTATGTTACTCACCCATAACCTCCTTTTATGTCCTGTTTTGATGCTTTGTGAATAGAATATTCATCTAGCATTTAAATTAATATTTAATTGACAATTATTCAGTTCTGCATAGCTCATGTATTTGAGAATTCATAGTACCTAGTTGTCAAGTGATATCCAGCAAGCTGTCACGTGGAAGTACTACATGAGGAAGAAGTACTACACACACCTTCCTGCCCCCAAGTGCTGTCTCCCGTTACAGACCTTCATTCCTTACAGAACCACAAGGAGCCATTCTACCTTTTCCTGAAACATTTCCTCCCACCTATGAATCCAGCTAGAAATTTTTTTCTCAATTAAAATCATCACTAGTTTCTTTTTTTTTAATGCTGAATTCATGTTAACCTAGGTCTCTTCTATGCCATGAGTAACCAGGAGGCAGCTCAAATGATCCTTTTTCTAGGATCAAGGAAGAAAGTAACAGCAGAAGAAAAAAAAGGGAGGGTTTTGGGGGCATTACTGACTTAGAAGTGTTTATGAATCTACATCGTCAGAAACCAAAATAAAGTATAAGACAGGGTGAAGGATACATGACCAGTGACAGGGCACATAAACTTCATCAGGTCACAGAGGATCTGGTGCTTGATGATTAAATACACTGGGGATATTTAAAGAGTAAGTTAGAGAGGTATCATAACATAGCCTTTGGCCTACGCACTATGATTTCTGCAAAGAGCAAATAAGATTTGTTATCCATGATGGTGATGTTCAGAAGTAGCATGTGCACATTTAGGTGACTAGCTATCCTAGCGTACCTCACTGTTACACCAATAAAGTCTTACTTTACAACCTAAGGAAAGTACCACTGGAGTTCCCGCACATTTAAGGTGCACTTATAATGGAAATGTTGCCTTAAAGTTGGAGAAAAAAGTCTGAGTTAGTGACTCAGGGAACCATGCAAAGCACTGTCTTACCAATGCCAGCCTCTCTGACTTAACATCTCCAGTCCACAGTTCAGTATGCTATATTCTCAAAAGTCCCATTGCGTAAATTCCTTATTTTCTCTGCTAAAGAAGATGTATTATTATGCCTTTACATCAATTAAACCCCAAAACTACAATTCCCCTAGCAAATTTGTGCAACATATTTACCAGATAAGTATGCCCTGAATTCCTCAAGCAGACAGCTAGCGTTAAGAGAAATCTTAATAAAGAAATTGCCATGGGATCAAAAGCATTTTTATCTTAAACTCTTATTTTCCCCATTCTCAGGAAAAGAACCAAAATAAAAACCAAAGCCCAGCTCCATTTTACTTATGCACAAGCAAGGTACATCTTCTCAGAATTTCTTCCAGTAACTGCTACATTGCATATATTCTACGCTTCATAAACTCAAGTTACTATTTAGCCACTGAAAACATCACAATACAATCGTCACTTTGTCTCTTTAAAGCTTTTCCTGTAGCTGACTTCTGAAGACCAAGAGGGCTTCAGTAGAATTGAAAAAGGGTGTTATAAACTAAAAAAAAAAAAAAGAAAAAAAGGTGAGCTCTGCGATTTGAACAGACTGGCACTTGTTTCTCTGCTTCTCGCGTAAGTGTGCTACTGCACACTGTAACTGCTGATCATATTTACCAGAGTTTTAAGTGGATTTACCTGCACTACTACTTTAAGCTGAAGTCGTCAAGTACAATAAAAGGGCTTCTAAATTGATGTAACGTGTTTTTCTTGAAAGTGAACTAGAATGACACCTCGGAATAAAGAAATTTGGTTCTAAAGGGTAAGGAGAACGAGACGTTTTCACACAGCTGTCTTCCCCTGTGCCCCATCCCTGCACAGCAACTTCCTTTTTACTGGTCTCAGACCAAGCCTGAACTTCCAGCAATCCTCTGGTTTGTAACAAACTCCAGGCTGTTCCTTTTCAATCTTCCAGAAGACTTTTCTAACCACATTTAAAACTTGAACCCACAGACATACAGCCTGCCTGCCTCTCAAAAGCCCATCTTACCACCTCTTTTAAGCTTTCCCAGCAGCTAAGCCACAGTCACCGACTCCCTGCTCCAGCCAGCACTACCAAAGCCTCTCTCCAGGCAAATCTGGGGAGCTGCTTGCTGGGAAGGAGCAGTCACCCCTTCCTCCCCAAGATTTCTACCCAATCCATTTTTTAGCATCTGGAGGAAGGGCAGCCCTCTTCCATGCTGCTCCGGCTATGCCCCTTTCAGCAGAAGAGGATACAGAGCAGGTAATAAACTGCAAACTGCACAGACCATCCATGACCCATGCAGACTCTTCAGTGATTAGGTAGACAACATCTCTACAGATGTAAAATTTTGGAATGACTCGAGGTTAAGTTCTTATGAGAAACACCTGATTTCTGTAGATACCTTCCCACTATCTAAATAGCATTTGTTCTCTGCTACTTATGTTTTTCCAATACACTCTGCCTCACTGAAGTACTACAAGCTGGCTAACGTACTCTTAAGGATCCCATAGTGAAAGCTGGGAGGCTTTTGTCATTAATTACTTCAGACATCAAGTTCTGCATCTCAAAGCTCAGCATCTCAAAGCTCAATCACTGTGCTGCACTTAAGTAAATATCCCCAAGACACATCATCAAGCATATTTTCCACGTCATCTGTAGAGGCTGAAAATTGTCTTCCTATTATAGTTCACTTGAAATGGAACTGAATTGAGAAAGGAAATGATCATCTTATTCCAGATCTCAGCTGAGATGTCAAACCACAGAGAAAAAAAATGGACTCTTCAAAAAAGAAGCAACAAAACAAAAAAAAAACAAAAAAAAAAAGAAAAAACCCACCCACTAACATAGTTAGCAGTAAGGCAAACCTACCCAGAATGTTAACAGAAAAGGCTTATAGAGTTTATATACAAAAGCATGCTTCTGACCTTTAAGACAGAGTCCAGTCAATGGGCTAGAGAGTGAGCGCGACAGTGAGTGAGTGCCCATATGGCTGTACTTTTCATGATCACGTGGCTGCATCTGTGACTGGCATCTTACATTCGTAGATCTCATGAAATTGCCAAAAGACTTCTAATTCTTAGAGCTGCCATCAGGTGCCTTTTAGTTAAAGAGGAATTCATTGCTCACAGTAAACACTTTCCAAAATATCTTATAATATCCAATCTCTTGTTTCAAACTCTGAAAGTCTCTCTCCAACTGTTAGTAGGCATATTCTTATTTTATCTAAAGTCTATTTGTATAATCAAGAAAAAGAATGATAGCATGTGACTATTAAACTGCTTCAAATGTGGCAAAGAGTATACTACATCCAAAAATGATGTACAACCTGAAGATGTAAACAAGGAAAAAAAGTAATAAAGGCCTTTCCCTTTGAATATCCCAGATGGCCTTTTGACAATAACGCCTACCTCTATAACTACTTTCTATTGATTCAACAATTTAAATTTTAAAAAAAAGATAATAAATTGAAAACCACTCATAGGCAAGATTCACAGCTGGAGTTGTGGCTATTTACATTAAGGTCAATGATGTCTGTGAGAATGTAAATTTTGTCTTCTGCTCTGTATGTGGCACAGTATCAAGCCAGGTTTCAGTCCACAACTTTAGGTTAGTGGTCTAGCTTAAATATAGCTACAAGGCTGTAAAAAAGCTCTGGAATAAACGAACATAACAAACAACTCCGCTCCAAAAGCAAAGTAGAACTGCCTGCCCCAGGATATAGGTTTATCTGTGCCAAACCGGAGTTTTCTAGTTGTAAAAGGCTCTAGCATATATGCCTGACCTACCTAGAAATCATCAAGACTCTCTCACAGGCATTTACAAACTCAACCTTTCAACATAAGCATTATGCAAAATCAAAAACCAAGTCTTCTCTACCAATGACAAGAAGAAAGCCACTGCACAAACCTCCTCCCTAAGGAAAGAAAAGGAATAACAAACCACAGACAGATGTTAGTTACCTGGCAGACTAACACCCTCACCTACTATAGCAATATGGTCGCAGAATACAACACACAGTTCAACTACCAACAGTTAGTTTTAATACCTAAACACAGAGCTCGAAAACTTCCGAGTCATAAATGGATGCTGAATGAACAATTAACCTATTGGAAAACAGAGTAAATGGAAGAAATTACAAATTAGATTCCGGGTATTGTTTAATCTAATTACTGTTTCTAGCTATTTTCAGTACAACTGCTGACAAACTCAAATTACCAACATTTATGTCAATAAGAAACAAGACAAATCTAAGGATATGAATTGATAATAGACAGCACTTTTTTTTTTTTTTTTAAATGTAGACAACAGACTGATTGACTTGTCATGACAAAACCAAAATCTCACATATGGCTTGTTGTGACTTGATAAATCTCCAGTGAAAAAAACCAAAATGAAAATTGATGCATACTAGTCCAGCAGATAACTAGTATTTGATGGCACAGTCTTGGCACAGTCCAAGAGTTTCTTTTGTCCCTTTCTTGCTTCTGTTAGCTGCCAACGACCTCATTTTGTGGTGTATAGATTTCTTCAGGGTACTTTTTTTTTTTTAAATTTCTATTCATTCAGATCCATGTTTTAATTATCACTGAAGCAAAATCTCCAGTATTTCAGTTCTTGCTCCTTTGCGAGTTAAAAAATAAAGATAGTATCTATAATTGGGTTTTTTGCTGCCTGGTTGATTAGATTCATAAACATACTGTATGGGGAGCCAAAGTCTCACAGGACTAGTCTAATTAAGAAGTCAAATTGCTATGCTGATTACAGACACTCTTCATGAACTTTAAAATCAATAGTTCTCAGAGTAATCTCAAATCTTGTGCAGAGTTTCAGGAAACAATTATGCTTTTTGGTTTTATCAGGGTATTACAAGTTTCATGTCAGAGAAAGACTTACATATAGATATTTTAAAAATTTGCTTTCTAAAAGCATAGCTGCCATCACTTTACTCACATACTTGCCAACACAACTACAAAAAAAAAAATTCAATGCTGTGAAATATTCTCAGTTTTGTGACGTAGATTCTGACTTGATATTTCAGAATAAAAATACTGAGGTTATATTTAGGGAAATCACAATGATCAAGTCAAATAGGTAGGAGAGCAACCTGCTGAGGGAGCTCGTTGCCTACCCTATTAACCTACTGAGGGTTGGTTAAAGGCTTAAGATAACGGGCTAATTCAGAAAAATTCTGCCTTCTTGCAGTAAACAGATCCTTCATGATCCAAAGTTTCTTTAGCCCTAACTTTCAGGCTTGTACAAAGCACCTAGACTAAAGGAGACCTCAGCTGTTTTTCAAGAAGTGAAAAAGTTTCCCAGAAGAGACATAGAATTATGAAAAAGAGGAAGTTTTGCCATTTGAAAATTCTAACTCTGCCACAAAAGCTATTGTACCAGCAGTCAAAATCCTTGTGACTATCCAATTAGCATGAAAATTCATGAAAAAATTGTCACTATTGTCACACCACAATTTCCAATTATTTTTTTTTTTTTTTTGAGAACAACAGTGTATTCACAAAGAGAAAATCCTCCTTACATAGGATACTGCTTCCAAAAGCTTTATATTTCACAACTACAGCTTTAAATGTAAGCAAGGTGAATCCAGCACGGACATATAATTCCAACCTGTCCCCCTAAAGGTCTCTAATAGTAACCATAGTATTTCACTACTGGATAGATAAAGATATGGCATGTATCTTTTGCTTGTAAGAGTTTCACTCATAAATTAGTGAATGAAGCTAAAATTTAGTTCTTTAGTCACCAGAACAACAGCAAAGTTTCAGGAAGTAACCTAAAGAAGCAACCTATCTCAGAGAATAAAAAAGAAGTACGATGATTACAGGAGGAAAGGGTTACTCCTGTATGCTCAAACAGTATTTATATAAAGAAGCATGGTCTGTTACTCAGGACATTACAATGATTGGAAATAATAGTCTGCAATTAGGACAAAAATAAAAATGGGATACCAAGGAAAACTTTCATATATTGATATTTATTAGGCTATAAAATGTTAAAAAGTGTGTAGGTGAAACAGCTAGGACATTTAAAGTGTAACAAAGCAAATAAATATAAAAATACTTTTCTGTCATACTCAGGAAAGTGCAAATTGCAGCTCAGTAAGTTTATTTTCTACCTTTGATGTCTATTATTCATTCCAACATATTCTGCTGAAGTANGGGGGGGGGGGGGGGGGGAGAAAAAACCCAAAATGTTATTTCCTTATTCCATGAGACAATAAATCTCTGTTTTACTCCTAAGTATTCAAAAAGTTATTAATTAGAATAACACACATGCACTGGGAAAATGCAGGAACACTTACCATACAACACATACCAACGTTTACTACTCAGGTAGAAATTTAGCATTTGAAACGTCCCCAGAACGGTATGTCATATCCTTTTGAAAAGAAAACTACATTATTTTTAATTCATATAAAAGTAACTGAAAAGATTTTAAATATAAAAAATGGAAGTTATAGCTTTCCTTTCAAAACTCACAGGTCTGTGGGCTCAATAAGTATTGAGACATATGACAGAAAAGATACAGGTGGGGTCCAAAATAAAGCAGTTTAGAATATGCTGTTGTGCAAACTTCAGTGCATGTTATACAAGACAGTATTAAAGCACTGGGTATCTGTAAGCAGGAAAATTGGCAAATACAGTAGGAGATGGCAATTTACAAATATTTTATAACTACAGAGAGGCAAACACCTACTTTTTGTTTCACCAAAAAGATAAAATAAATATAGACCATTTTTGGTCAGTTAGAACAATTAAAAATTTCTGGTTAACCAAAAAAATACAAAAATTATCTGTTTTCTCAAACTGTTTCTTGAACATTCACCTTAGCATGCTATGTTTCAGTTTGGCATGGTGTAAGAAGGGGCCTGGTTTTTTAAGAACACGGAAGTCAATGTCAAAAATTTCTGCTGTTTTTGACTGAGAAGCGTAAGACTTCAGCATTTTCAACATGGAATAGTATCTTTTTCGCTTTGTTTTTTCTTCCACAGAAAAATGTAGGTGGTTTTCTTCTGGAATGAACAAATCACCAAAGGCAGAAAACATATGTGTAGTTTCAGTTGACTCAAATATGAATCCTGTGAAAGAGTTACCTCTACCCATTAATCCTGCAGAACTATTGGATTTTGGAATTTTCTCAATTTGTTTTTTGTGTATAGTCCAACTTCGTCAGCTTCTCCAACGTACAGGCAGAAGTGTCAAGCATTAGAGCTATTTGTGCATTTAAAGTTTGTTTTGCCTTTTTTTAATTATTATATTTTGTTCTTGTTTTGTTTGTTGCTTGTTTAATAAATAGTATTATACCTACTGGTTGAAGTAGGCTCCTTAATACTGGTTCATTGTATTGGCTTCTCAGCTGAACTCACCAGTACTTTCCACTGGATTAATAGGGGTTTACTAGGAAAACTTCTTCACCATCTCATCTAAATCCCCATGCCAATACTTCTTATATCACATTATGATTGCAGGAATTTCTTATTTACAAATTCTGCATGTATCAAATGTTAAAACAGGAAAGGAGCTGTCATTATTTCCAGGTACGTGGATTACAGGCCATTTTTATGCCTTTATGGGAAAAAATTCTCATGCAGTACTTTGTTTTCATGCTACGTCCTAGAGCTACATGGTAAGTTTGACAGACAAGTAATAAACAAGGAAGGCAATTCCTCCTGCTAGTTATCACACCAGTTAGAAACTCTTCTTCTAAACCGTACAAGTTTCAGGTGCTTCAGATAATCCATTATAACAGTAGCACTAAATGGTAACTATAATATGCAGAATTAGTTGCTCATCATTCTATGACAAGTTCAAGTGCAGCCTGTACAAGTTTCACTCTTCACCATGCTTAAAACTCACACTTAAATTTTTAACAAATTTTTCCCACTCCGTAACTATTTGTAAAGCCAAGATTTCAGTATGATTCTACTTCATAACATTTTCTGTAAAAACAAGCCTGCCCACAAGCAACATCACTGTCTCACGCAGAACTTACTGCTGATTTGTTGCATTCCTTATACTTAGAATTCTCTTAATCTGCTGGGAATAATATAATCTACAGCTATGAAGTCAAAACTCTACCATGCAATTACATTGAATAAGCATATAAATACAAGCATTTATTCAATATTATGTAGACGGCTCACAAAATAATGAGTGCTGAAGGCTGAATGGCAGGCATCTCAACCAAGAAACAGTCACTAAATTCAGACATCCCTCAAGAACGCTCATCCGTTTGAGGGAGCTGGAGTACCATAGTTCGGGGACAGAAAGTCTAAAATGCACATAGCTGAACACACACCATAAATTTAGCTTCAACAACATCTTAGAAGCCAGGGGATTGAACTGGAACACAAATGCACTGATCATACAGTTTTTATGGTATACAGTTCCAAGGTATTAAGATTAACTCTGATGTGGTGCTTATGGTCTTACAGCAGCGTAAGAATGAGTGCAGAACGACTCACCTTCCTCCCTCTGTCCCACCTGGTTCTTCTAAGCCTAACAAATTACAATTTACAATTTTAAGCCTAAAAATTTACTATTTGTGGTTGGGCCTATACTTTGCTTATAGGATTATAATCATTTAATAGATAAACCTCATTGTCACCAAAACTATTAATAAACTTAAGGACCATATAAAAACTGAGTATTATTATTGTTTTCATTCATTATGCAAAAAAGACTCATAGATCTTATACATACAATCTTTAAAATCAGCATCAATGCTTCCCTGTCTTATTTTAAGGTTACTTTTCCCCATGTAAGAAAGCAAAACAATCCTACAATTCAATGCAACAATTATCAGTGCAATAAGTAGAATTGGCTGTCTAATCTCAAGTTAAATTAATTCATCAGATCTCTTCCTGAATTATTTACCAAGTGGCACTTTCCTAAAACTCATCTACAAAAAAGCCAGACAGGGAAAAAGATTTTCATGAATAANAAAAAAAAAAAAAAAAAAAAAGCTGCCAAAGAGCTAATTTTGGTTATGGATAAAGTTCTACTTACATATGACAGATCAAAGTTTCTTAGTAAAATATCTTATTTGAATGTTTTTGCCATCACTACCAATATTATCCCTTTAAACTGAGGCTAAACAAAACAAAAAAAGCTTTCAAAAGTATCATGCTTCAAAAAAGTGTTACATTACATCACAAAAATGAATATAAATTGAAAGTAAGTAGCCAACAGCACAATAATAGCATCCTATTCTTGGAACTGAGCAATTTTTTTTAATTTTAAATAACTACAATGTAGTACATATAATCTAAGGGAGAGGTGGAGAAAAACCAGAATTGATTCTCTATCCCCTCAACAATAAGTAATTGGACCCAGGAGCTGAATAGTAGAGATTAGCATTAAAATACCAGTCAATTATTACTAGCTGTAATATAACATTCTGAATGGACAATACTCTGAACAAATACATGCAGTGTTAACTAGAGCATGGAGGCCAACAGATGTCTGAATAAAAAGAGCCAGGGACTCCTGTTAATTTCAATTAGTGATGCAATTCACTCTCACCTTGTAACATTCTTTAGTTACCTGTATGATTTCAGCATGACAACAAGAATCTACAAATACATGATTACAGTAAAGAAGAGCTCTGCAGAAGCCCACAATGTGTACATTTTTTCCCCACCAAGGCAAGAGTTTGTGTTCAGAAAGAAACTGGATAATCAATTGTGATGGAATAGGGACAAACTTGAAGTATTCTGTAATTATTGTACTGTTCCTGTGAAATGCCACATCTTGTAGACCAGCTATAAAAGGCTTAGAACTTGATACATTGCTATTTCAACGGAATGACAACACAGTATTAAGTTGAATTAAGTTCTCTAAATAGATAGTCTCAGCTCTCAGGTGTCCACGTTAAGGGTCCAGGGGAGTATTTGGCCTCTGACTGAATTTGTGTAAGAAAGAAGATTTCAGTAAATGATTCAGTGTTCTTGGAGCTAAATGTAACAGCTCAAAGCAGGATTGTATTATCAATCGCCCTAGCGGAATGATAGCACTGACCACCTGTGATATGCTAAGAGAGATCAGAGAGGCAATGAGGGAAAGAAATACAGTTGAAATGGCAGATATCCATGAATATCAGGCAAGTATCACACTGGGACACAAAGCAGAGTAGAAACTTTTAGCACTACAATAATCATTTCATGGAGAGCTGGTTAGGGAAACCATTAGAAATGCAGTCCCAGACTTCGTATTGAATAGTGTGCAGGATCTTGTTCAAAATTTTTCTATTGAAAGGCACACTAATAACACATTCAGATTCAATATCCCTACAGGGGTTACAAAAGCCAGAAAATCCACCAGTCGTATGCGACTTCCAAAAGGAAAATGACACAGAAACGAGAGAGCATATTAAAAAGAGGATAAAAAGAACTGCTAAAAGAATTAAATCCCAGCAACATCATGTATATCGCTGAAAGACACCATATCGAAAACACAGTGCCCGCGCACATCACTTATTAAGAAAGGCTGGATTAAAAGTTAAGAGGAAACTACCTTGGAGAAACAGGCTAACAGCAACTTTCAGAAACAGGAAAACAACAACAAAATCCAACCATTGAAAAGCTTAGGTCATGCTCAGATGAATATAAAAAGAATCATACACCCTGGTGAATTAAAATAAATACAAACAGGTAAAAAAAAAAAAAAAACCCAAACAGTTTAAGGAGTAACACAGAAATCAAAGCTACGTACTAAATGCAACCCTAACCAGAGCTATGCATCTGCTAGAAAGCTGTAGCACCAGTTGATGTACAAGGTACAAAGAAATACCCACAGAGGATAACAGCATTTCAGTGATATTAAAAAAAAAAAATCTTGCATTGATATTCACTATGAAAAACAGAGAGGAAACCCCTGGAAGCTACCCTACTTCTGTTCCTTCATTCCAACATCAAGATTACTCCCTGCAGCTGAGGAGCCAGTATAATCCTTCTCCAGTTTGGAGAACCTCTCCCACTAACTAGCTTCAGCTTCTAACCCCTTTAGAAGACACAATCAACTTCTAGAATATACTGAATTGCATTGGAAAGTAACACTCATGTCAACTAAGTTGGGCTTTTGTTCTGTTACTCATTTTAACTTTCTATTTAGCAGGGCTAAATACTGGTTTACTTCTCTCAATTGTAATGGAAGAACAACGAAGGGCTGCCACTCTCAATCTGCAATATTAGGCAGCAGCCAGAGAGCCTAGAAACATCTACTGTGCTGAACAACTAACAATGAATTACTGAATCATGGAATCACGGAATTTTCAGAGTTGGAAGGGACCTC
>RSEF01000003.1:87499589-87511611 GCA_003993805.1 Himantopus leucocephalus | reverse complement strand
GACTCTAGATCTTTTCTTCCAGTGTTTTGAATTGCTAAGTAGTGTAGAAATAATACACTGTACAGTGGCCTGAAGATTTTAATTGGAAGTGGAAGGCTACTGTAATAAGAACTGGTGCAGTGGAAAGTAATGTACTTGCTTAAAAGCATGTGATGGTGTTATTTTTACGGGATATGCAGATTACTTGTTTACTGTCTGTTTATTTTGGTGTTTGCACTAAATTTGCTGGATACAGAGTAGTTATATTACTTCAGCAGCTTTTTTTGTCTTCTGTCTAGGGACAGAGGTAGTAAAACCATACACACCTGTATTGCCTTTTTTGCCACTGGATTTCAAAGAACCATTTTGCCATGATGGTGCACATATATATTTAATGATTAAAATTTATTCCTGTGGACTGTTCACACAGGCACTAGACCACTTACAAATTGGTAAGTTTATGTTGGGTGTTTTGTGTTTGGTTTTGCAGCGATTACTTTATCTTTTCAGATTCACTGTCGGGGTATTGTGATGTTCTTACTGTTTACCTACTTACACATTGGGACGTGCTTATAACTTTTTAAACCTTATTCTCCATGCCCCAAATGTACAGGCTTATCCTCACTGTAACTAGGAGTTGTCTGTTACATAAAGCTCTCCTGACTGATCTTCCAAATGTGTTAGTATTTAACTGTTCAGATGTGTCAACTGTATCACACGTGATAGTTGATTACTTTGTATTCGATTCTGTAAATTCTTAGAAGAGTTCTTTGTACTTTTGAATAAAGAAAGCTAGGTCTATTTTATAGATTAAAGATGCACTTCCTTTTCTGCTCCAGATATGAGGCAGATTTTTAACACTGAGTTTGAAAATGTTTTTGTACTCATATCATGTAAAATCCATCAGAACAAGACATTTTAATTGAACATCTGTTCTTTTAACAAGAATGATCCTTGTGTGAAATGTATAGTACCCTTCTGAAAGGAACCCTAATACTACAAAGATGAAGGCAATATGAAAGGGCCTTTTAAAAATCAGAATACTAATTAGCTTGTTTTCATCTTACTAACATTTATCCTTCTATTTTATTTTTATAAAGGAGACTATATTTCTGTCAGCAATCCTGAAGGTAACTTCAAGAAGTCACAGGTTCAAACTTTGGAAGATCTCTTTTTATTGGCAGCAGGCACAGGCTTCACACCAATGGTTAAACTGATGAATTTTGCTCTGACTGAAGTTAGTTGCCTCCGGTATGTACATTTATGATTTAACCCCAAGCTGCAATAATCCATAGGAAGGATGAAGTGTAATGGGCAAGCTTCAGTGTTAATGAAACAATTAAAAAAAATTAATAAATGGTATGAAAGCACTTTTCTTCAGCTTATGCCAAAAGCTGGCATGCTTTAGGGAAGAGTCTGTCAGAGTCTTAGGGAATTCACACATATGTGGTTATTGGCTACATCAGAAAAATGGATTGACTTGCGTTTTGGATTTTAGTTGTGATACAAATGAACTCACCAAGTAGAAAATCCGAGGGTTTTTTCAGAACTAGCTTTGCATTTGAGCGCCTTTTTTTGTATTGAAGTATTTCAATGTAGATACCTTTTTTCAGGAGGTTTACAACTTTTTAGTTATGGCCTTTCTTTAGTCTTTTAGAATAGCTAGCATACTTCTATGTTTTTTCACCTGCTAAGCAACAGTAACCCACTTTTACCAGATGAGTTCTGGTTTTCACAAAAGTGCAACTCATGTAAACGTAGCATTAAGTATATTCAAATGCATAAAAAGTTTGAATTGTATATGCATTCTGTACNTTAAAAAAAAAAAAAAAAAAAAAATCTACAAAAGGAAGTATTACTTGTCATTGTTCAAGTGAATGGGATGTTTTGGCCCCTAATGTCCTTCAGAACCCCAGAACTAGTACTTCTGCTTGAGGTGATTGTCCATTTACAACTGTAATGTAAGTTAAACTGCAACATTGAGTGTAGAAAATCTCAACTGAAGAGAGTACAATAGCTCAACTTTAAAAAGAAATGCAGAGAGTTACTGGAGGGGCATACTTTGATACAGATGAGGTGTGCTTGCATTACTTTTAGCAAAAGTTTGCCATTAGAATCACGTCTTGCAGAATTTCTTAGCAGATTACATTTTTCTTGATGTGAACAAAATTATGTAATTTGGGAAGACTACAAAAATGAAAAATGTGCTTGACTACTTTCTTAAAACCTGTCGCAGAAAACAGTAGCAAGTCTGTTGAACTGTCCTCCTGTACCTTTGAATTCAGTCTCTTGTAATGGAGATTAATTTCTAATACTGGGGTTTATTTAACATAAGCACAGGATGTTTTGGTTCATTATGTTTTTATGAAGCACATTCTGAAACAACATATAAAGATTAATTGGACACTAGTCTTCATAGTGAAGCTAAAAAGGATTACATATACTGCAGAAGTCTGTTTCTAGGAAAAAAATCTAAACCCAGACATTACTCTTATATTGTTTATTGTCCAGCAATTACATATAATCTTATTTTGTGAGCAGAGAGGCTGTGTACCAGTTGGCTTTTCCAAAGTGTCATGTATTGTCAGTAGTGAATAACACGTGGCTGGCTGGCTTTGTGAGTCTAAAAGATAAATCTATCATCTGACAAAATGCTTGAGAAGCACTACTAAGTGAATTTGGAATAATTTTATTTTTTTTTTCTTCTTGAGGGGGAAACTAGTATGTCAGGTAAAGGTAGTTGTGATAATATGAAAGCAAAACTAAGGAGATGTATTAAAAGATGCAAATCTTGATGTTTTGTCCATAACCAGAATAAATAGAGTAGACAATGGTTGTGAGAGACTACTGCTGCACAGATAGTGCTTTTATTTACACTGCTCTTGAAAGATGACCAGAGTGGCTTATTTTAACTCTCTTCAGCACAATTTTTTGTGGGAACTCAGTGCTTAAAGTTAGCTTAGGATGCAGCAACATCTGTTTTCTTACTAGGCAAAGTAAATTTATTTTTCCTTCTTGCCGTGGAGGCTTGTTAGGTGCTGGAATGAATTGATCTGGTACAGATTCTGTTTATATGCAGACATTTAAAGCTTGGTGTTTCTGACTGCTGTAGGCAACTTAGTTTCTTGGCCTTATATTTGCTGTTTAACTCTCATTTTGTCTTTTGGGAAAATATTGCAAGAGTGTCTTTATTATATATGTGTGTATATATTTATATATGCTATTTCTGTACATGAGATTATATGTGTATATAAACAATGTAAATACAACTATCTTACTGTGCAAAGTAAATGGGGATTGCATATGCTAGACTGTGAATTGCAGAAAGTTGAGGAAGGATCTGAATAATGACTGACATGTCACTCGGGGGTGCAGAAGCAGCCTCTCTCTGTACTGCTGGGCGAGTGCTGCTGCACCTCTGGGCCTGCACTGCGAGCGCTGGGGAATCCGCAGCTTCCCTAGATGGCGTTTGCTGTCATGTAATAGGCTTGGATCATTGGATTTCCATTCTTACTGTCTAGCCAAAGTCTCCCTATTATCTGTTAAGTCTGTTATTTCTTGCCTGTGGTAAGTGTGGAAAATGATTTGGTCTCTTCCTGTCCGCAGTATCTTTTTGTGCATGAAGTCATAATGCTCTTGCTTCACTCTTCTTTCTTCTCTAACAGGCCAAATTGTATTTGGCCAAAGTATTAATTTAAAAAGCCTATCAGTCCTCTGTGCTGTTTTCTCCTTTTTAAGCTGAGATTTTTGCTCTTTTTTGCTGGTGGTATATAACTGCAATCAGATGGATACATTTCTTAAAGAAGACTGAGGTACAAAGGCACTAACACTAGGTAGAGGGCTAACGCTTTTAAGTATAGGATCCTTGCAGTCTATTCTTAATTCTCCTTGATAGCTGTATCTTGTTTTGTCTGCGGCTTTTCCTTCCTAAACTAGCACTCTGTTCTCGTATTCACTATTAAGATAGTGTTCGACTTTGATCCTCACTTTTCTTGTTTTTAAGGTGATTTTGTAGCTTTTTCTGCCTCCTCTTCTTCCTCTGTGTTAAAAATCACCTAAAGATCTTTAACTCCTCTCCCTATACAGCTTTCCATAAGACCTTGCATACCAGTTTTTGAGTTTATTAAAACCTGCATCCCTTGTAGTAGTTACCAGTATGTCAGATTCTCCCTGTTTCCTTCCAAAGAGCTGATTTAAGTTTCTCATTTGTTATTTAAACTTCTGTCATCGTTTCCTCAACCAACTCTTCTGTACTGGTGGGGATGATATCTAAATCTCTACTTTTTCATTTTAGCTGTTTTCACCCTCATTTCTAGCAAAACTGTTACCAGCTCATTCCAAGTTTTGGGGGTTTTTTGTTCTCTTTATAGTGCGGAGTACTGAGCTGTACTGCAGCAGATATATTTGTCTGGGGAGTATCAGTAAGGGTGTCTTAAAGCATTATTCTCCAAATACCCAATTTCTACCTTTGTGCCCAATGAACAAAATGCATGGCTTTCCTATACACCTTTTATTGACTCTTTTCCCCACCTGAGTAACACTTGATGCTGTGGTGCACCATGCTGTCTTTGACAGCACTACATTCCTGAAGTGAGCTTTATTTTCCGTGTTTTCAGGGAAGTGGGCCCTGGGAAGCATGTAAGGAACCTGGATTTTTGGCACATGCTAGCTTCTGAATAAGTTGATTTTAGTATTTAAAGATGCAGCATAGCTGATTTGGGACTGTTTTGTTCTATACCAGGCAAGTTTTCTAAAGCCTGTACGTTGTAACTTATTTTGAGTTATGATGCATTTGGAACTTATTTCTCTCAGTAACACTGCTGATGATGTGCATTATATACAATGGTCATACCTCAGTTTGATATTTTGACAGCAGAAAATGAATGTGCTTCTAAGTAGAAGATGATCTCTTCTTTTTGGCATCTGATGTAGCTTGTAAGAGATTTCCTGGTATCTTATAGTGCTACCAAACTGCAAAAGGGGAAAAAGTTAGAAGTCAGAAAAACATGGTATCTTCAGACTGAGAGAGTACAGACTTTTAAACTGCAGTTGAAGAACAGCTGGAGATCATGAGCTCTCTACAGAAGCCCTAGTATAGGCGATGCTCATCTGTGAAAGATGGCTCTCTGCAAGGTACAAGGATGAGGTGATGAGAATTAATAGTTTCAGTGCAGCATCATATAAACTTACTGTGTCTAGTGCTATTCTTTCAGAAGCAAGCCCAGACATGTATAAAAGGGACGCTGAGTAGTGCAGTGCCTTGTTTATGGAACTGTGGTGTGAAAGACCAGCAGGCTTAGCTCAGCCTCAGTGGTGGCCCTGACAGGTACCCATGTGGTTCTGCATGCGTTCCTGTGCCAGGGATCTCAGTGTTCCAACTTCCTGCAAGTACAGCACTGAACTTGCTGCTGCTGCCACCACAGCAACATGCTCTCTCTGCTCAGAGCTGTGCCTGGGTGGAAAAAACAACAGTAACTTAAAGGCCCGCAGGGTGCAGTTCAGACACTGCTTGCATTTAACAACAGATCATCTGTCTTATATCAGTTGTCCCCAGGGTATCAGTCTGTCATTAGCAATAAAGGAGAAGTTAGGTTTATGTGGCTTCATCAGATGGTAGATTCTGTTTTGTAAAGTCAGTCTTTGTGTTTTACCTCCACTGTAGCATAAAAATCTGAAGAGATAATAGCACTGACCTTAGTGACAGAACATTTATTTTTTATGTGAACTATTTGGCAAATACAGCGCTTATAAACAGTAGCTTTTGAGGTAAGTAGATCAACAGTAATCAACAAATAAAGTAGGAATAACAGTACAGAGCTGGTACAGAGCTGTAGTTTGCTCTTCAAGTTATGAGTTCATTTGCTCTTACTCCTATGTGTTTAGAGTCCATCTTTATGAAATTAATATTGACATAACCTTCTTGAAATTCCACTTTCACCTCTACAAGCTGGTGTATGTAATATTAGAAAGGTGTACAGAGTTCACATACCAGCTATTAATTGAAGTAGTAGTGCTCAAACAGTATTGAGAAACCACTAGATAAAAGTTGACAAGCTATAATGTATTCTCAGTCAGGTATTAGTAACTTCAAGAGACTTTGTTTTTCTTAGGACAGCAGTCCCTGAACTAGAGGTTGCAACTGCAGACAGGGTTATGACATTTAGAAGAGAGGTCACAAGTTCAACAGGCTTTCAGGTACAGCAAGAAAAATACTAACTTGAGTTAGTGGCAAAAAGATTTGAGGATTGCAGAGTTGCAAAGCAAACAAACATAATATAAGATGCTTCTGGATAATGCAGTAAGTTCTGATTCTTTAACACGTGTTTCAAATACAGAAACAATCTGCAGTTTTGTTTTGTGGTGTTTTTTTTTTTTTTTTAAGGACAGTGAAGCTGATCTTCTTCAACAAAACAGAAGGTGACATACTTTGGAGAAACCAACTAGAGCAATTAGCTCTTAAAGATGAAAGGTATTTATAAGTCTCGTGGAGAACAATTTATACAGTCCCAGTGTACAGAAGAACAAGTCTTGGGTCTTAGACTAACTGTACAGCTTTGGCACAAAGACGAATCCTGATTCTGGAAACTCTTTGCTAAGAATTTAATGAGACCTGGGGAGTAGAGGGAGATGTTTTTATATTGGTCACAGATGCACAGCAGCAGGCTATGTCATTATGTTCTGTAGGTCCCATAGGAAGCCAGGAATTTGATTTGACTGATAGATGTTTATTGGAGATGATATGTTAGATGAGGTGATTGTTAGGACTGCCTGGGAAGGTTTTTGAAGGTGAAGAAAATTAGCCTTAGCAATAGAAAATACAGATATGCAAGGAGAAGCACAGAAGTGATAGACAAGGACAGTATACCCTGGGAGCAATGCTCTGAATTTAGGGAGAAGTCTTGAAAAGTCTCTTTGGTGTCAGTTAGTTGAGAAAATGTTCGTCTAGAAATTTGAAGTTTAAATTAACTTTAATTTTTACTTACTGTCTAATTGTTGCATTTTTCTCCTCAGCTACAATGTAATTATGGATTAAAATGCACTAGTGCACATGTAATGTCAACTTAGTTTAGCAGGCCATAGTTCTGTCAGGAGGCATAGGAACATCAGGGTGCCTTTTAATTTCAGTACCTTTGCGTTTATCCCTAGACAAATTGTGACTGCCTAGATTTTACATAGTAGAAGTACCTTTTGTTTATGCTTACTTAATTCTTAATTGAAATTGTATGAATAAACGAATTTCACTTGTTCCTTCGCAACACTGAAGTGAAAAATCAATATTATTTCATAACCTGGTGATGTCTGGCATGTTCAAAGCTTCGTAGTTTAGACATTGTGCAAATTTACAGTAAAAACCCTTTCTCCCTTTCACGAAGAGCCTCAGATACACAAGTGCTTGTTTCTTGTTTTTTTTACTCAATAACTACCCTGTTAGTGGGATTTTTAAGAACCCCTGTTAGTGGGGTATTTTGTCATTAATGAAACTTTACTGACATTTTCACAAGTTTGGCGNAAAACCCTTTCTCCCTTTCACGAAGAGCCTCAGATACACAAGTGCTTGTTTCTTGTTTTTTTTTACTCAATAACTACCCTGTTAGTGGGGTTTTTAAGAACCCCTGTTAGTGGAGTATTTTGTCATTAATGAAATTTTACTGACATTTTCACAAGTTTGGCAAAGCATTCTTATTTCATTACTTTTGTACTGAGCTCCACCAACATTTGTTTAAGTGAATAACAGAACAATAAAATCTGGGCTTTAGTATCTTAATGGTTACCAGCTGTTTTTCTTTGTAAGGTGAAATATACAGCTAAAATTAAGATTGAAAGATTGGGTTAAATAATTAAATACACAATACTGGAGGTTATTTGGTTGACTTGATTGGCAAGAACAACTAAATGTCTGAGAGATCTGATACTGTGCAGTGGGAGCTGAGCAGAACAAGAAGGTAATCACAGGAAGCATCAGTGTCTCAGTCACTAGCGTTTTGTGTAGCAGATTTCTAATTGGAGGCTGTATTTCTGAAATAGTCTTCTGCTTACCAGGTTTGATGTTCAATTCATTCTTTCACAACCATCAAAGGACTGGGTGGGTAAACAGGGGAAGATTTCTTCATCTCTTCTCTCTGAGTTTGTGAAAAGAAGCAGAAAAGACTCCAAAGTGCTGATCTGCATCTGTGGTCCAACACCGTTTACAGAACAAGGAGTACAGTGAGTATTTTAAATGATGAACTAGACAACAATGAGGTTTTTTAAAATTTGAGCACCTAACCAGCTATAGTGTTTCTGACTTGGTAGTTTTTTGTAAGCGGCCTTATGTTTTCTGCTTTGCAAGAAAAAAATTAAATTGAAAAATAAAAATAAAAAAACCCCACCTGGCATCATACTTTAGGCATATATTTAGTGTGTAGATAAGTAAATATCAGCAATAAGTAAATTTCATGAGCTCTAGTAAGTTGTCCAAAACTTTCTAAGAGCATCTCTTTAACAATGACATTTTTTCCCCAACGCTTTAAATGCTGCTTTTAATTTGATGATCATAGAAAACTTGCTATAATAGGAAATGAGCTTTCTGTGTTGGTGTTAGCTTGACAAACTAAGTTATTAAAAGTAAAATTTAAAGCAGTTGTTTTATCACAAGCACTTCTCTTGGTTTTTTGGTTTTTAATTTTTATTAATGCGTTTAGGTCTGTGCCTGATACTTTCCTTATTTCATATGCCATATATTTAAAGATAAAAAGCCTTCTAACTTCCTCTTGCCTGGCTTCAAAATATTGAACCAATATGAACATCACTTGCATTTCTGCAGCCCTGCTGAAGTCAGGTGTATGAGTCTAATGGAGGGTGGAATTGGCCAATAATTATGCTACCTCTTAAGAAATCTGAGATAATTCAAATGATATCTGTATTTGGTTTTAGAAATTTTTTCAGTAACCCAAAAGATCATGTAATGCATATGAGCTTCTGGCATGAATTGTTTTCTAAATGTATATGCAGAGGTAAACTTCATTGTGCATGCCTGAATAAAAACAAGATAGTGGTGCTGAAGTTATGCTTCAGCTGTGTCTGTGGTGGGTTTTGGTTTCCAAATATTAATATTACCAACTTGATTTCTAACTTTCAGATATCTGAAGGATCTTGGATACTCCCAAGAAGAGATACACGCTTTTACTGCTTAAACCCATATGAGGGATATCAATGTTTGTTTGTATAATTCAATCTTATTTATTTACCTTCATGAATTTAATTAAGTGAGAAGCAATTTTTTAAGACTTGATATTTCACTCTTGGTACCAAACTGTTTCTTGGAAGAAATATATCTTTGAGAAAATTTTATACTATGTTTTATCTTGTTTTTGTAAATATTTTTCCTAATCCAGGGTATTAATTTATTGTAGAAGCAAGCAAAAATATATAGTATACATTATGTAAGATATTTCATGTTGTTGGTTCATGGGAGTTCTTGAATTTGACAAGCACTGATTTAAGTTTTGACTTGAAAAGCTTATTATTTCTTACTGTAAAAAGTCTTAAGAGCAATACTGTCTGAAATTAAATATTGCACTGTAACTCAGGTAACCGGTCATTGAAAAATGTTCTTTTCCATCTGAGATCTCTATTTGACTTGCAAGTGATCCGGATACATTTTTGGCTTTGTAAACAAAGAATAAAAGTACCTTTGGTAAAATATAAAAATTTACTTCAAATAATAAAAATGAATAATTTTACATTACTTTGCGCATTTTTGTTCATTTTCTGTAATGTCAGTTCATATTGTGATACAGAAAGGTTTGCACAGGCTTAGGACACCAGCTGAGAACTCAGAACAGAGGCACAGACTCTTGGTCTCCCACAAGACTTTCTATGTGACCTCACTGATATTACGCATCCCTTGTTATGAGACATTCTGAGGGTAAAAACATGACAGCTTATGTCCTGGAGATACCAGGGTAAGGACCATAGAAGTACCTAAAAATATTTGTCAGGTTGCAGTATTATTAAATGAGGTAATTTGAATCAATGGGGTTTTTTTACTCCATTACTAAAAATACGTTATTACGAGGTAGTAATCTGCTGTCTAATAATAGTTGGGAGAAAAAAGCAGCAAAGCACTGACCCCTATTAGATGTTGTCACTAGTATCTGTAGGCGTTGTTTTGTATGACATTTAGTACTATTTGCATCCTTCTGTTGTGTTGAATGGGTATTTCTTCCTCCTAAGAAGCAAGACTTGCAGTTGTGTCATTCATACTTCAGCATGAATGAAAAATGCTTTAATAATACCCTTTAAAAAGGTTAAATTGCTCTCTGACAGTGACTGGCTGTGCTAAACAGAGCTGTCATCTCTTCAGTGCCCTCTCATTTATTAGACTTGAAGTTAGAAGAGGATCTGGGTCAGTCATTGCCCCATAGCTCACAAGGTATTTCAGAAGACAGAGTGGTAGTGTCATCATTTTGTCATCTAGAAGGATCTAAATGTTTTCAGTTATAATTTTGCAATGCATTATTTGTGGAGTTTTGTACTACAAAGCTCTGAACAGGTTTCTCTTCCGCTGAGAAGAAACATCAGTGCTACGCTGGAAAAACAAAGCACTCATTGAATTTTATCATTTTTTTCTGTCACAAACGCAAAATTACTGTGGTGACTTAAAAAATTACATTTTGGTGTTAATGACTAAAACTTACAACTTCCATAGGATACTGAGGAATTTCTCATGTTCCCGTCACCCAAGATCTGATGGGATGGTCTCCTGTGTGAAAGAATTTCATTAATTGTCACCCTCTCAGGCTTTTTGGTTTTAACAGGTTACTCTGCTAATATCCTGCCCTTTGTGCTTTGATTGTCCTTATTTGCCTTTATCCAGAAGGACAAAAGGAAGTGTTTTGGATAAGTAGCTGTTGTGACAGGGTACCTCAACGACTTTATCCTTTGCCTTAGGATATAGGCCATATTTGTCAATAGATGATGACTTCTTGAAGGCTTTGTGCAGTCCAGGTGGTGATTATGGATGTGGAACTACTTCAGAGTAGGTCTAGAAGCTTGTGCAGTTTGTGTGCATCCCCTTCGGTTTCTGAAAGTTTGCTTCCAGTCTGGTTAGTAGTGGTAATCACTGTTTACAGTTGCAGCTTGAAGGGAATTGTGCTCTTGGAGACTTTAGGACTGTCATCTTGAAGCAAGGAAGACCCTGACGCAATTGGTTATGTTCAGTATCATAAGGCATGTGGATCTTAAATACCCTAAGTACGAAGCAAGGAAAGCAACCAAATTGGTAGCTGCCCTTGGAAGTCCAACAAGACATTGAGCGCAGAGGTGTTCTGCTGTGGTGGTTTTTCCAGGTCAGATCTTTATGGGGTTGGAGTAAACTGGCTGGATCTTGGGCTGCATCTGTCCACAGGGAAAAGAGGAGTCTACCTCCAGGGCTTGTTGACCTTGTATTTTTCCTGAAAATATTAACACTCAATCAAAACTGAGTAATATTGAGATGCTGATGTTACTGATGAGGAACAAAGAAGACTGACGTGTAAAAGAGACATCCTTGGAAGTTTCAACAAGCAAATGTGTTGCCTTTGAAAACTTTTGAATGGTTGCTGTTGGTAGTTAGTTTCTGATTAATTCAATGTCAGGCACTATCAAGCACTGAATTCAGAAGTGTTTCTGTTCATAATAAAACCGGAATATCTAAATCTGGCCTAGTAAAGGGGAAAGTCTGGAGATGCCTGCACAAGATTATCAGGGAATCAAAATGAAGTTATCCTTTGGACCAATGTGTTATGAGGATCCCATTGCACTGGGGGAGAGAAAAAGGCTGATGATCCTACATGGTGCAAGATTCAATGATCTTAAGGGTCTTTTCCAACTTAAATGATTCTATGTTGAGCATTAGATGGTGAGCGAGTGTTTCTGCTTTCTTTTGGGATGACTGGATAGACTTGTCAAATAGTCTAAGTAATACAGCACTAGTATTCTTATGCAGAGCTTCATACTTTAGTATTTTCACTTGTCACAAACTATAATCAATTCGTGTGGGTAACAATTTATTTTCTTTTTT
>RSEF01000003.1:87489345-87499578 GCA_003993805.1 Himantopus leucocephalus | reverse complement strand
TTTTTTTTTTTTTTTTTTTTTTTTTTTGCTTTTCTTGTGTTGAAGTGGGGTTTTTTAATGTATGTGCGCTACAACTGTCTTGTGGTGGCATCTAGTTCTTAACAAGTGCCTCAGGTTACCTGGTTTTATTCCACGGTTGTTACAGAGGAAAAGATCAATACTTAGACATCTGCTGGAAGTTAAGAGAATACCTATATGCATACATACATCTCCAGTGTTTCTAACTGATTTTTCCCTGGCTAGATTGCCAGCCTATGGTGTAAGTTTTTAAGAATTTGCACATCTCTGGGAATGCAACACGTTAATTTCCCAAAAGGTGGGGGGTTTGTTTTATCCTGTACTGGTACAGCTTTCAATTCTTTATCATTAGTTCACCGACTTACCTTGTTGAAAGTTACTGCTGAGCAAAACAATACACCACCCGGCTTCTGTTAAAGCTGGCCTGCAGATTTGGAGTTACTGGATGGGAAGAGGAGAGAGGGAGGGAATAGGCTCTCATATAGAATCATAGAATTGTTGAGGTTGGAAGGGACCTTTAAGATCATCTGGTCCAACCATTAACCTAACCTGACAAAACCACTTCTAAACCATATCCCCAAGTATCTTGTCTACCCTTTTTTTAAACACCTCCAGGGACGGTGAATCCACCACCTCCCTGGGCAGCCTATTCCAATGTTGGATAACCCTTTCAGTGAAAAAATTTTTCCTAATATCCAACCTAAACCTCCCCTGGCTTAACTTGAACCCATTACCTCTCGTCCTATCACTTGACACTAGGGAGAAGAGGTCAGTCCCCATCTCTCTACAGGGATATGCTCTGCAGGGATTGACCAGAAGAGCTATGTTTTCCGAGGAAATAAGACCAAATATAGAAGATGACGTCAGAAGAATGTTCTCCTGATCCCACTTTTTATCAATTACCTGGTTAATGTCAAATAAAGAGTCTCTTGAATTAACACTCTGGGCCATTTCTGGATGGTATTTCGCCAACCAACAAACCCTTTTTAGTTTTCTAAAAGGAAATTTGAAACATTTATCAGAAGGCACTGGCTTAATTAGTGTGCTGTCAGGCTCAAACAGGGAACTTGTATGGAAAATCATTTATGGGGAAAAAGGGACATCTGCAATCTCCCAGATCTTTGTCTGGAACATATTCTTGGATAAACTCTTCATGTAATTCTTGTTAACGTTTACAGCTGTAGATACATATTTTGTGTAATTAGAACAGTAACTTGAAGTAAATACTCGAGTACAATATTTTAATAATAATAGTCTGCCAAGAGACTTTTCATAAAATATTTGAGCATTTGTCCACACAAGAAAAATGAAAAATAAAATAGTTAATATCATACAGTGTTTATATTGTGTTTTGTTGCTGAAGACATACAGATTTAAATCCCAATTATACATTGTAATCCATTAGTAAGACTGCTTTATAGCTGGCTGCTGCATGCTGCTAATGAAAAGGGATGATAAAGTCTAACAATTATTTGCCAGTTGTATTTTTAAAAACTCGGCTTCTTGGGTTTTGTTGCCTTTGGTAAATGTGAGGAAGATCATTGCTTATAGGAAAATCCAATTTGCAGATATATCAGTTCCATATTCAAACACTGATTATAACAAGGTTAGAGGAGCTAATGCGAAGTGGTGTAGTTGATCATTTCTCTGCTGCTGCTCAAGGAGATGTTTGTATGTTAATCAAGAGAGAATTGTTTGTAGAAAAGCATCCTTAGTAAAACCACACAGTAAATATAAAGAATTTGAAGAATGCAATCATTAGTAGGTCTTCATTAACAAAAAGAAAAACCCTAATGTTTTGTTTACACAGTGTTTATTATTTCACTGCATCAGTTCCAATTCTTCTGGAGGAGATTCATTACATAGTAAGGTGAAAAAAATTGCTCTGTTGTCTCCTCCCATGCATTTTTTTTTTTCTCTTAAGTGAAACTGATTTTTGGGATAAGCCATAGAAACCTCCATGTCAGTATATCTTTTATCATACTAGCCCTTAGCTGCTTTTTTAGAAAAAAATCCTCCATTACAAAACTGTGCAACACCCACCTTATTTTAGAAGATGGTCATAAATTTTATGCATCAGTGACCTCTTAACATCAGTAGTTCATGCTACGTACAGTTGAAATAAAGTTTCTTCTCCCTCACAGGAAGGTATATTATCAATATCTTGGAAATACATCTGCCTTTTACATCACACTGCTGCACCTGATTTTGCAGTTTTAAAAACCAACAAACCAAACCAGACTAAAACATAAACCCACCACACAGATTTGTGGAAGTTACGCCTGCAAAATCTGCACATTACATCTCAATTTGAATGGAACTTTTCAGAAACGAACCAATTTTTATGAACTCACTATGTCATAAAATGCCGTTGCAGAAGACATGCATTTCCTCGCTCTCATTCTTCTCTTGCAGATATGTCTAATGTGGCTCTTTGAGCAGCATGGTTTCGAAGAAGGAGACTAGTACCCAAATGTTTCGATTCCACCTATGGTCTTTATTGCTCTGACCTTGTCAAGGATAATATCCCTATGGTGATCCCTTCTAGACCACTTCAGGAGGACCTCTGTAAGCATGGCGTTCTACATTTCCAATTGGGAAAACACCTATTTAATCATCTTTTTGCAGTGATTGAAATCCAGATCACATCCAAGTGTGTAGTTGAGAGCAGTCATAATTTGACGTCTGTAGTGGGGTTAAGTGGAAGGATGCTCGTTTCCAAGTTCCAAAGTGGACTTTCTGGCGAGATGAGCAGAGTTGCTTGTTTTCCCCAAGACAGGCTCTCAAAGCTTCAGGCACTGCGAGGACTTTTAAGATGTAATTTAGGATGAACTGCTGTACTTCTAAAAGCCTCTGATTTCCTTTGAAGTTTTGAATAGATCTGTTATTACTCATAACTTGCTTTGCACAAGTAGCTTAGCAACAAATGGCCATTTGACATTATTTCAACTTTCTAATCTAGATATGATACTATTTGTTAAAAGTGGCTGAAGTGTAACTTGAAGTTTTACTTATATATACTTAAATATTTAACTTTAAATTTTACTTGAAAGACTTGTTGCAGATTATAAAGTTTATAATAAATTCCTGAAGAGATGGACATCATGCTGAACATCTAAAATGAAGGCTGATTTATATTAACAAGGGAAATTTATTTTTTTTTAAGGCAGTGATGCTCATGGTCTGCCTGTCTGCAATAGGTAGCATCTCAGCCTTATGTGGCTGTTAAAATTGAGCTGCTGAGAGTTTGGTTTTCTGTTGTTAAAGAGTATAACCCACCCATCATGTTCTGAAGACCACATATCTCCTTGGTTAATTTTTCACATCTGTATTCACTTAACCTGTTGTTTTCCAATAAGGACAACAGCAGCAGTAGCTGATTTTTTCCCTTGAAGGATATAGCTGTTGGAGTGTTGTAGCCGTGTGTGTGTTTTTGTAAATAACAAGGATCTTTGCCTACACTATTGGATTACTGGACAAAACTTGTAAACTTGGATACTTGAGTATCCAGCACTTTTTTTCCATGCCGTCCCTTTACTTACGGTATGGTAGGTAGTCTACTTAGGAAAAACAGTATTCATAAAAAGGAAGAATTCTTATGATTTAGAGTTGTAGGGATATTCAGTGGCTGTGCCTGGCTCTTCTTTAGTACCTGCAAATCAGATTAAGACTATGTATCGTATTTAATGGTTTTAGACATAGAAATAGTTAATAGAAGGTAGGCAAGTATTCTTTAGGGAACAATTTTTTTAAAAAAACCCATCATTCACAATTTAAGTAATTTTCTCCTTATTGAAAGTAATAAAATGTAGGTACTGTTTATGTGTACGGGAAAGCTACGCACTACTGATGACAGGATTTTACAAAAGGAAATGCTAATAGACCAGGACTGGGCAATTAGAGATTACAGGTGAAAACTTGCAGATACAGTAATAATCAAATAATATAGCTGGAAAGTAATGTTTTAGTTTATATGAAACTATACTCATCCATTACAATTAAGGGTGAGAAAAGTCTTATCAGTGAAGTCACCAGACTCAGCCAAACAATCTTCCTTTGATAGAACAGTAAAGGATAAATCATGTGCACCTCTAACGAGGAGGTCGAAGCAAACATGACCATTAGTAGAACCCATGTATGGAGTCCAGGAGAGGGCCATCCTAGAAAACTTACTCAGAGCCCAATGTTCAAGATACCCGTGGGCTAAATTAAGGTGATATGACACCTAATGATCGATTGAAAAGTTTTATTGATGGCAGAAGCCATTTTAACAGAAGCTATCTTAGCAGAAACTATTTAAACCTTGTTATCTAGAAAGGGCTGAATGGCTTGTAACATACAGGAAAGAAAGAGAGAGAGATAAAAGGCTGGCGGTAAAGGAAAGGTCTGGATCACCACCCTGGGTTCCAGCGACATCTTGGGTCTGGCTCCTTCAGATGGTGGGTCCACACGTGGCTCCTCCTGTTTGTGTCTTGTACAGACTCGTCCCCACCCCTGGAGGACTCGTGTCACTCTTGATTGGTTGTGAGCTTCTTGTCCGCCCCTTTTTGGAGTCTTCTAGCTCAGCAACAGGGAACTGCGCATCCTCCCACAGCCCTCCCTGCCCGGCAGTAACTCCTGCCATCTCTCACACGTTCATCGTCTGTTGTTCTTAGAACTTTCTAGAAGGGTGGGTTGGGGAGGCGGGCAGGCTGCTAGTGCCTCTTTTCTAACCACACCTTATCTCGTTAGTGTGGTAACATCTCTTTTTTTCCCCCAGAGTGTTTGAGACATTAACCCTTTTAGCTTCCAGGCTCTTACACCACCCGTGGCTCAGTCAGTTGAATCTCATTCCCGTAGGATTAATCTTTGTCTCGGGTGGTGATCTGTATATAGAGAACAGAGGGTGAAAGGAAAGAGAAAGCTGAAGAAAGTAAACGGTTAATCATACATTGCACTATTGCCAAGCCAATCATCAAAAATAAAAATCCACATAATAGCATTAGCCCGATATTCAGTAGCCACTTTCCCCATCCGGTGAGTCCCAACAATCTCAGGACTGATCCCAGCCAAGAATTTGGACTCTGTCGACCAGTCCTTAGGCTGCATAGCGTAGAATAGTTCCCCAGTCTGGTCAGCAATTTCTTTCATTTTAGCGCGAGCTTCTTCAGTCAAGGTAGTGGCGTTGTGAATTGTAACACAGCATTCTTCTTCAATATGATTCAATATACCACAAACTCTGTGTTCTTTTAATAACAACATATCTAAGGCTAAGCTATTCTGTAACATCATTCTAGACACCTGTTGTAATTGAGTGTTATTTTTTCCAAAGGTGTACCGGGTCCAATTACTTAAAATGTGTATTTGCCATGTAATATTTTCTAAGACAAACTGGCATCTTTTAAGGGTTACATATGGGGTAAATATATTCTCTAACATCAGAGATTTTGTCATGCCCCAAGTGTAATAATCAGGTATTTCAACTCCATGTATAGCCCATTCAGGTCGAGGTTTATCACGTGCCTTCTGCCTCCTTTTATGAGGTGAGGCAAAGTGAAAAATCCTCGTAGGACACATAGTGGGAATCCCCAAACCGCACTGCAGTCCAGCCTGTTTGATCACGTTCAAGTGCGAGTACATTTTCCCATCCGAGCGCCCCCAGACAGTCCCCTCGGGAGCAGCGTGCAAAGCGCTTTGACAAGTAGTTGCATCTCCTTGGGATATATCATTGGTCTCATGTCCTGGGGAGTGGCTAATGGGAATTCCGCATCGTAGCCAGAGATCAATGTCGCCGGTGGCCTGGTTACATTGGCTGTCTTGGTTTTGGTATCCAAAATTAGGATGTCCCCAGCAAGTACACATATCTCGAATTAGAGTTCTAACTTCCAAACTAGCCCATGTTTCCATGGGGTTACCTGCACCTGTGGTACAATTTAGAATGTCGGTACAGTTCAACAAATGGGCATTATTGGGGCTGGGCGTATCCACAAATTCTTTCTTTAATAAGTGAAGGGGTTGGTTTTTTAACACGTGTTTCACTGACCATCCCCAAGCAGTGTGGGTGCTGTTCATTAAAAGATACTGTCCTTTCACATTAGGTACGTGGATGCACCAAGCCGAATCCCGTTTTACATTATATTGTAACTCAAAAGGGGGAGTTTCCGGGGAAGCAGGCCAAAAGGGTACTAGATTACAGGATATATTGTGGTAGGAAGGGCAGCCTGTTATTCTCCCCCAGGATGGAGAAGGTGGGAATCTTTTGGAATAGGCTTCCACGAATCCTGGAGGACACAGCGGGCTATTACTAATACAGATTTTGTGACTGACCTCCCATTTCCATCGCTTACAAGTTTTGTTTATTAAGTCAGGCCACCCTATGTCCCTAGGGATCTCACAGAAGGCTGCTTCATCTCGCCACCATTTGCCAGAGGAGGTGTAATTACTTCGATATTGGTACTCAAACGGGGCACCTACTAATCCTACAGTGCCATTACTCACATTATATTTTCCAATATTAAACTTCATGCATATCAAACCGAATCTAATTCCCTGCTCAGCAGAGGTAGGAATCCAAATGCAGATCCCTTGGTCTGTTCTGTTCCAGACACATATTAATCCTTGTATTACTTCCCAAGCTAAATTGGAGGTTCTTTCTCCTCATCCAGAAACACCAAAGGTAAGGAAGGTAAGGAGGAAGGAGCCCCAGAACATCTTTCCTTATTATACACAAAAATTACAAATATAACCTAACAAAAGATACACGTGACAATTAATATAGTCAGAGTTAACACGGACCCCGCGTTGTTTCTTCTGATAACCTGTAACACAAACATACATAAAATACCAGGATTAGAAGGACGGGATTATCCACTGAGTACGAATACAATGTTTTTTTTCTGCGGGTGTCAGTAGCCACCCACGCATAAAGACTCAGTGGGGTTTTTAGAGAGAGTGGTACTTCTCCTATGGTTGGCAGATCAACTAAGACCGCTCTCCTGGGTAGTGAAGGGGTTTTACTGGATTTTTGTCTTCTCTTTTTCCCAGTAGCAAGGAATGGGGTTCAGGACAGAAGGCAGTAAGTTTAGGACATCCGTTCTTCCCCCATCTGTTATTAACTTTTGCCACACCATCTGGAAGTCTTGCAGGCCACCCAGCGCTGTGAAACTTGAGAACAGGTTTTAACAACCCATTTGTTCTTTCTACTATGCCATTATCTTGGGGATAGTAGTGGGTATGGAATACCCATTGAATTCCCTCATCTTTCACCTATTCTTGGACCTCCCTGGCAGTAAAATGGCTACTGTTGTTGGAGTGGATAGATTTAGGAGTGGATAGATTTAGGTTTATGTAAGTAACTGAACCAATGCTTCTGCACTTTTACTGCATTTTCTCCGGTTGCTCATGTCACTGCTTCATCTTGAATGAGACCTGAGACAACTACCCCAACTCAAATATACTGTTTTCCTTCTGATTTCTTGGAAGGACCTATGTAATCCACTTGCCGTGTTTCCCATAGACCCTTGTTGTGTCTCAGAAGAAGTGGGGGGGTCTTGCAGGGGATGGTCATCAAGACGTGTATGACATTGACCACATGGGGAAATAACGGTACTACACAGCTCACAAGTCAACCGCCCCTCTCAACTTCCCGCTTTAACATGCAACCACTCTAACAAAGGTTCCCAGTTCTCTTCTCTTCCTTCCCCTGTTACCATCACTGCCAAGCGAGTTAAGGAATCTACCTGGTTACTGAGAAGGTGTGTGGAATTGCTTCCTTTCTGATGGGCTGCAACCCATCCCACTAAAATAGGCTTATGCTTAGTGATGTCAAGAATCTCTTTCCATTTATCGTTTAGCCACACTGGCACCTGGTTAACCTCCCACTGATTCCGTTCCCCAAAGGGAAGCCATTCCGTACACCCTTCAAACACTGCATAGCAGTCCGTATAAATGTGTAAGGGATCCTTGTTTCCCACTTCCTTCTTTATCATACACTCCACACTGCTATCAGCTCTCCCACCTGTGCGGTACGGCTCGATATTTCCACATTTTTCCTTCTCTTTTAGAGGATGCATCAGTGAAATATATGTTTTTCAAATCAGGCTCAAATTGGGGAGTAGGCTTAATAGAGAAGGAAGGGGGTTTCTTGTCTGTTCAGTAGCTACTGGATCTTGTACGGGGAGAATTTTAGGTGTTCCCTCCTCTATCTTGTGGGTATGACAATAGTGATCTATTTCCACGTACCATTTCCATACAGTTCCCCATTGTGCTACTCCAGAAGGGGGGTGGAGTGCCAGCAGTTACTGATTTTAGGACTCTGAAAGGCCCTCGCAGAATGATTGATTGTTGTTTTATAATTTTGTCAGCCTCTTGTAAGGCTAGATTAATTATAAAAAGGCCTTTTTCCCAAGTACAGTAGTGCTTCTTGGCATCTTTGAGACTTCGGGAGTAGAAGTCAATGGGGCAAGTGGGGCCTTTGGGTCCCCGCTGCCACATATGAATTGAAAGCCCATGGGTGGCAAATCCCCACTCAATTTTGGGGGGGTCGGTCAGGTGTATCGGCCCTAGGGCATGGTATACCCCAGCTTCAAAAATTAAGAATATTAAGGCTTCCTCATGGACAGGAGTCCAATCCCAAGAGGTCCTTTATTTTTCTTGTCAGATCATACAGAGGTTGAGCTATGACAGAAAAATCTGGAATGTGTTTCCTCCAGGACACCAATAGGCCTAAGGCATGTTGAAGCTCTCTCCTGTTCCCAGGCATTTTCACCTGTTTGAGGGTAATTAAGGTTTCAGGGGGAATACACACTATTCCTCCCCTCCACCAGATACCTAGAAATTTTACCTCGGAGAATGGGAGTTGTATCTTTTCTGTTGAAATTTGGAGTCCCACATTTTCCAGGCGGACCATTATATCCTTTTGAGTCTGTCCCACTACAGAGACGTTGGGGCCTCCAATCAGCACATCATCAATATACTGATATACTTCAACCCCCTCCCTGGGTGTAATTTGGGCAATTTCTTGTGCCAAGGCATAGTGGGCAATGGTTGGTGAATGATGGTGTCCCCAGGGAAGACAGGTAAATGTGTATTGTATACCTTCCCAAGTAAAAGTAAAACACTCCCTGTCTGTGTCCCGTAAGGGGACCATAAAGAACATATCTTTTACATCAATGGTTGCCAAAATTTGGTGGGCTTGTTCCTGAATGGTTACGATCAGTTCCACTATACTCGGCACAGCAGCGGTTAAGGGATCTGTACTGGCGTTCAGGCGCTGATAATCAACTGTTAGCTGCCATTTGCTGTCTGCTTGTGTACAGGCCAAATCGGAGATTTATAGGGGGAATATATAGGGAGAATTATTCCCTTCTCTTTTAGATCTGAAATCACGGTGGTAATTCCTTCTCTAGCTCCCAGAGGGAGAGGATAGGGTTTAACATTTACAATCTCAGAGGGAGGTAATCCAGGTGCAGATTGCAGCAGTCGCACCGAAATTGTCGGTAGGCCAAACACCCACTCTTTTCCATTTGAATCTATCCAAGCATGCCCCATTAGCAAATCGAGCCTTAAAATGTTGGTTGGTAAATTCCCCAATACCATAAGAACCTCTATCGGGGATTTGTCCCCAGGCAACCAACCTTTTACTTGAGCAGTTGGTTGGGGTCTGGAATTTATGAACACATCTGTAACCCAAATTCATTTTCTGTCAGCAGTTATACCATATCAGTTGGTGTCATCCACTAGCAGAGATGAGATCTGCACTCCCGCATCCACTAAAAATATAACAGGTGTTTGAAAAGGACCGAGTGGAAAAGTAATCAGTAAATCTCCATTGCTATTTTCTGTGAGCCTTCTCAGGTATTTCCACTGGCCGTCCTCCGGCTCGCTTACTGAGAATGGTGGAAGGGGTTTCCCAACTTTGGGGTAACTGGTTCTCCGAGAGGAGCAGACGGAGTAATAGGTGAAATAACCGTCTGAGTTGGGGGAGCTGAGGCTATCTTGGGGAGAGATTCCCCTTTTACCTTGCCCCAACTAGTTATCAGCTTTTCTAGATTAGTGGAGGGTAAACTATCCGTAACCTCCCAACGGACTCCTTTTGAAATGCCTTCCATCCATAGTATGTATCTTTTATTATCAGGGGGGTCACGCCGGCTTCCCCTGGGGGTGGGGTCATGATGGATTATTTGGAATTACTCAGTCCCCTCCTCTGGGAGGAGCCACCCCTCCCAGTTTTGTGTC
>RSEF01000003.1:87471252-87488345 GCA_003993805.1 Himantopus leucocephalus | reverse complement strand
CACGTCCCCAGTGGCCGATTTGGCCTAAACCACAACAGATTAAGTTTAATATTTTTCTTCTTCTTCTTCTTTGTTCTTCTTCTAAGAAGAACCAAGCTACAGTTTTAGAAAATTACATGCAAGAAAGAAAAACAAACAAACAAACAGCTTAAAAAGGTAAACACTGACAGTATCCGCATTATGTTGAAGAATATAATCATAAACTGCAAATGCTACATCTTCAAGCTGGTAACATACAATCATATTGGCTATGGGAGAGGAAATGCAGGTCTGAGAGAACAAATAGAAGCGGTAAAGATGGCCCCATACAACAGCACATTACCAGCATGAACTAAGGAGCATGACCAGCCTTAACAGATAAGTAATAGCTACTAAAGGAAGTGGTTAGGTACGAGTTTCCAAGGACCTGAAATGCAGACATACCTGCAGTGACCAAGATGGGTATTGAGCTCCCTAAATCTCACAGTAGCTTCCCAAAATATGCTATGTGAGATACTTTAAGATAAGACTATCCCTTGGTAACCATATGTTCCAAGTCTCAGTAACAAGGGAACGGCTCACTATGCTCAGTTACACTATAATAAGGATTTTTTTTTGTTTGTATTATTCTCATTTTATAAACATTATTTCAAGAGAAAAAGAGTTTGATCCTGAACATAAAATCAAGTTGTCCTTCCCTCTGTGTGAGACAAAACATGGAGTCATATTTGAATGCAGGTGAGATAATTTAGGCAGCAAAATCTGGGAATATTAGCCAAAGCACTGCATTTAACTTATAATTTGCTTATAAGGCTAAACTATATGATTGTGAATCCATTCCTAGAAGTTAATTTTAGAATTACTAATTTAGAATAACTTCAGAATTCAGCATGGACAAATAGAGATAAGAAGAGCATAAAATGTAGATTAGTAGAAAAAGAAATCGTATAATTTGCCTTGAGAGTCTGATTAAGCAAAATGGGTCCTCAGTTGTTAAACTTGGGAAGGTTTCAATACAGAGCATGCAGGAACTGGTCTTGTTGAATAACTGAAACCTCTGTGCTAGCTGCATGCTGTGCCAAGAGGAATTCATGATCTTGTTTGGCCAGAGGAAGACAGTGAAAGAACATTGCAAAAATGTTTGTGTTTGGTAATGTGGAATTCTGTGTAAAGAAAAGGAAAAAAAGATGGTACAGTGTGAATGTTTTATAAAGCAAAAACTATTTAGTATATACATAGTGATAAAATGTGAGTTGAATTTTCTTCAGCTTAGATCTAGACATTAAGTATTCTTTCATATATACCTTTTTGGTTCGATGGCATTATTTTTTTTTTAAAGTGATAGCAATTTCTATAGTCAGAGCAAATTCAGATGAGACAGTTCAGTTTCCAGGACTTTTCTTTAGAAGAAGTAAGCTGTGGATAATGGTGTCTACATCTAAGATAGTGCTAGCAGACATCATGTGATTATACAAACACCTAAAAGGTAATGTTTGTGCAGTGTAAAAAATGTTGGATAAACAGAAACCTGTCACAATAAAACTATTCACATATTTTAATTTGTTTTGGGGTTGATAGGTAGTGGGGGAGGGAGCAATGCTACTAAAAGGTCTGCTGCTTCCTATTTGAATATAATTTATTCTTATTAAGCCATTCCAAAATTACACTAATTTATCATGAGCAGAAGCCAGCCCTGCATGCATATTATTCTGGAGAACTTGTAATTCCATGTATGTCTGGAGAATATATTTTTGTTCTTGAATATTTAAACATCCTAACTCTTTGATTGGAGAAAACAATATCATAAAGGAAAGGAAAGGAGAGCAGGCTTTTCTGAAACAAAGAAAACTATTAATTGGCAAAGGAAAATGTAAGGCTAATCAGAATCTTAAACACTAAAAATATTCAAAGACATATAGGCTTTAGGATTTGAATATTTTTTTCTGCTAAATCAAAACCAGACTTTTTCAGCTGTCTTGGGATTTGTTCCTGACATGACAGTCTTGAGCCTTCAGCATGCTTGATTTGTCCATATATAATCAAAGATCACATTATATAAATCCCAATGCAGAACCTGAATACTTGATTTAAAAGAACCGTTCCCATCACCTGCATAATGAATAACAGCCTGTATAGTCAAATCTCTCATGCCTTTTTTTTTCCTTATCAAGGAAGTGCAATCTGAACATCATATCAGAACTAATTGCAACACACTCATATTATTAGCTGTAAGATCAGCTGCAAGCCTTAAGCAATGCAGTTCTACTTAGCTAGCTAGCCATTATCCCTTTTTTCTGTTGTTTTAAATAATCAAGATTAGCTGGCAGCAGACACTATCACTGACAATTGTTGAAAAGAAATCAAATTAGGATAGATTCCTTAATTAATGAATTAATTCAAACTGACTTTGATGTGATATTTTCATGAGATCTGCCAACTTGCTGAAGGACTGTAAATTATAAATGCCACAGACACAAAACCAATAAATGAATTGCACTAGTAAATCAAACTGGGGTAAGTTTGCAATAACGAATTGGTGTTTAGAAAAGTAATACTGAGAATATTGCCAAATCTATTTTTTCTGGAACATCTTAAAAGCACAGAAAAATATAACAAGCTTTTAAAAAAATCCACAGACTGCTCCAATTAGAAGGAATTCTCACTAAAGATGGAATAAGTAAAAATAGTCTCACTGAAAGTAACTCTGGTTCTTCCAGATGCAGCAATAGTTGATCCTGTTGTAGGTTTACATGTCTCTTGCATGTGTGACCTCTCAAATCTTGGGTTTGCTTATGCATCTTGTAAATCTTCATGCTTCTTTTTACCTGAGTGCACACAAGTCCAGTTGCGAACAGAAAGGCATGGTGAATTCTGAAGAGAGAGGGTGATATAAAAGATGCACTAGGCAGTGTTTGTTATGAGCAGGGTACCTAGCTTCCCTTTGTCATGCAAATTATTTGGAGAAGAACCCAAATAATTAATGTGTTTGCCTCAGTGGAATTAAGGTGTGGGTATGAGTTTTTCACAACTTTTTCGGATTGGGCTGTCCTTATTGAATGAAAACTGTACGGCAGTTCTGCTGTAACTGCCCAAAGATCATCCATTTTTCTTGCTGAGTTGATAATGAGCAAAAGGATCATTTTTCATCATACATTGGATAAGAATGACCAAAAGAATTGCTGGAGTTAGATATCATTTTAACATCAAATTAGGAAGGCAAGGGAGAAAGGTGGATCCTGGGACATCCAGGAACAAGCAGACAAGCATAGGCCGAGTACTCAAACCGCTGTTACCCTTATTCCCTTTTGTTGCTACAACTATAGGAGAAAGGGTAGTGTCCGCTCCATTTTTTTATATTCTCATGTGAAAGCAGTAGGGGCATATACATACCAAATATAGAAACAATTTGGAATTTGTGGATGAGATATGAACAATGCCAAAGAAGATATACTTAAGGGACTACAATAAATGTAGAAATAAAGAAATAATGACATTTATCAGTGAAATATGTATGATACCCTGTTTGGAGGAAGAAAGCACTTAGCAAGAAATAAGGGTTTGCTTTTTTCTGAAAAGCATGAAAAGCACTAATAGTGAAAGAAACTAGAACAACAGTAGACAAGAAACTGGACATGAATTTTCCATTAAATACATCAGCAAAGAAAAATTGACTGCTATATTTTGCTTTAGACAAGTAAAACTTACTGTAACGTTATCCTGTAAGAATAGAGATCTTCACAGAATATACACAAATTCAGAAATACAGGGAAATAACTGGAGATTTGGGTATTTTTGCTTTGGAATGTATTTTTCAGTTCTTTCATCTCTCTTTGAATATTTTGCTATTTTCTTAATTTATTCTGCACCTTACAAGGTTGTTTAAAAAACCTTAGTTTTCACCTCAATGTGTCTTCACTTAAGAGAGGTTACTTTTTCTTCTTATATTTATTCACTGCTACAAATCCCTTGGCTGTTGTAAAATCTCCGTACAAATCCATATTGCCATTGAATATTAGCACCATTATGTATGAATAGTTATTCAGCAAGGAATTTGGAGATCAAGAATACATTCTTACAATCACAGTGATTAATCAAATTGTAAAGGGGCAAATGTAATTTGCATTCGAACAAATATTACCTTGCCTGCACTGTTTGATCAGCCCTACTAACCAGATGTCAAGCAGCTCATTTTCCCAGACTGGCTTTAGGTTAAAGGTACCCTTTCATCCACTCATGTAAATTTGTGTCTATAATCTTTACCTGTGCTTTTCTTCATTTTATGAAATAAATGTATGGCTATAGAAGAAAAAAAGAAAAATCCTAACCTGTTAGGCATCTTTTACAGACCCCACTAATCAGTGGAACGTATTAACATGGATTCTTAAAATAGGCAACGGCTCAGGAAAAGGATTATGAATGTTTGATCAAATGACATTGCTCATAGCACTTTCAAAAGACACATTTGTATGCTGAACCATGAAAGGTTTATACTTTTATGCAATCATCTGAGAAAGAAATGGCACAGTTGTTTGTTATTATTTTGTAGATTTATGCTGTTGGCAAAGAATTTTGAAAGAGTTAACGGGCTGACAGCCTTTACATCAAAACTTGTATTTGGCCTATTATAACTCAAAAATAGCCCCTGCCTCCTTGCTTTTATAGCTTTTGTGAATGTACTCAGTTCTATCACATAAGGAGTCATGGTTTTCAGGGTTCAATTTTTGTACTAAACTGCTAAAAATCAGTCTTAATTTCAAATACACTACTTCAGGCCATCTAAATCTGTTTGTATATACACAAATTGGAAACCTTTATGATTTTTTTTTCTGCTGTAGGTTATGCATATATTTTCCTGAAATGTAATTTTGCCTCCCCCTAAAACAGACAAGTTCAGACCAGTATGTAGTACTCCTCCTTAAACTAGAATAAATTTCATTAATGCCATTGCAACTATCCTAATGCAGATTGAAACTGAACATCAAATTCTGTATCATTCACCGAGGAGAAAACTCGTATCTGAATCAAAATCCCAGATTTACCAAAAATGCCTGCTTTAACTTTCAGTTTATGCAAAAAAATCTGCAATTTGCAGTTCAGGTTTAACGTCAAATTAGAATCACAATTTGGTTTCAAATTAATCTGTTCTCAATTCATTGCAGGGGTTATTCCGAAGGTTTTACTCATGATGGACCTAAAGAAAGTTCATTTGGAAGGACTTTAGTCTCAAAGTCTTGAATGAAACAGTTTTGAGCTACTCTCAGGACTTCAGGAAACAAGTTTCATTCAAGACTTTGATGCTGAAGTCCCTCCAAATGAACGAGCTCAAAATCAGAAATATAATTGCATCTCTTCATTGAAGTGTCAAATAGCATTACTTATATTGCTGAATTCAGTGTACCCTCAAGTAAGATGTCTTCCATTTGAGTTCCATCTGTGATGAAGGTACTCCACTCCTTACACTTTTTTGCAAGTCTCTGAGTTTGTACTTATGCTGTGACATTGCTGCTTACCAAGTCANCTCAGTGTATCCTCAAGTAAGATATCTTCCATTTGAGTTCCATCTGTGATGAAGGTAGTCCACTCCTTATACTTTTTTGCAAGTTTCTGAGTTTGTACTTATGCTGTGACATTGCTGCTTACCAAGTCACTGACCTTCCCTGTCCATGGAGCATTTTCTCTCCCTGAAAACAGCTTAGCAATCCTCACTTGTGTCTGGTCCCAATTTTTCAAGCTGAGCCAGAAGACAGCAGATGGGGCAAGGTAAACAGGCAGCCTGCCTCTTACCCATGTCCAGCCATGTCACTTTCAACCAAACATAGCAGACAACACCCTGGGAGAATTAAATAAACAAATACAACACTAGCCACACTCACCAGACTTTCATGCAGGTTTGTGTTAGGCCTTCCCAGCGCTCATTAACTGGAATAATCAGTTTTATTTCAGAATTTCACTCCTCAGCCAGGGTATGCTGAGTAAAGATCTAACAGAAGGATACAAACTTCACTGTTATTCATTGCTAACTACTGCAGAGGAATCAGAATTATCTCACTGGGTTCAATATCTCAATTAAACATCTTGCAGAGACCGTCCAGAAGTTCTTTTCAAATGCCTATGAAGTTAATCACTACTGTCTGCATTTCACTGGAACCTATTTCCTTAATCAGTTTCTTTTCCTAAGAATTCTTGAATATTATTTTAAGCACTCAGTTATCCACGTGTCACAACATGTACATTTGGGTGTAAAAACAAACTTATATCTAAACCATCTCAAAGAGCATATGATGCCCCATATCCCATCATAGGTCAAAGGATCCCTACCTCATTCCTACCACAGGGAATAACAATCAATAAAACAAGGAAGAACCAGTTAATGAAAAAGGCCTGGCCTTCCACAGAGAAACTTTGTCCAAAGCCATGACAATCACTTTAAAAGCATCATGGAAAATGGAATGAGCAGCTCGAGACAGGTAAAACATATCTCTTTTTCTTTTGGCACATGGGACTAAAGCTGATTTTGCTCAAAATAACTTTTTAGACCTTTTAAATAGAATGGTTTACATTGGAAAATATAATATTGGAGCTTGTTTGTCTTCATCTCAAGAAAGCCCAGAAAAAAGAGAGAAAAAAAAAAAGAGGGATGCACAACAGACCTCCCGATTGTAGGGAAGGATTGAAGAGAATATTGCCATGGTTATTCTTGAATGTGCTTACATTCAGCGGTGTTGAGCTGTCATGTAAGTATCCAGTCTACAGAGTCTTCGTGTTTTCAGCTATTTACCCCAAAATCACCAAATAGTCTTGCTTCGTTACCAGGAAAGCAGAAAAGGTAGAACAAAGCTTCCTCAAGTTACCTTCCTAAATCCTCCATGAATTGTGGTTGTAAACCCGAGGCAGGTGGTCCCACAGGTAAATGGGAAGAGATCAAGTAGCTTCAAGGCACCACTGAATCAAAGTTCCCTGTTCCCACTCTTCCTTCTACATAACCCCAGAACTGTCCGTGGACTTCCTCCACCACAGGAAGGTTCTCAGAACAGCCCTTCTTCTATCAAATGAATTCTGTACAAATGCTATCTGTAATTTCTGAGAATCGTTATATTCTTTCAAAGTAATAATAACAAAGGTATAGCATATATCCCTGAAGTGCCTCTGTTTTAAACTAACACTACATCAGATCAGAGAATTACACTGAAAGATACAAGGCCCTACAAGAAGGACAACCTAGGCCACTCACAAAACCTTATATTGTACCCATCCAATAATAGCCACACAATTTGCAGTACTGAAGTTCTGCATTTCAGCAGTAGTAGTGTTCCGTCATTCAGTCATTATGCTCATTTTTTTTCCTTCTCCATTCCAAGGGAGTCATAAATTTGCTCATCAATTTATTCTATCTGATTCTTCAAGATTTGAACCTTTAGGACAAAATATCCTGTATATAATTAGAACCCTTAGGAATATGCTCATTTGAATTGCCATAGTTTTATCTCAAAAATAAGACCAGAGCAAATTTTAAAAAGGTTTCCTTTAATTTTAGTTAAATTACTCTTTCAGAACTGGCATTATATCCTCCTAGAGATGTGAAGATTTACTTCACTTTTACTTCCATAAGCTAAAAATACTATTTTCTGTTTTCAAGGATCATAGTTCCTACTTGTATGTCACATATAACTGAAAATTGAAACATATTCCTCCATTGTTTTCTTAGTTCTATGACAGATTTTGAAAGATTTGACATGAACAATAAAATACTATTCATATAAGGAAACAGTTACTTGACTCTAGCTTGATAGTGATTCTGCTATAGGCAGCCTGGCAGCTTATGTATCTATAATACACCTGGCTAAGTGTATTCTATTTAAGAATTGTAAGTGGTATGGAAGTTGTATTGATCTATCTGACTGGTAATACCCACATAGTGGAACCTCTATAGCACATGGACCAGGTTGTTATAATCAGTCTTTCTGTAGGTATTTAACCTGTGAGCAAGGCAAATATTTACTACAAAACCAACCCCTGTACCTGACTGACAAAAAATCCCCTCTTTCCCTTCTTTGCAAGCCAGTTGCTGTCATTCATAGGAGAAGAAGCAGCCGTAGCTGGAAAGAATCATCGTAGGCTAAAAAACTGAAGACTTGGGAGTCTGATATTGTTTCTCTGTCTTATTTGTCTCTTTCCCAGTAATTGCTAGTTCCTTTTCATTCCTAACCTTAGAGATACCCTACTTTTTTGGCAGCCAAACCCAAGCATTCCCACACAAAAGTTCTTCTTTTAATTGCCCTTCTGCAATTAATTTTTTTCCCCAACTATTCTTCTGCCAATCCTTAGTCCTAAAACTTACCAAATTTGTAACTTCGTACTGTGAAAACCAAAAAATAATGTGCACATACACAAAAAAGGATAAGCACAGAAAAGCTTTATAATTCATCATCCTGCTTTCATAAGAAATGCAATACTGCACACACCTAATACAAAGGAATGAGCTCTGCATTGCCAAGATATTATATGTTGTATTGTCAAATCTACTCAAAATGGCAGTCTATTTATATAATGTGAAAGGAATGGGATATGAATAGGTTTTTTAAATGTTATGTATAATATTGATTCTTGCTATAAATGGCAAAACATAATATATACTATCCACAGTATAAACATTACAACATTGTTCTGTGTACTTACAAATATGACAGAGATAAAACTAAATCAGCGAGCCTCTGCTGAACTTCCAGATATCCTTCTTAGCAAATAAACCATAGCTCCTTATTTTTGGACCCCAAAACACTCCTCACAAAAGAAACAAGAAAGTACAGCATGTCATCTCAGCTTGGTCAGTGAATGACCACAAAAATATTTTCAATTCCCATGTTACCACTTCAAAAAAGGTCGGTTTTGTTGTATTTAGAAAGGTCTATTCTGGAACCATTGGAGCAAATAAAACTCCTAACCACTTGCCAATTCTGTCATGAAAAATAAATTATTTTTCGTCTTTCTGTACACATTTTTATTTCTCTATACTGGACACAACCATGCAATCTCAGCCAACTAACAAGGGTATTAAAACAAATGCAAGAAAAAAATTCTTTAAATTCTCTTGAACAGATAGACTGATGAAAGTTAATTTCAAGGCATTATTAGCATTCCATTTTGATTTTGAAATGTTTTATTTAAAAATAGAAAATAAAAAATTGTGGACTTCCATAAGAACCAGCGCCATAATTAGGATACTATCAATGGTATTTTCTCAGATGAAATTGAAAAAGGGAAACTTTAGGTTTTTAAAGTGTATTTCAAAATCATATCCCAAAAAAATCTCTTCATGTACTTTTGCATTTTGGGGAAAAAAAGTAAAATTTTACCATTGGTTGTGTAAGCAATTAGGGTAACTTTATTATTTTCAGTAGAATAATACTAACATGTCAAAGCAAAAATTGGCCCTAGCAATAGGGCACAAAGCGGTGCAGTTCTTAGATTACTTTATTGTGAAACAACAGCTTTGGTAATGAATTTTGAATATGCTAAAGCTCATCACAATGCCTGTTCAGCAGTCACTCACTATTTCTTAGGGGACCCTCTTCTAATAACAATATCTCTGACTGTTTCACAAACTGAAGGGTTTATCATGCATTTGTCTTCAAGTTCTAGCTTTCCATCTTTTGTTATCAAAAGGCAAAACAAGTTTTTATTTTCTGACATGGTTTTTGGTTTGGTTTTGGTTTTGGGTTTTTTTTTTTTAGAGAAGTTGACTGACTTGAAGCAAAAAAAGGCATAAAACTTGGTTGTCTTTTTCACCTGCAGGACCCTGCTTAAGTCATGGTAGCTGCCTAAAGCAAAATTCTTTATGGCTTCTACAAATCTGGTTTCCTGAGTACATAAATTCAGTTTTTAAACTGCACAATTGTGGTCATTACTAAAAAGATATATAACATAACATGACATGACATGACATGACATGACATGACATGACATACCTTCAAAAAATGTAAAGTGACTTGTAGCTATTATTTTCCCAGTATGCTCTATAGAACAAAGCTTTTGTTTGTTTGATTAATAAGTTATTTACTACATTTTCTACATTAAATTTTAAAAGGACTTTATTGCAGTAGTTTAGGCCAAAGCAATCAAAAGGATTTTGGTACCAAAGACATGATTGCTTCCTTTTCACAATGAAACAGTTTCATTGAGTAGCATATCCTTATTTATATAGAAATGGAAAGATTTCAAACCTTAGACTGAGAACCACACTATTACTGGTAAGCTAAATCATTTAAAAAGAGATAATAAACCCTTTACATATATTGATGAGAAGCAGTCCTCGCTTGTTAAATATTTAATGTCTTAAAGAATTTAATGAATGAGAGAAAATACAGGAAAAAAATAAGAAAAGTAATAGGGAGAGGGAAAAAAGAAGAGAGATTAGGAAGATAAAGAGAAATCATGAAGAAAAGAGTGACAGTGAGGTGCTCAACAAAGAATGACAGAAAGAATGACCAGAACGTGTGGATGAACACAGATGATATTCTTGCAATGCAAGAATATAAGTGAGGCAGAGGTAATGAGATTAAGATATTGGATTTCACCAGAATTAGGCACAGTATAATGAATGAAACAATGAAGCAGAATCAGAAATTAAACATGTTGAAGAGAAAGAAAAGACTCACAGAGAATGTTCTTTTACACTCTTAAATAAAAGACTAAAAACATACATTCATATGAAGGTCCAACATAAGCAAAAATAAAGGAATAACATAATCAAAACCCCTTTGTTATACCTTTACATCAGAATTGCTATAAGATTGTATTATTACATCCGTTTCATAATGGCAACTGGTACGCAAACGCAGAGAGCAGATCACTTTTCGCACATACCTACGACATCAAGGGGCTTGTCATTCTAGGGAATCTCAGCTGACCTCAAGCATCAGGCTTTATGTTTTTTATAAATTAATTTTTGAAAATTAAAAAAAAAAAAAGACAGATATAAGAACTACACCTGACTGTTGACTGTTTACAACATTTATAAGTTTATTGATCCCCAGTATGCTGTCCCTTATATGATCTTTTTTCAAACTCAACAGTCCTTAATCTCTTATATGAAAGCCAGTCCATTCCTCCAATAAACCCTGTCGCCTAAGTTTTCACTTATCGATTACACTTAGTTTTTGACATGATGCAGCATTACGGTTTGGGAAAACCACAACAATGTATTGTTGTTTAGACAATTATTCTATCACCCGATGACCCCTCCCCACCCAGGAGGGGGAATTGGGAAAAAACCAAGGAAACCTGGGGGTTGAAATATAAACAGATTTAATAGAATAAGACTAGATAATTAACATTAATAACACTAAAGAACCAATATTGATCCGGATACCAATATAAAATATATAAGGATTATAGTCAGCCAATTCTATCAGTAGGAAGCTGTGTACTCCCAGCAGTGGACAGCAAATGTTGGACACTGCAAGCGCTGCGGCTTCAGGAGGAAGGGAAGGCCTCAGGGGTCCGGCACTGAGGCAGAGAAGTTCCAGTGACAATGACAGATTTGTGATTGTATTCTTTATTGAAGTTTCCATCTATTTATCCTGTGTAGAAATCAATCAGCCCTGGCAAGTTATCTACTCCTACTGTGTTATAATATTAATAATTTTGTTTTAAAGTCTTCTTCTTAAATTCATATATGATCTCTTTCTCCATTAGAAGTATCTCTGCTCTGGTAACCTTTTGAGATTGGTTGTGGTAACAATGACAATAAGAATTTATCTTTTTTATCATAGTCTTGAAACTCCTTTTTGTACCATGGTCACACCTACTTTTCTATGATGTGTTTGAAGAAATCTCAATTTTTAGCTTTATGCCTCTAAGGAGTTCTGCAGGTTTTTTTCTTGTCTTTTTTTAAATCTTTTTTTTTTCCTGTGATTACCCATCTTTTTGAAGTTCGTCTTTCCTATTTCTTTTGTTTAGACATGGCAGCTACTTTTTGAAGGGTATCTTTTTCTTTACATTCCTCCTAAGAATTCATTATGGCCACTGTTACACAGTGTCTTTTCTAGTTAAGTATTCTGTACCGTTGAAAAAATTTTGCTTTTCCATCACACAGTGAGGTAACGTTTAACCACTCTGTAAGGAGGTTATCAAAAGTGCCTATCTTTGTTTTTATCTGTACAGCTTCCCTAATCTCCTATAACCTTTTGTAATAGCTGACTTACTCCTGATCAATAACAATCCTGTCCTCTTCCTACATACATACAGATTTTAAATCCGTTTAAAAAAACTCCACGTAGTATGACTATATACTGTTTACCCCTTTGATAGTAGTGCTCCTGCATAANACATCCTTCCTACATACATACAGATTTTAAATCCGTTTAAAAAAAGCTCCACGTAGTACGACTATATACTGTTTACCCCTTTGATAGTAGTGCTCCTGCATAACCTTCTCTGTTGTTCCTACATAACTTCTACAATTCTTGTATTGCAGAAACTTGAATGTAGCAGAACTTTTCCCAAATGACAACAGAACCTGTGACCACTCCTTAGAGAAAAATTCAAATAACAAAGATGGCACCTAAACCTAGTTCATGAATAAGTCTTTTATACCGAAAATATGTTCTACTCGGCTCCTAGTCTGTAAAGTCAAAAGATTAATCTGCTTTTTCCTTTGGCTGTTCTGGGTTCTTAATCAGATACTAAAATATTCACTTGACTTCCTCATCTTTACACAAATGTTAACACTATGTATTTAAATACTTGATATTAAATAAAACTTGTATAAAAAGGAAAAGAGAATATAAGCATTTTTCAACTGTTAAAGCAATGGATTTGTAAATAAGAAATTATTTTTTTAGTGTCTTATGAAGTCTCTAAAATTAATTTCAGATTATGTGCCATAACTTCAGTTTGGATTTATTTCTTATTAAGTGTTGAAGAAGAGGTTTTTTTTTCCAATGATCTGTTCTTATATCCTCAATTGTGAGATATCTCACCTGACCGCACACACATTCATGTTCCTATCACAGATCACATAATAATTCAAAACCGTACTTCATTTAAAATATTTCAGGAAATCTAAAGTATACTTCAAATATTCACAAACACTGCCACCACCAACCTCCTCCCTCCCCATTTCCCCTCAAATACCTTTAACTTGGTTTGTAAGGAAAAGCTATTGATTACACAACATAATGAGGTTACCAACAAGACTGGGTTCCTACTGCCAAGACTATAAAAAAATTAATGTATAAATTATTGCTGTAAGATAACTACAATTTGGGATGGTCTTTACATGCTGTCTCCTAATTAAGACTCACTAGGTTTTTTACCTGTTGCAAGATGGATGACATGCACAATTTTACACTGAAGACAACATTAAAAGGAGTCATACTACAGAAACCTTTTCTTGAAAACTTTCCCAGATACTTAAAATGGATTTTCACAAATGCTCAAAATGCAAAGACACTGAGAGCAATAATAAAATGGTTTATCAAATCACCCATATGTTTTTGTTCTCCTTCCCAGTCCTTGCAACTATAGAAGCTACCTCTCACCTGCCCTCTGATTCATACCACAGCAAATATAACCTATTAGGAATACATTACAACATTATGATGTTTTAAAAAGATTGCCTTATTTTCTGATGATAGTCGGTAAACAGCAGGGCTGCAAGGCCCAAAGAAGTGCTTAGACTGAGAAAGGGCTCCAGGAAGGAAGAGGAATGAAATTGAACTTAATGGTAACTCCAAAGCTATTCTTATCGTACAAGTTCCAACAAACACATGGAATCCTTTACCTAAGCCAGAGAAGTGTTTTAGCCTCATATTTCCATTAAGTCTTCTTATTTTTTCAGGAAAGGTTTATAGAGTCCATCTCACTCCAGGAAATGCTGCTTACACCTTTATGAAATTCAGCAATTTCACTGGCAGAGAGCCATACTTTTATAAACTTTTGATTCACCTGTATATAGATAAATTTATTGTAAAGCTCATTCACTTTTATACCTCAAGAAAAGGCCAATAAGTCTAAGAAAGACCTGGACTAAAACAAGCTTCCTGCTACGGTCATCATGTAAGCATTACAGGCTTTATTAAAAATAACCCTTAAATCACCAAATAAAAACACACAGGTACCAACTAAACTTGAATTATCTCATAAATTCTAGAAAATAATTTTAAAAATCAAGTAAAAGTTTATGTGCCTGCAACACTGAAGACAGCAAATGGTACAGATCTGAGATTGCAACCACTCCAAAATGTGAGCCAGTAGGTGACAGCTGAATACTGCTTCAGGTTACACTGAACTCAGACGTCCAACTTTATGCCTATGAATTTTGAACTGAACCCCATTCCAATTTCTTTTAGCTTCAGGTATCAGTGAACACTCAGCTTATCTTTAACGATGTTAGTTATTAAATGGCAGAGACACTGTGATTTTCTTCTGGTGCCAATTGCTGCAAACTATCATCATTATGTTTTGACTGGTGTTTAAAAACATGACAGAAAATAGACAATGAGTTAGTGATTTGGAGCCACCTTGAAGGTTAATAACATAAGCCTACTTGCCTTGTTTCATTAAGCTCATCATTGCTTTTTGTTATTAAAGTAAGGTTAAAAAATCCTAATATTTCATGTTAATTGAGAACTGATCAATATTGTTTAAAATACTGAGCACTGACAGAACAATGCTTCAGCCAAGAGATGTAACATTCCTTTTCAAATCAAAATATTTGTTTGGGTTTTTGAATAAAATAACAACACAGTAACTCCACAGTGATTGACTGGTAAATCTTACCTACTTTACTTGTTGATTAATACTACCAGTTTGCCCTGGCGTGTCTGTCACTCAGAAACCTGAAACATTACTTTGGTGATGATGCAACATCTGGTTTATAACATTTTTTTCCAAAATGTTGCTACTGAATGTTTCCTTGTTGTTTTGACCCTAAATGCTGTGACTGTGTTTATGAAATTTTCCCTGTGCTGCTGGCCTAAATGCACAGAAAGCATCCTTTTTTAAGGTAAAAATACACAGCACAAGCAATGTAAAATATAGATATTGAACAGAGAGTATAAGGGGATGAGAGAAACAAGCATATACAATGGTGCCACAGATGAAAACTTCATTCTTTTCTTCCACCATGTAAATATTGTCCTTTTATCAACAGAAAAAAAGATTACTCACTCTTCACGAAAAATAATGAACCTACAGAATGTATTTTCACTCCTCTGACCCAGTTCAACCAGTAGAAAAGAAGTGTAATTCAGTGAAGAACTACTACAGTCTTGCTGCTTACTTCATTACCACATTATTTATCTTGATTTCCTTTTGTAGATGTTTCGACACCATCCTTATGTATAAGCTTATTGAATCCAGTGCTTTTACAGGCATATCTCGGAATATGAACAATATGTCCTGTCTGTTTGTTGGGTGTTTGTGAAATATTAATAAATTAAGGTGCAATAACAACAGTACAAAAACTAAGTATTAAGAAAACCTGGATCCCACTCCAAAACCTGATAGAGCTGCACATAACCATAGAGCATCTGCGCCAGAACCCTGTGTGCCTTTGCATTGATCCACTTCCCACCTCAGAGGCATATGAGTGCCTAGGGAAGTTATCTGCGCCTAAGGGTGAATCACTGATATGTCGGAAAAGATATGAAAGTGAGGATGAAGAGAACTGCCTTTTATTTCTGACATTTATATTCACTTTTTTTACGCCAGTTACTTTGTTTTTCTCCACCTCCACTTGGAAAACACCCATAATTTTCTTGTCAGAAAGCAGTCAGTGAGAGGTGACGAAGATGATGTTTTACTGAAAAGGTGACAAAACCAATCTGGCCTCATACCAGCTCAACACTCACAACTTTTTAGTGCATCAAGAAATATAAAAAAGAAAATAAAACTGTAAGCTGAACAGCATTATTTCTGTCAATATTTGTCTGGGCCAAATATTGTACGTGTATAAGGACACGTAAGAAATTGCCCCTTGATGACTTGAACTGTTCTCATTGCTCGTTAGGTGTATTAACATACCATAAGAAAAATATTGGACCACCCCATGCCAATTTTTAAACTTATTTTAAGCTTAAAAACAAACAATAAGGTTTGGAGGGATTTCTTATTTTTATTTCTTTATATCTCTCTCAAAACTAAGAATTATTAGGTGGAAACAAACTTGCAATAATCCTAATTATATTTGAGAATTACTTCTTATAATAAGCACTGGAAAATACATTGCCATCTGTGAAAGCATAGTAAGACAGGACATATTTTACTACACAAGATAAAAGAATACAATCAGAATGCCTCGTTNTAAGAAAAACAACAATCTTGTTTTCTTCAGAAGATATCTGAATATTCATACAACAGCTATACAGAAAGGATTTGCAGAAATAAAACTTTTTAGAGCAAATTATCTTATTTTAATATCTTTTCTGAAAAAATAAATATCTTTCTAGTGCAAGTTACCATTTTAACATCCAGGCAATCTCCTGTTTTCCCTTTAGATGAAGCATAGTACTTAATTTTATTTTTTTAAGGTAATTGGCTTGTAACTAATCTGTATTGAAATCAAAAGCTATAACTATGGTAAAGATTACACTGGAATTGGGAGCTAGATTGGCATTTACAGTATCAAAATTTTTTCAGATATGAATGAAAAGTCCACAGTATTTTAGTACACTAACTTGTAAAACATATTATATCAAAAAATCTTTTATGGAAAGCTTCAAAGCCAAGCACTTACAAGTTCAGAAATGCTACTAGTGTGGTTCCTGAATTTGTTCCTACTGGATGCACATTTTCCTATAGACTTCATTACCTGATTGGTTGAGTTTGTGCTGGTTTTTTTCAAGGCTCCTGCCTTGTTCAGTGCATAGACAGTTTCTAGCTTCCACATTCAATGTCAGTCTTCTGGTCTTATTTGAAGTATTTCACTGAACACNTCTTCTGGTCTTATTTGAAGTATTTCACTGAACACAAAAAGCATAAAAATATTCTCAATATTTGTACAGTTTTCTTACTATACCATGACAATTTTTCATTTACAACACATCTATTTTCACTAACGGTACAAGATAAGGTTATATTATTAATGTTTTATGTTCCTCAAAAGATCATAG
>RSEF01000003.1:87455582-87470252 GCA_003993805.1 Himantopus leucocephalus | reverse complement strand
CCCACGTCCCCAGTGGCCGATTTGGCCTAAACCACGACACATACATACTTTCCTTGTCAGGCTTCTTCTGGCACCTTCTAAGAGAACTTCTTTTATTGACAACAGCATGCTCTGCAAGAACGGGGAGGTGAAATGGCTCTGTCTCTCCTCAGAGAGCAATTCCCAAGAAGTTCTGTTCTTCCTCCCACAACTGAACAAAGGTTTCCAAGAAAGATGATATTTTAAATCAACCAATTTCTTGGTATACAAATTCCATGTAGTCTGAAGCAATGTTTTCTGCAGTTCAGCAGCTTGGCCACATGTAGGTCCAGCGTAAGTGCTGGTGCAAAGAAGGATCGTAAGTAAACATGAACTAACAGAGAAAGAAGCAGCACCAGACAAAGACCAAAACAGGTTGATATCCTGTTTGTCACAACTATAGCTGATGAAGGACATTCTCTTCCTATGCTATTTCCTAGTAATATGAAATTGGGTGGGATTTCCACAAGGGTGCTGAACAGATAAAAATTCAGGAACAGATTAGAAGTCCCAGTTTTTCAAAGACTGGGAATCCCTTTGTAGGATCTGGCTGGAATCCTCACCATGGGTCATTTTTGTTACTGATTGATTGCTTGTTAAGAACACCTACTCCCTTCACATTTATATTAATCTCTAGTCCTTTTTTGAAGAGAATTTTCTAGGTAGGTTCTCATTCCTCTTTATATTGCCAAAAGCCTTATTAGCTTTTAGCAGGATGTAATTTCCTGCTTAAAGTGTTAAACCAGTGGGCATTCCAGACAGGCATGGGAAGCCAGTAGACTCAATTGTCAGGTAAGGAGAAGAAAATTTAAGATCAGTTATTGTCTTGCAGATTCTTCATTTCCTGCGCTAGATAAGAATCAACAGGAAATGGATATTCTTGTGACTTTCAGACTACCTTCAGGCTAGTGCACTGGAGCTCACAGGGAGCAACTGTTCTAGCTTTGTCACTGTGCTGTGAACACAGCTGAAGTAAGCAGAGTCCTCTGATGAATGAGAGAGAAAGACAATTTAAAAATTATGAAATCTGCAGTCAGAATTACCACAAAGCACCATATGTAAATTTCTTTTTAAAAAAGAGATTCTTAGATTAAATAATGTTGTCCACTAATGTCATCTTGTTCACTCTGCTATGCTTTATAAGTCAGTAAACTAGCATCGGTGTCGTATCTGAAGTGCATTTCACGTGCTGTTAGGCATAATAATGCATATGGTATGCTTCATTTAAACAATCAGATACACCTATTACTAGTCATTTATTTTACCTTTTGTTATTGATTGCTTTTTATTTCACTGGCTGAGATAAATTAATTCAGCTGACAACTTTCTTGCAAGATCATCAATTAGAAATTCTCAGTCAAGCAGCACATATTAGATGCTTTTTATTGGAACAACACTTTCAGTAAAGGAATTTGATATTTTCAAAAAAATCCATATCACAGATTCACAGATAGAGACTTGTGCTAAGCTGAGAGAAGTTACAGCTGAACACCATAGAGTGTGTGAGCAAAGTGCTGCACAGATCACATTGAGCTGGACTTTCTTCTCTTTCTCTTGTATATGCCTGATCACACTTTATATCCAAACATCCATTGCCCTTGATTCATCCTACCCCTACAATCTGTAGTTATTAGGTTGAAAGCTGTCTATTAAGGCAACTAGAATCTTACACACAGAAAAATAGTGTTAAGCAAGTAAATCCCTGACCCCCAATCTGGAGTCCCAAAGCAGAATAATAACAGGAAACTAGAGATTACATTTTGCTAAAGGTTGCTCAGAGGCTTAGCAAAAGTTCATACCCACTCCTAGACTTACTCAATTCTGTTATTTTGACCAAAGCCTCTTAAAATCAGTTTCTCTAATGTAAATGGCTCAAGAGTTTCTCACACGAAGTTCCTATGTCTACCTGAAATAAACACAATCCTTATAGAATGCAACAAACCATTTTAGGGAGCTCAAACTGAAGAATCCAAACAACTTCACTCCTTCTCAATCTAACGTGGACCAAACGTACATAACTGCAGGCACCACTGAGCACAAATACCTCCCAGTACAATTTCTTCAAGCACTGAAAAATCCCCACAGCAGCAAATCAGCCTTCCCATAATGCATACCAAATCTTATTTCTCTCTTCCTATTCTCCCAGTTCATTTTCCATGCTTCCTTCACATTTACATAATCTCTTAGCTCTATCGATTTCCTATTTTCCTGCCTTTCTTCTTACTCCAGTCATGGTTATGATATCAGTCAGAAGAGGTGGATATTAAGACTTCTGGGTCTCAATTGTCCTCATCTTAGGGCACTGAGGTATTAATTAGCCTCACACTAAACAATACTAACTGCAATCCAATTCCTAAAAAACTTGAGTTTACAAGGTGAACAGAAAATAACCTTTGTCTGTGGTTCCATAAAGTGTGCAAGACTTTTAAATTTCACTTACATTAAAAACAGACCTTGGTTTCAACCACTGCATTGGAGTGAGACTATTTTAATGTGACTGTACATTTGATTCATATTTTGGTCATATTAGAACTGTATTCAGGAGGCCTGTACACAATTGTGGTCTACTTCCCACAGACTACTAACTCCACCAGATAGCCCAAAGCAAAGAGCTCTATGTCAAAACCGAGCAATAATGGCAAACTTCAGATCCAATGCTGAACTATGTCATACTACTAATAGTGGAGGACTAAAGTCAGCGTGCCAGTTAACAGTCATTCCTAGTTAAAAGGAGAAGCAAAGTAAGCATGCATTCTTAAATATGCACATGCATATGCAAACCTGCAAGTATATGGCTGTGGAAGGTCTGGCCACAACAGAAAATGTTCTTTCTACCTCTCAATAAATAACAAAGATATATTATTTCAGAATAATGTTTGGCTCTGTCAATAATCCATATCATAAGTCTACAAAATCTTTCATCTATTAAAAACTTGTTTAATAATCTTGTCATCTACTTCAGTGCTTATTAATTGGATTGAAAAGTCTCTGAGCCACAGGGCACACAAGGTATCTGATTTCTTTCTGCATTATGCACATACAGAAGCAGCTGAGAGCTGCAAATTTTCCTATTAGGGGACTCCAACGGGCTATTTAAAGAGACACAGTTAGGGTTGACACTTGTAAAATGAAACTACAGCTACTTTAGAAACTGTCCCACACGTTAAAATACGCTGGTACAACTTCCGAAGTGCTACAGACATGCTTTAAATCTATGTTACCAGTATTCCTAATTTGGTGTGAGATGAAAGCAAATTCCTTTTATACATGGGCCCGCAGATTTATTTCGTTTTCAAGGTGTTGGAAAAACAGAATAGAGAGCAATAGAATGTTTTGGGTTTGCCTTTCCTTTTTAGTTCAGATCAACTTTAAAACATCACCAAGGAGTGAAAAGAGATTAGAGAATAAAAGTAAGCAGAATGAGCAAGAGGAATCAGTTGAAAAATCCCTGAAAAGATGAGTAAAGCTTTTCATTTTGAAAGCGAGCCAAAACCATGTATTTATAATAGTGCTACTGATACAATAGTACATTGGGGAGAACAATAATATGAGACAACATCAATGAAACTGTAATAGTGGTTTATAACCAAAGGATCTCATTCAATTAGGGCAAATTTCCCATAGTTACTGAAGATAGTAGGAACTTTCCCTTGATAGACCTCAGTACAGCCAAGATATCATCTTTGTCATCAACCCAAGAAGATTCTACTTTTACAAGGACATTTTCTTTTTTGTAGTAGAAACAACATCAGAAATCCTACCTATAAACAAATGAGAACGCACAAAATGAAGACAAAATGTAATGAAACAGCAAGAGTTTTGGGGAAAATTAAAAACTTGTACAGGAGAGAAAATATAGAGTAGGCAGAAGTGACCATTTTTGTTTAGTAAAACATTACCAAATTGTTACCTAACATTTATTAATAATAGTCATAGCTGTAAGGAACTTAATTACAGCATAAGAGATTAAGATGATGAGTGTAATACATCGGCAAAGGAAAGCTAACATAGTTTAGCACCAGTAAAGCTCTCTGCCAAAATGCAAAGACTGAACTATTTAAGCTAATTATGGATGAAAGCTAAAATCTAATACTGCTTATAATAAAAATGCACCTCAATGTCTTTCTTGGAGTGAGGGGCCCAAAACGGAACACAGTATTCAAGGTGGGGCCTCACCAGTGCCGAGAACAGGGGGACGATCACTTCCCTAGTCCTGCTGGCCGCACTATTTCTGATACAAGTCAGGATGCTGTTTGCCATCTTGGCCACCTGGGCACATTGTTGTCACATATCCAGCCAGCTGTCGACCAACACCCCCGGGTCCTTTTTTGCTTGGCAGCTTTCCAGCCACACTTCCCCAAGCATAGGGTTATTGTGACCCAAGTGCAGGACCTGGCACTTGGCCTTGTTGAACCTCACACCATTTGCCTCGGCCCATTGATCCAGACTGTCCAGATCCCTCTGTAGAGCCGTCCTACCCTCAAGCACATCAACCCTCCCTCCTAACTTGGTGTCATCTGCAAACTTACTGAGGGTGCACTTGATTTCCTCGTCCAGATTGTTGATAAAGGTATTAAACAGCACCAGCGCCCATACTGAGCCCTGGGGATCACCACTTGTGACTGGCTGACAACTAGATTTAGCTCCATTGATCACCACTCTTTGGGACCAGCCATCTAGCCAGTTTTTAACCCAGCGAAGTGTACACCCATTCAAGCCATGAGCAGCCAGTTTCTGTTTCTCCAGGAGAATGCTGTGGGAAACTGCGTCAAAAGCTTTACTGAAGTCTAAGTAGACAACATCCACAGCCTTTCCCTCATCCACTAAGTGGGTCACCTTGTGATAGAAGGAGATCAGGTTAGTCAAGCAGGACCCGCCTTTCATAAACCCACATGACTGGGCCTGATTGCCTGGTTGTCCCATATGTGCCACGTGACAGCACTCAAGATGATCTGCTCTATAACCTTACCAGGCACCAAGGTCAGACTGACAGGTCTGTAATTCCCCAGATCCTCCTTCCAGGGCCCTTCTAGTGGATGGGTGTCACATTTGCTAACCTCCAGTCAACTAGGACCTCCCCAGTTAGCCAGGACTGCTAAGAAATGATGGAAAGTGGCTTGGCGAGCACTTCTGCCAGCTCCCTCAGGACCCTCAGGTGGATCCCATCCAGCCCCATATAGTTGTGTGAGTCTAAGTGGTGCAGTAGCTTGCTAACCGTTTCCTCTTGGATTATGGGAGGCTTATTCTGCCCCCTGTCCCTGACATCCAGCTCAGGGGGGCTGGGTACTTGGGGAACAACTGGTCATGCTACTAATGACTGAGGCAAAGAAGGCATTAAGTACCTCAGCCTTCTCCTCATCCTTGGTCACTATGCTTCTCCCCGCATCCAATAAAGGATGGAGGTTCTCCTTTGCCCTCCTTTTCTTGTTAACATATTTTATTTATAGAAACATTTTTTTATTGTCTTTTACAGCAGTAGCCAGATTAAGTTCTAGTTGAGCTTTGGCCCTTCTAATTTTCTCCCTGCATAGCCTTACAAAATCTTTGTAGTCTTCCTGAGTGGCCTGCCCCTTCTTCCATAGGCCATAAACTTTCCTTTTCTTCCTGAGTTCCAGCCAAAGATGCTTCTTTGGGTATCAGTTGACCGCTGCCTATATCAACTTACCCGTAGCTAGATTCCTCTGGAATTTCTTACCTGTTTTTTGTTATAAGTGTTAGAAACTTGAAGTCATTCTATATTAGCTCCACCTTACAAGTTTTCCTGCTCATTAATCTATTAATGCTTTATAATTAATTTTAATCACCAGCAAATATTGGTTGGAAAACACCATTAAACACAAATTCCAATACTAATACCTCCAACTTGTAAATATTTGAGGAGTTGAAATTACTTTGTTTTTATGGAACTCAGGAAAAGCTATGTAGCTTATAAGGCAGTCCGTTTCTTGTAGTTTATTCCTAAAGAAACTTATGGCTTTGCATTCAGCATTTTTTCATTCAGTTTGAACTAGTTGTCTCCACGTTTAAAAAAAAAAAATAAAAAAAAAATCAGGAAATCACTGCTGTTTATACCTCAGTCTCAAGAACCACTTTCTCAGAATAAGGGAACTAACATAGATAAACTTTACACACTTCTATAATCCAGACTGCGTACTGTATCTTTAAAAGATACTTTTTGTTACAGCCTTGACATAAACATTTACTATAAAAAGTATGAAAATCCTGATTTGGGTGTTCTCATTTAGCTATATTCACTTGATTATCTTTCATTGTTTGCTAGATGGGATTATCTTCAGAATGACAGAGGAGCATGTTCTGTTAAGTATAATTACAATCAATTGAGAATCACAGTTACCAGAAATTCTCTTAGTTTGAGCTAGGTAAAAAAAAGAAAGAAGTTTCTATTTCATCATGAGAATTACTTAACTTTACTTGACATTTTAAAATCTTTTCAACTGCTCAAATCTTTTAAAACTGCTCCAAAAGCCTTTTCCAAGTCTTTTTTGGTTTCAGTAGAACTGTTTTCCTCATTGGCATAGTATCAAAATAAGTAACATTTTCAGTTATATAACAGTGCTTGAAAACTGATGCAGTTTATGGTAAGACAGTTACTAAATTTCTCAGTGTTGCCAAATCATCACCTTTTCAGAGCAATGTATCTATTAAGAAAGAAAATTAAAAACACATGTCCAAACTTCCTGATTTCAAACTAATTAAAGTAAACTTCATAACGAATAAACCAGATTCTAACCTTTTTTGCTTGTTCAAAAAAGTTAACTTCAGCGAGTGGTAAAGGATAAGGCTTCGTGTATGGTCAATATACAGCACATAGGGTAAAATCACAACTAATTCTTTGACAGTGAGCTATCTAATTTAAAATGCTAACAGAATGCCTCTGTACAGTGTGCTCTATTATACTCAGTAACTGAAAAACATTTACAAGAGATGAGATTCTTAAGAAATGACTGAGGACAAACTGTTCTTGCTTGTTTTCCCTCTACCTTCAAGAGTAGTATGGTCATGAGTTTGCACATGCCATGCATTCAGCACTAGGGAGATACTGTTCTCCCCTATCGCCCTGACTGTTTTGAGGATAAGGACAAGTGATCAATCTGTGATCCCCAACAGGAGACACCTGAAAACATTAATCTCTGAGTTGATCAGTTACTCAGGACATCAGAGCTACTATCCCTCTCCTCATTTCATTACTCTTCTCTGTTTCTTCTTTTTCTTTTGTTGTTCTTCCTGCTTGCTGCTTTCTTTTCCATAGCAAAACTAAGTATCCATAGAACTATCTCATTAAAAGACATTGTATCCAGATGTTAATCTCTTCCTCAAGTAAATATTATCTTTTTAAATCTGAAGTATATAAGGTCCTTATGTAAGTATTTTCTTGGGTGATTGGGTGAATGAAACTGTGAGTTCCTACTAAAAACTATTCTAGAGAATGCTTAGAGATGATGTTTAAAAGATCTTGATGATATTCAAACCAAAATCATCATGCTAAACCAGTACAGCTAGAGATAAAACTCATTATAGTGTCTTTGCTTACGAAAGATTTGGAGAAGCTGGGGCACAGAAACGATCTTGGGAACATGGACAAGAGAGAATAGTTTCAGTGAACTGGAGAATGGGTGTTTCTGATGACTGAGACCCCTCTACTCTCTCGATCAGGATGTTCATAATTAAGACAATTTTGAATCTTGATCTTCTCCTGCAATCTAAGTCTTAAAAGAATTACCTACATCAGGTAGGTATTTGTAGCTTTTCTGAATGGATCTAAATCTTTCCATCGTGATCCCCTTCTTTGATCATGCGCAGTCTCTTGTACATTTGATTGGTACAGTGTGTGTGTAACCTCATCTGAATTAATGCCTAAGCTTGAGAAGATGGGATGGTAGCTCACACCATGTAACTTGAGATATCTGAGAGGCCTAGACTCAAAGCTTAGCTCCCTACATAGTTAGTGAACATTCAGGCAGTAATTAGGTGTTCTTGAAAGGCTTTGAATCTGCATGGAGAAGTTAAAATGATTTTAAGAGTACTCTGAATCACTCTTTGGAGGATCCAGTGAAAACCTCGGCTCCAAATACATGCACCAAGCTGATACTCAGTGGTATGAAAACCTCTTGTACAGCCACCTCACTGAGAAGCCACTACAAACTGTGACAATCTCCCTTTTGGAAGCCACTATTATTGATGCACCTCAAAAAGACTAAAGCATCTCATGTTGATCTTATTTCAAAGCTTATAAGGCATAAAGGCGAAGTGCCTTTGCTATCTGGAAGCTTCTAATTATCCCTTTAATCTCTATCAGGAATATGTCAGTTGGTTCCTCCTGTCAAGGCTTCCCTACCATTGACGTGGAAAGACAAACATAAGGCAAACTGCCACTTATTTTCAGCTTTCAAGATCTGTACTTTAGTTTCTTCTGAAATACTGCAGTTGAGTGAGTTCTTTCAGAGATCCATAGCCACAAGACTAATCATCTGAGAAGGAAGTTAGGGTGCATTTTATCAATTCTTATGACAAGTTCTGCAAAGCAAATAGTTTCTTTTATTTTAAGCCTAGGTGTTTAAACAATTTGTACAGCAGTTAAAAATCCTTCTGCCGTGTCTGTACTGTGACCCTGAAGTAATGTGTGAATTTTTTGTCTGAATATCAAATAACCAACTAGCCATAGCCACATAGCACATGGATATTTCAGAGGAATATGCGATAAAAGCACATAAGAACTGAGTTTAGACCCATTTATACAAAGGCATTTTCCAAAAGCCATGTGAGATAAACTTTGTTTCTAGTTATTAACTATGCCAAAACACTTCTTCTGATGCTTACTTTAGATCTCTTTAAAGCACTGTGAGGTGTTTATCCTCATTAAGAAAACCAAAAAGGGGGAAACACAGAAAAAGCACTCATTTTAATTGACTCTTTCAAAGCCAAATTATTCCATAACATTAGACAGCACAGGATTGGACAACGTGTCCAATAAGCTGGTGAAGGATAAGGTCATTTTTGGGAAACAAAATCAAGATAGATCAGTTTACAAAAGAAAATACTGCATCCTACGTCTAAAATGCATGCATCTGCCTTTGTGGTGGGTAAGTGACATTTCCAATTGTTTTTTTCAGTATTTTCTTGATACTGTAAACCGCATTACAAAAAGTAGGCAGGAAGATCTGGCTCAATACTCAGTAATGTTTCTTGATCACCTGTGTTACTTTCAAACTTTCCTTCATTACCAGGCATGAGCCACAAACAGCGTAAGATTCATACCTCTCTCATCCCAATGGCGTCTGAACACAAGAACTCGTCTGGTTTTACAAGTGACTTTTTTCTTACTGTTGCTCTTTGTGGAGGAGGAATGGTGATTTTGTTAGTGTGGTCCCTATTTATCTGATCTTTCAAAACTTTAAGAGAAATTAAGTTCAGGACATGAAGCACTATTTTTGTAGTTATGCTGAATATCTTCTATCCAGATATCTTCTAGCACAGTGTATGGACAGCAGGAACACTCAGTTTTGCTTACTTTTTCCAACTACTGCATAATAATAACCCAATTTTCTGATCTGGATCCTGTAATTTTTTTTTCCCCTCAGACTATTTCTCTAAGTCTCTGGCTGACTCATCATATAATATTTCTCAGAGGCCTGTCTGTCTTCTCAAATTAACTTGAACAGGCTACTGAAGAGATGAATGACAAAACTGATACTTTTCACTTGCAAAATAATTCAGGTTATGTTATATATTTATCATCCAAGCCTTTCATTTCACTTTTTGCCACGTAGTCACTTTTCTAAAGAACAGATGTATCATCTTCCACAACTTTCTTTACATATATACACCCTTTAAATTAGTATCTAAGAAACAGACCCTGTTAATACTTCAGAACTGACATTGTTATTATTATTTGGTTGTATAGCCTCACCTAAGCTAGAGCCCCAGAGGAGCAAGGATTTCCACAAAAACACAGAAGACAGCCTTTGCCCTAACAAAAGGGCAGGAAAATGGATGTAAAACAAAAGCACCCTAAGCAACTGGAGCCCTGGAAACAATTTACTTGAGAATGCAAGATCATGAACAGCCAAATTTGAAACCTTAATCACTTGAATTTCTGGACCATCTGACACTTCTTACTCCCCTTTTTTGTCACTTGCATATTAGTTTACATGAGAGCACTTAAACAGAAAGGACTGATGGCCCTAAAAATATGAATCAATATCAAGAACTCATGTCTTTATTACATGTATTTCAGGAAATATATGCATGTAATTAATGTATTTTTAGGGAAGGGAACCAAACCTCTCAGGCACTGCTGCTCTTTCTTACATGGGGTTTCCATGGATAGAGTCTGATACTATATAAGATTTATAATCTGAACAGTTTAGAGCAAAAGAGCATGAGAGTAATCTACATTAGGTTAAATAAACGAAGAATGTAACCTAGAAATTGCACTCTACTTTAACCACCAAGTTTTACAGTGACAATAAAGCAAGAACTGCAACCCTGTATTTACTGGTGAAGTGCTTATAGTTTCATTGGCAACAACCTGAATGTTTACTAAATTAGGCACTTGCTTAAAAAAAAATTTGTAGCTGAATCTATGCTTACATTAAAAAAATTCTGCATCCCTTCTTTACATGATTAGCTTAAAAACCTAACATTTTGAGCTGATCTAAACACTCTTTGAGACTTCTGAGGACAGGAAAGAAGTGCTTTGGATTTTTTTGGATGTGCATTTGCAGAGGAATAACCACAACAGAACAAATGAGTCCAGTGGTTGCTGTTGTCTCCACACTTATTCATACCTGGGTTGCCCTCTGAACGGTCAGGAGGCTAAGCAATGCTGTTCACACAACTAGCCTTGCCAGAAAAATGATAGACAAGTGAACACTACAAGCAATTTCTAATAGTTCCAGCTATTTTCAATCCTTTTTTCACATGCTTTATGCTCCCCTACAAAATAGTTACACCTGTCTTTGTATCCACATACATACCCATCTCCTTCCATCCTCAGGCATCAGTCACACTCTGCATTTCTGGTCCTACTGACAAGAGATTACTTGTGCCAGTTTTGACCTCCCAGTCTCCTGCATTTTAGTTGTTTTTTAACTATGGCTCTGCTTGGCATGCAGAAACCTTTTCCCAGCAAATTAATCCTCCACTTCACAGGGCAAGAATAACAACATAGACCTCACCGGGTTTTCTGCCATTGAATAAATCAAACCACAGGTCACTTTTGCCATTTGTGACTCCTCTACCAGCTGTGCTGAGAGGTATACCCTGTACAGTACAGCCTTTATCCCTCCTCTCAGAAAAGACACCTTCAGTGCAAGTGAGAGTCTTCAGAGCTGCAGCTCCATTTCCAGGTTATCTGAGACTTGCTCATCTTGGAGACTGTCCTGCCAAAGGACAGAAGTGCACAGCGCTGCCACGTGCTATTAGGAATAGACCCTCATTCTAACACAGTGTTGTTACTGAAAGTATGTTACACTTAAGCAATTAATTGTCTCATCCAAATGATGAGCTTCTACTAGAACCCACATACATTAACCTTATTCTAACTAATTAGGTTAAAACAAATCCTTCCCCCTGACTGAAAACATTTAATAAACATTTTTAAATCATAACTTTTAACTGTAATTTTAAGTGTAATTTGGTCTCTGTGATCAAAAGAGTATAATCTAAAAAAAATTCTTGCAGGAAAAAAAGTAGATTTTTTTTTTCGATTTGTCTGTTGTTTATTTTCTACCATGTTTACTGTTGCAGAGCTCTAGCCAATGGCTGTAAACTTCAGTGGTGGTTAGAGACCCCAGCAGGAGTTGACCATCTGAGCATTTTTAAGGACTCAGGTAAAATTCGACTTGTTTTTAAGTATAGCAAGTGTATGAGTTCACTACTCTATTAGCTTTTTGCCACTGCTCTTTGTTTGGTTGTTTTATAGGTTTTTTTGCTTACTTCCACTTCTAACCATATATTAACAAGACTCAGGTTCAAAAGCTGGGTTTTAAATTAAAAAAAAAGCTTTTCTATAAGTCAGAGCAATTATCATCTCTGGAGAAGTCTAGGATTAGTATCCTATATAATTAATGATGATACTTTCTAAATATGGATTTTTTTTTTTCTTGGTAAAGTGAATTACAGGACAGAAGCATGCTGTTAATACAAAGACTAAGTATACTTATACATGAAACTGATTAATAATAAATACTGCTTCGGTTTCATGTTCTGATGCCAGCAGTGAGAGCTGGAATTCCAACTGTGTGTTTCCTGAATTCTGCATTTCAAGGTACTCTAGCTGATGACACTTCTCGCTGTACTCTTAATTTCCTTTCCATAGAATGAACTTAACTTTCAGAGATTCACTAACCTAATTTTGCACAAGTATTCATTTAAGTATTTACAATTTACATAAATAACAAAGAAAAAAAAGGTGTTTCTATCATATTTTTTCTTAAGATATAGTCCAAAAGAGAATAATGGGTAATTTATTGTTTGAAATATTTGTAAAGGTTTACTGAGTGGATTAATGTCTTATTACAAAGCTGCAGCTAAGACTACATTTAGAAACTGAAACATTTTATGGAAAGTATGAAGAGGAAAAATATATGCATTTGATACTTACGCCCCAGACTCAGCTCTAACATGAAAAAGCTGTAATAGGGTGTGATCCAAAAAAGCAGTGAGCACAGGAGTGAGAGTAAGACCACCACATTTGAAATGCCTCCTCTGCATCAGCCTCGGCTACTCGCTCACATGGTACTAGCTTCTGCTTGTCTCAAAAGGGCAAGTCTAGTTGATCCACCAGAAGGATTCATAGTTTGAACAACACCAGCCATGTGTTGGACACATAAAAGTTGAAAATGTTACCAGACTTCACTGGAATTATTAAAGAAATTAGCACACACTTTGCTTTCAGTTGCAGCTTACTGGAAAGATAATTTTTTAGCCTACAGAAACTCAATTTCAGTGCACCAATAGGCAATATCTCCCTGCAATGCCATGCAGCAGGCTTCAATGAGAAAACACATTCAGCAGCCTTCTCTTCACTGCAATATGCTTGCTTACCCATGTTGAAAGGGAATAAAATAATCCTTGGTAGATATGAAACTGCTCATTTTTCCATTTAAAGCAGTATCTTGGAAACCACCAGGAGGTCGTGTATTCCATTCGTCATATATAGTGTTTTGCATCTTCCCAAAGGCACTGGAGTGCATGCATAATTCACATGGAAGAAATATTCAATAAAATGTTCAAAACATTTTGGAAACAATACACAGCAAATAAGCCTTTATTTGCTCCTTTTCTGTTATGCTCTCTTTCCCCTTGAAAATACTCTTTTCTGTGTAATTTTTGATCCAATATTTCTGTGGTGTTATTGTTGTTCTGCTACCTTCCCTAAGTAAATTACATATAAAGAATATCAGAGGATGCTTACTTGCGGCTACATTCTCAGCAAGAAATACATGCAAGGAATTCACTGCTGAGAGTTTTATGTGATTCTCATCAAAAAGTGTCATAATAAAATGTTTACCTTGTAAAATGAAAAATCTTAGGCTTTTCAGGGTAGCAGGATGGGAAGTTTGCCACTTGGCATAGCTAAACTTTTATGAATGTTTATGAATTATTCTACTGGAAAATAAATGATGGGCTATAATAGTTTTTGTGTATATGTCACTATTCCCTGCTGCACTATGATGTGACTATTCATGTATAACAGTTAATACAGCAGAGCTGGAGCTTTTCCTGCCTCAGTAGATGCTGGAGTTTTCAGAGCCAGACACTTGCTAATGCCTACTTGTATGCATCTGATTCCAGACATTTTCCAACTTCAGGAGACAAAAGTGGCAGAAAATGGAGTTTAAAAATAAATACATTAGATATCTGAACCAAAACAAAACAAAAAAGCAGGAACACATTTTTGGACATCTCCATATAGCTGCATCATTCATCCATTGCAAATCTTAATCATAGACTAGACATTAAACGCCATTCTGTCTTTCCTACAAAAGTCAGGGCCCTTTCAAAACACAGAGGGTGGCAAATCAAAGAGGTTTAAAAAAAAAAAAAGACAAACCAAACAAAAAACCAAACCCAAAAAACCCAGTCAGTTCTGTGCTGCCATCTACTCCAGACCCTACCAGAGCAGTAGGCACCGGCATGAAAGGGCAGGGTGACTGACCTGAGCACTCACTGCCCGGAGGCGAGGGACTGTGCACAGCATAATTTCAAATGTCAGTGGAACTTCTGCTTCAGAGTGTGCTTTGGCTGAGTTGAGTCAGGAATTCCTCCAGAGCCGCTGGCTGTCACAGCCCTTACTAATCCCTCTTTTCTGCTAGATCATTAAGCCACAGATCAGCCTGCTGCTTCATAAGATAAAGGCAAATCTTTTTTTTTTTTTTTCTCCTAACTTCAGAGTACCACTACAGCATACATCTTAAGCAAGGCCCATTAGCAGAAACTTTTAAAAAGGAAAAAATGAACAAATAAAATTAATGAAAACATTTATTTGTACAGCAAACTGTATTTGCTGGTATAAGAAATAGTCTCTGTATTCAGCTTTCCAAGACAGAGAGCTTCCACTCAGAGTTGCGGTTAGTGGTGCAGAATCTAGTTGGAGGTCTGTAACAAGTGGTGTTCCTCAGGGGTCAG
>RSEF01000003.1:87424251-87438510 GCA_003993805.1 Himantopus leucocephalus | reverse complement strand
CAAGACCCTCTGCATAACCATGGTAGAAGAACTTAGAATTTGAAATTCAAAAGGGCCAAAGTATGGCATCACCCACAGTATGTCACAGCCTCAGAACTGCTGTCCTGAGGCCAGAGGCTGGGAGCACTACAGGGAGTCTCATTTCCAAGGGTAGGAAGTTGCACTGGTGTCACTGCAGAAGACATAATAGTGTGGATTTAGAACACAAAAATCTTTATTCTCAACAACTTCTCCTTTTTGATTCCTTTGGTGGAAGATCTTTCATTTACTATTTGGCTTTCTACACCTCCAATATTCTAAGACTCGATTTGCACTTAAAAAGCCTAATATCCGGACACTCTGCTAGTCTTATACACAAAGGCTACCCTTTCATTACAGGGCTATCTCCTCTCCCGGTGGTAGGTCATAGGGACCATAGGCTGCCACAGCCAGACAACTCTAAGAGGTTTAAGCATTCTTTAAGAAGCATACCTTCAGAAATTATGGGAGAATATCTAAAACGATGTTTCTCCTCCTGCCATCTTACCAAGCAGTAGCACTGGTGGTCTTCAGTTCTTGACAATTTTGGATCCTCACAGGAACAAGTGAGGTCTCTATCCAAACCTGTGGAACTCCTGGCAAACCATCTCTCTTCATATTTGTCAGCAAAAAAGCTTTGGACCTTCCTAAATCCAGCATGACTCATTATGGGGCTGCAATTTTCTAGAAAATATATCTAGCAGTTGCTACTTCAGTTCAGTCTTACTCTTCTAATTAAAAAACTATAAACTGCATGGAACTCCCAGAAGAAAGTATTCATACTATTTCCAGTCTTCGTGTCAGTTAAAGGCAAAACAAACACAACACCTTGCATTCAACCCTGCCAAAGGGTCACCATGTAAATACCCCTTTACATGGAAAACTGTTTTCAGCAGCCTTACAGCCTGCATGTCAAGTTAGCAGAAACTGCTGAACAACTTTTCACTAGCAACACAACTTGTCAAGTTCAAGTACACATAAATGAACACATGCCAATTCTGGCAACTGTAAGAGTACTTCTTCAAAAACCCAGACACTCTTCCCACCCCATGAAGTTTTTTGGGGGGGAACATTCTCAGCACTGTGATACCTTACTATAAAATACAATTTTAAGATGTTCTGAAGGTAACTCCTGTTCCTGCCCTTAAACTTACTTTATGTGGTTTACAATCTGTAAAACAGGAAGAGGTGGGAGCATCAAGTCCCACAAGCCAAAACTCTTTTTTGTTTGCAATAGCAAACATGTAACAATAAAATTTTCAGAACCAGAAACATAATCCAACATTTTCAGAAAATGTTTATTCTAAGACACACTGGGGAATGAATAAGCATACTCTGAACTTGAAGTCCAAATGACATTAGGAACTGCCACTCAGTAAATTTCAATATTGCGCTTTTCTGATGGGAGTGCAAGAAATTAGTAAACTAAGACAGTGAAGCAATTTGCTTTATCTTCTGCAGCAAAAAATGACTTAACTGCTAGACAGAGCTAACACACCTAGAGAGTTTAAGTCTCAAGTGCTTCTTTCAGGACTGTATAGTATCTGCAACACACCTCATTCTGACTGAAATAAACAAACAACTATGGGTAGGGCAAATAATTTCCTATTTTGTCAAGGTAACATGAAGTACAGTAAGTTAATGGTAGCTGTATATTCCTCCTCTTCAATGACCTTAAGATGACTTNGCCTCATTCTGACTGAAAAAAACAACTATGGGTAGGGCAAATTATTTCCTATTTTGTCAAGGTAACATGAAGCACAGTAAGTTAGTGGTAGCTGTATATTCCTCCTCTTCAATGACCTTAAGATGACTTAAACATACCACCTTTACTTTTCAGTCAACTTGCCAGTTTCAAAATAAGGTCTAAGCATTTGTTTTATTTCAGTCCATTCATCTCTTTCTAGCTTCTTTCCACATATATGAAATAATGACCGAACTTTATTTTAGGACCGATTTTAATCATTCCTCACCTGCAACCAGAAGACTAGTACTGTCATTGCTGGGACAACGTTCCTTCAGTTAGAGAGCTCCAATCACAGGGGGAAAACACANCCAACATACCTCAATTAAACAGTAAAATTGGCCTAGCACTGGGGCCTTAACAGGACTCCACTTATCACTATTTTCATTAATGTGAGAGTTGAAAGTGACATCGGTTTCAAAGAGAAAAAAAAGCTTTTCCTTCNGCAACATACCTCAATTAAACAGTAAAGATGGCCTAGCACTGGGGCCTTAACTGGACTCCACTTACCACTATTTTCATTAATGTGAGAGTTGGAAGTGACATCGGTTTCAAAGAGGAAAAAAAAGCTTTTCCTTCAGCTCCCTCCTAACCCCTGCCTGCCCCCCCCCCCGCAGTTACTAACATACACACTACTTCATATATTTTAACATTCATGTTTCACATCTTTTTAAATGGAGATAGGTCGTAATTGCCAAGTAGTATTCAAATACAAATGAAAATCTCAGGAAATTCCCAAGCAAACTGCTGGAAAGACTCTCTATACTTCTCCTGTTCCTTATACTGGTCATCCTCAGACAGAATACTGAGCGAGGCAGACTTTGTCCCACTCAATACAGCCATTCTTCTGAGCATCAAACACCACTTTGTCCTCTGGAGCCTGCAGGAAGTTTGAGACAATGGCAGAGAAGTACTGTCTTCATAGCACTGATAGCTCAACTGGACTATCAACTAAAAAGCCACATGATGTTTCAAAGAAAATGGAATTCATCATTTTAATTTTACTTTTCCAGTTTATCTCCTTCAAGGGAAACAGACAAGGGCAGACAAGCAAAAATGTGTGTAATACCGGTTCTAGCAACAAAAAAAAGTACAGAGAATGTAAATCACTGGACACACACATTTACATAGCATACGGAGGCCTCCATCTGTACTCCACTCACCTGAAACTACCATTTATCTGTTAAATTCATTCATGCTCCAGATTATAACCTCTCTGAACTGTGGAAGCGGGCATGCAGAAAAACTACTGACCCAAAGTCAGGGTTAAATACTCTCCAACGTGGAGAATACCTCTCCTTGGGCAAAGTCTAACACTTTGCTCGCTCTGCTGTGTCCGTATTTGACTGCCTTAAGGAGTCCCTCTCACAACTGTTATTTAACTTTATTGCCTCTTTTTAATCGGAGAATTTCATATCCAAGCTTTTTATGGCAAGTTTATACAATTAAGAACCTGCCTGCCCCAGAAGGCAGGCAGCAGCCTCACTGAAGCTGGCACATGATCTAACCGCAGCCGAGGCAGCACACTCCTCTGCAGGCCGGTCGCCTGGCAGTACAGCTTACACGGAATTTTCTGTTCACCAGGATCTGTTACTTCAAGCTTCACACCAGCAAATTCACTCACACAGCAGTGGGGGTGCTATGGTGAGATAACCATTGCTAGCTTAGTTTCGCTCACTTGCAACTCTGTTTATAGATCTACAGCCTCCACCGGCAAGACAAGTTCTTCAGCAACAGACAAAGCCTCCCACCTGAACAGGGACTTCATTTAACTGTAGCAAAGCATTTATGCAGAGCTACTCTGGTATCTTCCTTGTGGTTGCAAGGTGCTCCTCTTGCTTCTAAGCCCACCACCCATTTACATCAAAAAAAGGCTCTGCTTTTTTTTCCCCGGTTACTAAGACCGATACATGGCGATATTCCAGAACAAAGACTGTCTAACCATTGATTTCTTGGACCACAGCCCAATAGCCATGCAACACTTCAAAGCTAAACACTAATGACAGTTAGTGCGAAATTTCACCAGACTATTTAAAACACAAAAAAAGCAAAGTGCTTTCGTGCTGTTTACTGCACAACCTTAAGTCAAAGCTTTAAATCTAGCAAGCTATTTTGTAAAACTGAAGTTTAATGAACTACTTTTGCACAGAGAAATCTCATGCCATGTTCCAAACATGTCACAGTAACTCTTCACAACTACTTCTCCTTATCTCAACCACACGTATAAAAAAAAACTTACCAGACTCAAAAAACATACCAGAACGAAATCCACAACTGGTTTGCAAACACATTATCCCCCTCCCATCAAGCAAAAAAGCCATTACAAGTATTATTCTTTCCATCTTAAGTACTACTAATACACATTTTTCTTTGGTTACCCATCTTCTACAGCCCTAAAGCACAGCACCATTTCTACAGAATGGTTCGCAGCCATAAGCCAATAATGCCTTCTCACTGGCCACATCTACTTTTTCTATGCCAAGTGAGGGGTTCATCTTTTTCAGGATTAAACACTGCTCCTGCAGACAGGCCTCCACCACCCAGTATGCAAGATAACATGATTTTCAGGCACCCTTTATCTAACACTGTCAATCCTAGATCAGAAACCATCCCCAAGTAATGTTTTAGAACATCCGGAACAAGACTGATGCAAAGTACTTTGGGTACCTAAAGTGCCTCTCACAATATTGAAACTTTTATCTCTAGTCTTTTATTTGATCCCAGAAATCACACGAGCAACTCATTCTCACCGAAAAGGCTTCCGTATTTCATATTAGCATCAGCCCAAAGGATAAAAAGGATGGCAACTTTACACTCCAAAACATAATCTGACCTTGTAACGCAAGTCATATTCAGATCCTTTCAGAGTATCTGACAGAGTATTTACCAAATATTGCTGCTGCACTACCCATTTCTCTGGTCTGACCCAGACCTCTGAGACTGACCTAGCTAGGACCAGGAACTTTATGACTTACCATGCAAGTAGCTTTACCAGATGCTGTTAACAGCACCCAGAGTTCTCACAGAACTTCAGTGGGCAAAAGACAGAGACTGGTCCCTTCCCACTTCTGAAATGGATAATCACTAACAGAGTTTACGTTGTCCAGGAGTCACTCGAGCACAATTCGGGATACCACGTGCCAGGACATGCTGTACCAGGCAGTGCCACAAGGCCATGTTGCCTTCGTAGCTCCTGCAAAGTACAAGCTATCAAGGAACATGGGGGTGCGACTACAGACATGATGTGCAACAGCTGTTTTTCACATCCTCATCTTTATTCAAGAAAGAGCTTGTACAAAACACAGTACATAGAAATACCTACCCTTGGCAGTAACGTTTGTTAACAGAAATAATAAAACCTGTTGAAAGCAATGAAGGGAAAGCCGTTCTGTAGTAAATTTCTGCAGATTCTGACATATTCAATGAACTTGCTGAAAAGGAGCAGCCTTTAGCCAAAGTAGCTGGTTACTGCTACTACTTACAATAACCTAAGCATAGGACACGCTCAGTGAGCCAATACACTCCTGAAGTTTGGTCAGGTCCCTAGTGTACATTTTAGTGGTCAGATGGGTACATATTTTTGACATTCCTAATGCTTCAGGTGCTGCTACTGGTAGTGGTTTTTGCACTTCATGATACTGCTTAGAATATTGGGGACTCAGTAACTGCAGCTCTGTCAATTCTTAGGTATCACGCTGTTCTCACATTTCTTCCTTTATAAAGCATTCCTGACACTTAGGTTTGAGAGTCATGCTTTAAGGCAGACTGGATCTTATGTACATATTCTCTCACTACTGACCTGTTTTCCCCACACAGCAAGCAGGTAACATCACCAGCGTATTCCTCGAAGGGCAGTTCCAGTGTTGCGTTTTTTTCACATTAAAGTGGCAGTCCACAAAACCCATGTTCCTCTCCCCCTCACTAGATACAGATGGCAACACAAGCCTTAGACCTTGCCTCTTCTGTAACCACAACCTTCCTCACGACACCTCAATTTCTTTCTTCCAAGCATTTCATGTTTATGCTTCCTTACCACCATCACCTCGTCTACTTCCTTCTATCTGCTGGGTGACACCACCCTCAAAAAAGCAGACTCACTGGTTTGAATTTGTGTACCCATTTTGCTTTCTCTTCTGACAGAAGGCAGCTCAATGTTTTTGTAAAAGCGCTATTTTAAATATGCAGAGACGGTGATTTTTGTTCACATACAGTTTCTGAAAACAGTATCCACTACACAAAATTGCAGCAGCTGTTTCAGCAGGCTTTTGAAAACATGTCATCCCACTCCAAGCCACAAAAACTCTTCAGGTGTTACACCTCCTTCTGGTTACGTATCATCCACATTTGTCACGCAGCACTGACACAGTGTTCCAACTCATCACTGGAAAAAGGGAACAAGGTCTCAGTAAAGTAGTTCATTTGAGAGAAATTTCAACTTCCAAGTAAGCACACAACACTTTGTACACATTAAGGTGTTACCATTTCTGTAAAAAAAACCTTAAACTCCTACATAGACATTTTAATACTTTTCAGAAAGTTTAAATCAATTCTTTTGGTCTCATCTCAGATTCCGGATCCGTATTAGCTTTTTCAACAAGGAATTCAGGTTCGGGATAGGATCATCACAGATGAGACAAAAGCAATACAGAAAACGTAAATTTAATAAGAAATGTACTATTTTTCTATAGGGTTTCTGATTGCAATAGAAAAATTAAACATTCTGTTGTGCTTTGACATATTTCAATAATAATGTACACTTATTTAAGACTTTGCATGTAGGTTTGAAAGCCAACCAAGGTTAGGCACAACTATCAGCACAGACTGCGCCTTGAGGAACAAGTGTTCTTAAATTCCAGCTACATACAGAATTAATTACTATACCAACTTATCATATCAATTGATTGATTACTATTAAGTATATCAACTGTCATAATACAAAAAATTCCTGAACCATAAGCACAGTTACTTTAGACTTAAAATGAGAAAATGTTTAGAAGCTTTTCAATTACATACCTGCATAAGCTAAAAATATTTGTTCCTACATTTTTGATCATTTTCCTGTCCAAAGAGAGAGATGTTTATTAGTTCAGAAAAATTTTCTTCCATCACTCAAAATACAACTTGCCATCTATTTATTTAGTCTCTCATACAGAGAAAACGGATTAAACATGTGTTGGATTAGTATCAGTGCTCCACAAGTTTCGTGAAACTTAGAAGTGTAGTAATGCCACAGTAAGATTTATTTTGCTTCTCTTGCCCAGCTACTGCTCAACTTGGCTATGAACTATGATAGGCAACTGAACAGTCAAGTGTAATTCCCCCTCTCCTACCACAATCAGAAAGTTCATTTCTGAAAATTAGCTAATACCTGGTTCTCAGCTTCCATCAAAACATTAAAAACTCCAGAAGCTAAAATCCACCAATAAGCAAGCACTAAGTAAAAAAATGCACCCAGACCACATTCTTCTACCTACGACTCTCCTGCATACAAGAGGAAAATTGAGACTACCTCTGAACCAGAAGTTCAAAAAAAGGCCAAGACAGATCATTAATTGTTTCACCATTTTCCATAATGCAGATACACATAAACCCCACTCCACTTCAAATACACCATTTGTAATGCAACGGTTTACATGTAACCTCCTGCTTATAAATGGGGTTGTCAATAATGCAGTTTGTAAAGCAGTCATTTAAAAATTATCATTAGTTATGTAAACCAGTTTTGCTGGGTTTCAAGGTGTGTACAGACTATGAAGCCTATCATCTTCAAACGCTTCACCTGTTCTGGTGTTGGAGTAGTCTAAACTCAGCAGTCAGATTCACATGTGGTTTTCGTCACATCAAGTAATCAATCAAGTTTGGGATAGGTTCTTCACTGATCAGACACACCAATGGTTTTACACATTACTCCCACATCAAGCTTTTAAATTAATAGTAACTTTTATTGGCATTCGGTTCTTCAGTTGAGAAGCAGCCTTCAAGCATCTCTGCAAAGACATAAAATGCACTGGTTAGTTCCACTAACAAGGCTTGCTACTTCCAACTTCTCTAGATCAGCCATGTAAGTCACTCCACTTCCCACTTGTAATATTGCCTGTCTAAACAATACAGCATTTTACAATTAGCACTGCTGCACAAGGAGTTTCACTCACACATTTGAACGTCACATACAGGGACAAAGCCTGTTCTTCAAAAAAAACTGCTGGTAGTTAGCAAGGTATTTAAAGGTAACTTTCCTTAATGAGGAGTGGAATAATACTCCTGATGCACAGTAAGCGTTCACTAGCATGCTTTTTGCCTGCTGCAAGTACAATGTTATACTAGCCCTTCTGAATTAGTTCAGCTCTGTAGCTGAAACAGCTCGAACACAATTAGAATTCATTACAATTCACCACCAAATTCCACCTTTAATCATTAACATTACTTTTCCTAAACGCTAACATCTGAGCGAGCCCTAAGTTAACAGTCCTAAGGGGGTCAAAGCACAAACATCATCACTAGCTTTCAAACACCAGCAACACCTCCTTACCAGGACACTTTAATACCTGGCTAATGTTTGCTATTTACCCACTAAGACACAATACCTCGAGTTACAGGAGCCTAACATTTCCCTCTCTCTGCTCTTTGAAGATGCTACCTGTTCCAACAGCACATACCCGTGGCAACATGGACCTAAGGTGAGTTTAAATAATGCACCAACATCCTTATTCACAACCTGGAGCATAGTGGCATCTAGCTGGCAGACGGGGACAGCAATAAAAGTAACACCAACTGGGATAATGACTGAAAGATTACATGGCTTTTGAAATTATTATTTAAGTGGTTTTATCTCAGTAGCCAGATCCGTATGAAGTTTTTCATCAACATATCAGGTTTGGCAGTTTCATCATGATTCACCACTTAAATACCTGTCACTGGGAACTGTAACACAATTCATACATTCACATAATCCACAAAATAAGCTTTATGTCTTTCATATGCAGATGTACTGAAAAGGGAATATATTAGAATTAACAAAAATTTCAGCTGCTTAATAAGTATTACCTCTATCTGTTGTACTACAGTTGCCAGGAAACCTTTCATGAGGACACATGACATTTCCATTATTAGAACCTGTTCACGCCATTCTAGAAATTTGAGTAAAATAATCAATTACAACATGTTTATGCATCATATAGCACAACCCATTTGGAACAACAACTCTTCTGGACCCCCCTTCCTCCCAACCACTGGTTGCAAGCATTTGAGTCAAATTAAATTGAATACAGATCCTGAAGGTATTTCTTAGCATTTCCAAAAGGTGAGAATATTAAATACACTCTTTAAAATATGAATACACATTTTTATTAAAATCTGAACCATGTTTGACTGTTTGTATTAACAAGTCTCTAGATGTCCCCTTTCTTTTCTTTGCCTGAACACTTCCTTATAATAATCTCCCGATAAAGTGTAAATTCACAATTAAAAGCCATCTTGAGGTAGTCTTTGTCAGATTTAGTATGAACACTTCAGATAAACATATTTTACCAGTTCCTCCAACAGTGACCCAAATAAACTATTCACCAACTCCCTAGCCTACACAGTTCTAGACCACGTCAAACATGCCTGAAATAACGATAACTCAATTTTAAAGCTCATGACACACCTACTAATTTGATCATATGTATCAGTCATCCTATTAATTTCTCCCCACTGATAATTCAAAACATACATAGCTTTCAGGAAAATCCGCTTGTGTGTACCAAGTATTCTTCTACTTCTGATGGTGCTTTCATGAAGGGCTAAAATTGAAATTAAAGAAAAATGGTCTTTTAAAGTAGAGTATGTCTCTTGTTGTGGTCTAGCATCATCTCTCATGTTACAATGTCAGAAACATAATCACCAAGCACTAAAAATTCACTTTTTCATGCAACAATTCAATATTGGTCTAGAACAGTCTTCCATACCTGACAAATTGAAATTTAGTATGCACTAGAAAAAAATTACCCTGAGTTGGGTTTAGACCCTTTTGCAACCATTACGATGTCTGAAGAATCAAGACATTCAAGCTTCTATTTCAAAAATATTTATATGAGCAGCCATGCATTTATTCACAAGACACTACTGTCTGTCCATAGTTTGCAGTATCACTACCTCAATAATTATGTTCAAATGTGGTCATGTATGTGGATTCACATTAACTTCAATACATGCCTGAGACCAGACAGCTAACTCGCACCATCTCCAAAATCAGTATAACTTAGCACAAGTTAATTAAGTGATTTATCATGTGGGTCTTCATGCTTATTTAAATGCCACAGCAGAAGAAATGAGACTAAAAACACTCTGACCTAAGAGCTGACCTTAAATCAGTGAAGAGCACACAAAAAAATCAAATAATTACTCATCAGTTTGATGGCCACTATGAAAATGCAATATACTGTAACTGGTTTTCCTTTTTGTCCCACTCAGTAGCCATACAAAGATGACAAGCCTGTGGCACTTCACACATTCCATACTTTTCACAGACAAAAACATAGAAACCAAGTAAGAAATGGAAGCATTTATTATCTTGATCCACAATAGAAATGTAGTGTTATTTCTAGAGCAACAAAGTTAAGAAATCCAGAGCCATTACCTTATTGCTTCTGTACAATGTATTGGACACCACTGAAAACTTCCTCTCCATCATACCTAAAAACAAACAGTAAACAAACTTAACACTTGCAATCAGCAAATTCTTACTACTAGGCCACTAAGTCACACACATTATGAGACTGTAATAGAACAATTTCTCAAGTCTCAAGCAATAATATGTTAAGTACATAGGTCTTAAGTTTGCAGTAGGCCTTTTAGAAAGCAGCCAGAAATGCAGCCAGTTTCAAGTAACAAAGGAGTTATGAGGTACATCCACTTGTAATACTGTATTAAAAGCACTGCAGAAATAACTGCATATAGCCACTAATAAACTTCAGTTCAAAGGACTTTGAATGAAAATTCATCATCTCAAGGTTTCAGTTCTTTAAATACAAGCACTGATTTCAATTGGTTTAGAGAATTTAATTTTAATCACGTGGCAAGTATTTAAATCTACAAACTCAACCAAACACATGACAAGGTATTTTTCTTTGTATACAATACTTAAAAATGCACATTCCAATAATAGTGTTTCTCACTCTGCACCACAGAGATCAAGTAAATGTAGCAATCCATTAAAGATAACTTATCAAACATGTTTTGTTTCAGATCACAAAAACAATTTAAGCTATGGAAAATCTCAAGTTAAGCTTGCGTATTATACCCAATAACCAAAGGTTACGAATGGATTGTAAAGATTCAAAAATTTTACTGTCCAGTTACCTAACATGTGACTCAGACTATCATTAGACAAGCTAATTCAACACGGAACAAATGCACCCAACAACTTCCTACATGAATGAAACCATCTCCTAATCTTTGCTTGCAGATAAGAACCTAGAATCCTAGATATATTTAGTTATTGTATTGCCTGTTCCTGCAGAAGTACTACAGCTCAATGACTTTAGGATTGCAAGAGGGGAAAAAAGGTACCTTAAAACTACGGGATGTTTGGGGGGCCATCTGTTTTGCTTTGTTTGTTTTTTTTAACTAAATCTCCCTTTATTTTGCTGTCTCATTGCCTCGCCAGAAAAAAAATCGATAGTTAAAACATTAAAGTAATCTCATGATTCGCATTAAAAACGCATACAAAGATTGTAGTATTCTTCTCTTGGCACAGTATGGGGATACAGTAACTGTATTTTTAAAATTCTTCTGTTGTAGGACAATTCCACGACGCTGCTGGCTGAGCCTTAGGAAACACATACAGGCGACACGAATGTGCGCACCAACCCTGTTATCAAATGAACAGGGCAACACCGCCTTATTCAGAGAGCCCTAACCTCCCATTGTCCCTATCGTGATGTTTAGGCCAACTTCATCCCTCGCCATTAGCCACCATCTGAGGCACCAATTCGAACCGCAACCGAGCGAGAAGTTTAAGGCCGCATCGCCCTGGCGAGGGCCCGCTCCCAGCCCCAGCTGGCGCCACCGGCGGGCAGCATTCCTTCACCAGCCCCCGAAGGTACCCGACACAGCCCCCCCCCCCCCCCCCCCCCCCCCCCCCCCCCCCCCCCCCCCCNCCCGTCTTCCCCGCCGCCGACCGGGCCGCCTAGAGATCAAAATGGCGCAGGCCCCTCAGCGCCCCGCCGGCCGCCGCCCACACCAGGGCAAAATGGTACCCCGCCGCTCACGCGACCGCCGCCCATCCCAGCGTGCCCCGCGCCGCGGGACACCGCTTCCGGCAGGGAACCGGCCCCGCCGAGGCAGGCGGCCCGCCGGGACACGTAGTCCGCCCCGCCGTCCCCTCGCTGCAGCGGGGCGCCGTACACCGCGGCTGCGGCCCCGCGGCCGGCTGGCGCCTGGCCGTGCCCACGCCGCCCCGCCCGCGGCTCCGAGGCGGGCACCTCGACCCGCCAGCTCCCGCTTCAAGCGCTACGCCAGCGGCGCCGTGGGCGAGCCTCCCGAACGGCCAAGCGCAAACACGAAGGCCGGGTGCCCCTCCAGCCCCGCTCGGGAAGCTGCGCCCGCCGCAGCCTCAGCCGCCTTACCCTCCCCGACGGAAGCTCCGCAGGAAAAGGAGGGCTCCGGGGGCGCTCGCCAGCTTTATACGTACGGTGCGGGGTGGGAACGAGGCTGGCCCCGCCCCTCTCCCCGCGAGCCGACGGGCACGGACCCCGAGGACTTTGCGCGGGGTTGCGTTTTTCCGTCCGGTGCGCGAGCGAGCGAGCGAGCGCGTGGAGAGGCCGTTGGCCGTTGCCCCGCCTCGTGCCCGCCCCCCACCCTCCCCACCCCGGGGAGCCGTTGGCGGGACCGCTGACGTGTTCCCCGCTGATGCCGGCGGCGGCCCGCGGAGGGCCTCCAGAGGGGCCCGGCCCGGCGCCGCACCGACTGAGCGGCGGTGGCTGAAGGCGGCCCGGGGCGGGAGGCAGCAAGGCGCTGCCTGCCTCAGCCGGAGTCCTCACCACAGGGCCCGCGCCGCAGGCCAGGGGCGCTGAGCGGGGGGCGGCTGCGGCCGGGGCCGCCCGCACTGCGAGCAGGCAGGAGCACAAGGGCGGAGGGGAAGAAACGGGAGGGGGCTGCCCTCCCTCCGTGGGGATGGTGTGCCCTGAGGGGAAGGAAGGAATGTGCACTCCAGTCTGGGTTTTGATCCTGGTGCTGTTCATGCGTTTGGCGTTACGGGGGTTTTGCGTAAAACACAGAGCTTTTATCAGGCAGGAACCGCATGTAGCCCCACCTCCCAAACTTAATTTTTTTTTTTTTCATTGAATACTTGTATCTATCTTCTGTTACTGTTCCTTAGAGCTCCAACTGTTTAACGTTCTGTAGCTATGTCGGAATGGTTCAACTTTCCTTCATCTCTAATTAGATGTTTCTGAAACCTTAACCGCATGCACATCCTTTTCCTCTCTGGAAATAGCATGCAATCCTTTATCCCTATATAACATTACAGGTTATCAGAGCTGAAAAATCTCTTGGCCACAACAGACAAAGAGAAAGCTTTCTGCAGTTTTTTACTGGAAAGTCTAAGGATGCTGTTCCACAGTGAACCTAAGAGCGGGCTGCCCCAATCCCAGCACAGCTTTAACTGCTGGAAGTTGTACAGGTGCACCTCAGTGAGAAAGCGGTGTAGTCTCCAGCTGAATCGTCCTGTACTGCTGAGGAAGTGCTAGGGAAAGAAGTGGGAGCTGGTATTTGGGCTACAGTGGTGATGGCAGGAGCACTACAGCCTAGACGACGTTTAAACTGGTGTGAAACTACATCCTAAATTCTCATTTACGGAGGTTCTCACTAATTGTTTATAAACAGTCTAACTTTTTTCTCTGCCTGTTTATTGAGAGGTTTAGTATACCAATAAGCTTAGTTGAGGAAATCAGGAAAAACAAGGACGGGTGAGGAAAAGCTCAAAAAATCGTTTGGTGTTTTGACAAGTTGTTAAGAATACTACAAAAACTGATGGTCCACAAGATGTACTCTCAATAGAAGGGTCTAACTGTTGGGAGCGGATAAGAGAAGTCTAGAAAAGTGAGTTGTAAACTGCTAATATAAATATCTGGCAATTTGATTCCTAAAATTATTGGGATTAATACTACCAGGAAGACTAAATAGTTGACAGATTTTAAACATGTTTTCTTCTGCAGCCCACAGCAGGAGATGACACTCATTTTCTCTCTGCTTTTCTTCCACATCCCATTTTACCTGTCTGAAATCTTCCTGTTGACTGCAAGCAGGGTGACCCAAATGGCAGACTGCAAGCTGCAGCTGGCCCACTGCCTTTTCTGCCATAGAGACATGAGGGAAAAGGTCTTTGGGCACAAATGTTGATCTGCTTGAGGGTAGTAAGGCTCTACAGGCTGGATTGAAGGGCCAAGGGCAATGGTATGAGATTCAACAAGGCCAAGTGCCAAGTTTGGCACTTGGGTCACAACAACCCCATGCAG
>RSEF01000003.1:87409452-87424241 GCA_003993805.1 Himantopus leucocephalus | reverse complement strand
TGTCAAGCATTGGAACAGGCTGCTCAGGGAAGTGGTGGAATCATCATTCCTGGTGGTATTTAAAAGATGGGTAGACGTGGTGTTGAGTGACATAGTTTAGTGGTGGTTTTGAAAGTATTAGGTCGGTGGTTGGACTCAGTGATCTTAAAGGTCCCTTCCAACCTAGATGATTCTATGATTCTGAGATTCTACTATAAGAAAGAAATCATATCTATCTAAATACAATTAAATTTGTGGACAGTTGATATTCAGAGCAGTACAGCTTGTGGCTGGCCCTACTAAAGAGCAAGATAATCGTGACACTCCACCCTAGGATATATAAGATTAGTCTGTCTGGTGTTTGAAGGTGGGGGGCTGTATTTGTAAAGAACAGAAAGAGGAGGGCAGCACAGTTAATCCTATAACTGTGATAATATTCCTTAAAAAACACAAATCAGCCATTTTAGTTGTGTAAATAATTTGTAAACTTGAAGAGAAGGTAAACTAATATATTGCTGACTTCCTAGGAGGGAATGCACAGCATTGCAAATTCTTCCGGTGTACACAAGCCCACATTCCCTGTCCTGATGCTCCTGCCTGGAGCTGGTAGCTGGTCTCCTGATGCTGGTGGGTCTGCATCCTTCTGTTACGACGAAAGTACTCAGACAAGGTACCTCCTGCTGAAGGCCCTCCTATGCTCTAACCTGCTTTGCCTGGTTGCGCTCTGTTGGGTATTCCCCAAAACTCAAAGGAGCTCACCCAGACTCGCCGGGCAACAGGGGGAAAGACCTGAGCATTTCAGAAGTTGCATGCTCTCTCTGCCTGGTCAACGGCAGACAGTAGAATTAAGACAAGGCCATCCTGTTTTCTGGTCCTCAGTTTTATATATGCTGTGTAGGGAAAGTATGGGACAAGGCTGCCACTCCTTGTCAGCACTGGGAACATGCTCTGCTTGGCTACAGAATATGCAGCCAATAGGCAGATGAGATTTATTTATGTGGTCCATGTGACAAGAAGCAATTGCCCTGCCAAAGGTAATGAGTATGCAGTATTTCTAAACACAGGGTCCTTGCAGAGCAGAGAAGTTGTGGTATGAAGCTTCAGCTGGAGGGCTATTGCAGACATAAATCCCCTGGTGCTCCTTGATCTCCAGTTGCTGCCGGAGTCTCAGGGTGCACTCCCACCAGCATCCTTTGTGATCCACAAGCCGGGCCCTCTTGGGAGCCAGGAGTGGATGACCAGGAGATGCACTTGCTGAGATTCTCTATTCTTTCTCAAAAAAACATGCTGGGTGAGTTTTCAGAGAGGCCAGTGATCAGATCTGAGAGCAGGCAACCAGGGAAGAGCAGTTGACCCTCAACCTCATCTAGAGCAGCTCCTAGGTGGAAGCCTGTGGCATTGTGCAAGATATAAAAAGGTCTAGCCACTACCTGGTCTTGGGAGAGGCAAGTAGCCCACTGCCCACAGGCAGCCTGGTGTTATGTAGGGAAGGTCAGGATGCCAGATGGAGGCGGAGAAGCTGGTGAGCAACGGGGTTATATCCAAGATGAAAAGAGCTGGTTGCATACAGGTATGTTGAGTATTGCCATCCTCCTTGGAGGGGTCGTATCGCTACCAGATAATGAAGTTCCTTCCCTGTCAAGAACTGTGCACCACAGCGCATGGGACACTTGGTACCAGTGGCAGGAGCACCTACCTGCTTTTTCATATTCATCTCCTCCTTGACCATCTATAGGAGATACAATCCCAGGTTTCTTGTTGGTGTCTTAAGTGTTTCAGTCTTGACATTGCCTCTTCTAGCTGTGGGCGTCCCGCTTAGCCCATCTGGGAATTCCTGACATTGCACCCATTCCATTGCATATGGAAAAGAGTCCACCAACAGTGTTTTATTGACATATTGGCTACAGAGGCCAATATGCAGCCAAACGTTACTGATTCATGGATCCATAATACAGCCTTTCTGCTGAATTCAATAGGAGCTGTGGAGCAATTCTCTGCTCATCTAAAACAATGGAAAAGCAAAGAGAGCTTCAGAAGCTACCACAGTGTGCTATAAGTTGTATCACCTGAACTAAAAAAATCCTTTAATGATGGTGCTGTATTTTATAAGAATGAAAAAGAAACTCTAAGCGCTGTTGAAGAAGGAAGCTCATCAGTGCTGCTTTATGCTGTCTTAAGTGTCAGATATTCTACTTGAAACTATGCTAGTTCATTGGGCCAACACAGCATTTAAAACAACTGTTTTGTCATATTTCTTTCGTTTTTCTTTCTCTTCTTTACTTGGGTTACTCAAGCATGCACTTAGTCTTGTGTAAGTAGATATGAAGAGAGGAGTGGATCTCAGTTTAGGAAATGTTAATTGGTATGTTTCATTTCTATTGAAGATCTTGCAGTTTATCGGCATGTTTAAGTAGTTGCCATGGACTGCAGTGGGAGTTTGTGACACAGCTTGATTGTAGGGTTTGTCTCTTCCATGTGTAAGTAAGGGGTAAAACAAGATAGCTCTAGCATAATGAATACATATTATACTAGGAGTGTCCAAGGGTTTGAAAACCTTATCTAGCCCACCAGACTGGTTGTAGGAAAGAAGCAGACTAAGAAATTACACATGTCCTTTCCTTCCAGGAGTCCTGTGGGTCCAGCTCAATACGTTGGCTCCTCCTTTCTCCCTACTTCGAGTTACCACAGGCCACGCTAGGATCTGCAATAACTTGCTCTTACTTTATACCCACATTTCTGCAACAGAGGCAAGACTCGCCTTGCAGGCACTGGGAGGGAACAGCGTGCAGAGAGGCAGCCTGTGGCTCCTGCCCATGTTCCTCCACACCCTGCGTAGGACGGGCCGTGGGTCTGCGCACAGCAAGAGATTTCTGAAGGCTGCAGCAGAAGAGCTGGTGAAGCAGAAATGGGCTGTAGGATGATGCATGACAAGACAAGAGGCTGAAACCTTGTTTGAACTCATAAGCAATCTGTTTTGCAATGCTGATCAGACACGTATACCTGACCCACAGCCGGTCTGGGATACTGATGCTTGATACAGGAGTGGATTAAATTTTCCCGGCTTTGTGATTTCAAGTGGGATGACCGTTGAGATCATTCTTCTGTAAACACAAGAGGGCACTCCCATCTCACTTCTAAATGGCTTAACAGCACATGTAAAAGGAAGTCCTTAATGGAACAGCACAGAATTGCAGCTACTCCTTTGTACGTGCTTTGATAACACAACACTCACTATGCATTTATAAACATTTATAGACCATGCATTTGTAGGCCATACTAAAGAAATGTGGTCTTGGTTTGATGCTTTCTCCAAAATAGTATGTATGAAGAAAAAATTGAATTTAATCCTTGTTCGCAATGAAGTAAAAACAAAACTCATACGCCCTTGTAACCAAAATTGCGCTGAAACTGGGGGACTACAGACTACTTTGGGGGATTTCAGGTGCATTATCTCATGGAACACTGGGACTACTTATTTTGTCTACAATAACAAATTCAATAAGCGGAACTACAGAAAGGAGGAATGAGATTTAAAGTTGTTATGCTTGCCAACACTCACATGTTTTGAAGTAGAATGTTGGTGCTCCACTCACTTAAGTTTCCCTTACCCACTCACTCTTGTCTGCCTGCTGTGTTACGCTATCAATGCTTTGCACACTCTAGTCACTTACACAACAACAAATGTATTTTAAGCTTACCCAAGGGCCTCTCAGCTGTTGGGATCAAAGTCTCACTTGATCACTCGGAAAGTTTTTAACAGCTTTTTATAGCTTCCAGCACAGTAAACTAAAATCTAGGCTTGTAAAACAGAATTTTCTGTACATTTTAAAATACAAATAAAACCCCTAAGTAATTACTTTTTAAAGGGAAATACAAACATACAACCTCCAAAGTCCACTGTGCTGATTATCTCAGTTTAAATGCTTACATTTCCTTCACTCGGAGAGAGTTATTTGATATGGTCTAAAGCTTTTCCATGGGGAAGCAAATTTTAACTGCACTTTCAGCCTCTTCACGTTCTTTCTGCAAGGTGTTCATCCCATTTTTGTTGCAATGGGATGCACTTTTGATTTTCATTTAGCAATCCCCTCCCGGTGAAGGCTGTTCTAGTCTCTGTTTCTCATACGAGACAGAAAATGTGAGGCAGTGGAATAAGGAGCAGGGTGGGAGGAGGGAGGCCTGGCAGTCTCCAATGAGAGATGGTGGAGTTTCATATGTGAGTCTTGTCCAGAGGTGCTTGGTGATCTTCCCGTGCACTTCTTGCCTCTTCTTCCTACCCCCACACTTCTTTTGATCATTATGAGCTTCACCACCCATTTCTTAACTCTCCCTTTGGCCAAGAGGTCTGTTGTCTCTCTTTCACAACATTTTTGATGTGGGATGCTGAAAGCAAGGAACAGAAGAAGGATCAGCACCATCTAGTGCCGCAAATTACTTGACAGCACTCTGGGGGAAAATTTGTGGGAGTAGAAGTGTAAAGTACTAAAATAAGAACTATGGGGAGTGCTGGTATTAATGGGATGGGAGTATGTGCTGAGGACTTTCGCATTGCATTTTATCTTCATGACACCACTTTTTTATTTTATGGCCCAGCAGATCCATAAACTCATAGCTGACTACTTCATAAAGCAGACAGTTAAGTATGGTTTGAAAAGATTAAAAGCAGATAAAGTGTTTGTAAACTAACTTCTTAGGAAAATATTGAGTCTAACTGAATTTTCTGTTATCAATCAGTTGCCTCTCCAAAGAAATCTGGTTTAAAAATGCACATTTTGCCTGAAACAAATGGAGTAGTGACAGATTCTATTGGGTCAAGGTGCTCATTTCATTTCCAAGCATGATCTCCTCAGAAATAGCAAATGATTTATAAGTATGGAAGTTTCTGAAATGATGATCATAAAAGTTGACTTTTAGTTCTGCTAATGAACCATATCAAGAGGCTGGCTGCTCTGTAGAGGGCCACCTCTGCCAGCACCAGGAAATTGTTGCCCCAGTACGGGTCAACAGCGATTATTAAAACACAAGAAATCAATTTGAAATGCTAGTGACCCTCCCATAGGACTTTTTTTTCCCCCTCGTATAAATGCTCATTCTTATGTTTGACAAAGTCTAGAAAAGAGGAGGAACTCATGGAAAGTAGCATAATTTGAAAATATATTGTATGCTCGTTATGAATCTGGCTGTCTCTGAGAAATTCTTGTAATTAATGATTTCAGTTATTATTTCTAATTATTTATTATTTCTAATTACTTATTATCTATTTATATTTATTTCTGTCTATTTACGATTGCATTGTAAGGCCCATACATCCCCTCCTGCGTGGCGGACAAACCAAGTTCCCAGTCGCGTCTGCCATCTGAGAGGTGCGAGGTGCTCTGGCAGGCTTGGAGGTGTGTTGGTGCACAGTGACTGGCTGATGGCTGCGCTGCAGACTGAAAGGCTGACTAGAGCTCGCATTTTCTTCAGGGAAGGACAACTGCAGTCCCTTTCCTTTGAATGGAAAGTCCAGGAAAACTTGCAGGAACTTAATAGGAGCTCATAACCCTCTGTCAGGTCTGGTCAAAATTGGTCAGTGAGTTAACAGGTACCTAGGAAAGATCAGTCATCCAGAACAATCACATAAGCTCTGTTATTTTAGGAAAGCAAACCAATTTTTACTGGGTTTTCTTTATTTTGGTTCTGCTGCATCAGGACAACTAAGAAAGAATTTTAGTCACTTTTAATCTTTCTTTTTCATAGTAGAGTTTTTATCTTCTGTTACTCTAAGAGTCTCAAAAGGGAATGAAATTCATCTCATGTTCTCTCTGCAACTCCAGAACAGTGTATACAGTCATCCTGAAACTGCCGTGTCAGGTCCGTTGTGTGGACTAGTGTAGCCAGCGGATCTATGTAATGACTAGATAAAATATGCAGCCACGGTGGGTGCAGCCATTTTCACATCAGCTCCTGCTCTCCTGATGCCTTTAAGGTGCAACAAGAATAAAAAAAAAAGCAGCATTACAACCACAAATGCCATGCGGAAGCTTTTTTACTCTGTCTTTGGACTGTATATGGAAACCTTTGCATTTTGTGCAGGCAGCTCCTGGTGCGCAGGGCATGTTGCAGCACCAGGGGAGAGTCCTGCGGCCCTGGAGGCAGCGTGGGGACAAGCTGAGGCTGATGCTGTCCAGGGATAGCACGTCTCGACAATTTTGACTCAGTAACATCTGTTTGTCAACTGAGCTGTAGAGTTAAACTGCTCTCTATGGTTAGGCTTCGGTTTGGGATGTGTTTAAACAGTACAGGAAGCAATTGCCAATGAGAAAACTTGTGAAATGCTGAACACCAAAGATGTTTGTTTAAATCATATTTGCAATTAAAACAACAGAAATGTTTTGCTTATGGCATTGGTAGATGGTAGCTTAAAAAGGTCCTGAAGCCAGGTCCTGAGAGGGATAAGTCCTGAATCCCATCCATGCTCAAAAACGAGTCAAATTTCATTCCAGACTCTTCCATGCCTGCCTGCCCAGAGAAACCTACCATGGTTAGTGGCAGAACAGCTTCCCTCAAATATCGTGGAAACCACCCAGCAGGCAAAGACGACTGCAGATGGATTGACTTGAAACAATATAAAAATAACGTAGAGTATTGGTGTACTTGAGTGACTGTACAGAAATTCAAGGAGTGATTCAAGAAGGAAAATCAGCAACAAGAATTAAATGGAAGACTGTGAAGCAGTGGCTGTAGACAAAAACTGCAACAATAATTCTCATTAACGGAATGAAAACTTGATTTGTGTTATTTGTGTAGTATGAGAGTGGGACAGAAAGAGAAGACATAAAAGTGTTCCAGTTTACAAATATATTAACTCCAGCATCATCAGAAGTCCTTCAACTGACTTCACTGGACCTTTAATCAAAAGTTGTGTCACTGAGAAGTACCAGAATTGAGGCAACAGAATAATTTGGGTGGGCAAGTACAATCTGAAAAATCAGAGGCAGTGCTCTAGCCATCTGCTGCAGGTGATTACCAGCAAAGGAAAAGTGTCTGAAAAGCTCCTCAAAGGCCAAATGAAGCATCCCCAAAATGCTGCTGAGCAGAAATTTCTCTTGAAAAGTAGGACTATGCACTGGGATGGTCTTTAAGCTTCTTGGCCATTTATTCTATGCAGTTCCTCATCCTTTAAGGATTTTAGTGCTTTTAAAATCTGTCTTCAACAAGAAAACTAATAGATTTGGACACTGAGGGGTAAAAAAGGGACTCTAAAATATTGTTGTTATTTAAAAAAAATTGTAAAAGTAAAATTTTTTTGAGTGTTGATGTATTTTTACAGCACTCGTATCAGTTTTAGTAAGAATAGGTATAATACTGTAATTCAAATTACAAAAAAGTAAACATCAAAGATTTGATTTTCATAGGAGAAAAGCACCTACAGGTGTCACAGGAACTTACTGGCAGAACAGATACAGGTCAACTTCAAAAAAATCAACTCAAATATAACATACAGTCCCATGCTGAGTAATACGCAGTGCTGGTTTCTGATCAACACACACCATACTGGATGACTGGTCAGGTTTTGCATGTAAAGCTGCAGTGTTAGCTGATGAAGGCAAGAGAAGACATGCAGCTCTTGGTTTTATGATGTGCTCAGTGTATTTCCATGGGACCCTGCAGAGGCTGCCTTGATAAAGGAATAAAAGGAACAGGAATAAAAAGTTCTAGGAATAAAAGCGAGTCTGAAAAACAAATGTAATAGTGGGTAGAAAAAAGGAAGTGACATTGATTTGGGGCAATGTACAATAAAGGTTTGTAAATTTTTGTATCTTATTTAATATTCACGGTCTCGCACAAGAAAAGGGCTTCAATGGATAACGAATGGTGAGGCATTCTGGGCGGTCAAAGAAACCTGGAACATTTTTATACTGGGGTTAGGGTTCAGAGCTCTCATTACTGTGATTAGCATAATATAGTGTACACTTTATGCTACATTATCTACAGTGTATGATATATGCCATATATTTCTATATGGCATAATATGCAGATTTTTATACATATGTGTGTATGTGTATTTAGATGTATAGATATACAATATGTACCTGTGCTATGTAAGTTTGTGCTGTATGATGTATATCCAGGTCATTTTAGGTTACTGTTTAACAAAGACCGTCTGCTGGTTGCTGGCATTCGCTGTGGACTGGCAGCTCCTCCCTATCTTTCCTCGCCGCCCCACTCTGTGCAGGGCTATGGGGAAGGCAGTGTGGGACGAAACTGTCACCCAAGATCTCCCTGTGGACAATGTTAGGGTTTGTTGATGGGTATTATAGACAATTTTAGCTCCCCAAGGACACAGAGCAATACAAAGAATATGGACTAGAAGTTAAATTGCCTTTATTGCCCATCATAATGTTTGCTTTACCCATTCAGAAGATAAGGGAGAGGTGTTTCATTAAGTAAAACTCTGCTGTCGGTCTGAGGTTATTCAGAGAAACTTCAAGTGTTAGCAATTACTCCAGAATAAGCAATATAGAAGAGGCCTAGCTCACTATGATTTTTTTGTTTTATTTCACCACAAAAATATTTTGTTGCTCTTAATGGGGCATTAAACATTCAAAGTGCATATAACAGGCTTTCTGACATCCTCTGTTACCATCAGAAATAGCGAATAGTAAAATTTTGGATGTAAATAATTATGGTGACAATCTTTACCCAGTTGTTACTCTGCCAAAACTCCTATTAACTTCAATAGATACATAACATAGATAGTATAATTTTTAATGCCAGAGGGACTTTAGTACATTGTGTTTGTCCCTTCTCATGTTTCAAATGCCAGGCGTTTTAACTGCAATGCTTATCAAGCTCACTGAACAATTAACACACATTAAAATGCATTACAGTTTATAGCTTTTTTAATAGATACCATTATTGCAATCTTAAAATATAGCTGGAAAGGTTAAGCATTTCTGCTTGACAGAAAAATAAAACATTTGCAAAAAAAAAAAAAAAATTCTCCTATCAACTCTATTAATTCAGTTAAATTTTTAACCTGGCCTGCAAGTTTCCCGTGGCGGGGCTCTTAATCTGTCTTTATTGACTTACCTGCAATAAGTCCTTTCTCAGGCCACAGTTACCAGAGAGCCGGCAGTACCTGCCAGGTCTTTTCCGGCAGCCAGTGGTCTGCTACACAGGCAGAGAAATCAGCCCGTCCCCAGCATGTGCCTTGAGGTCCCAGGTGGCAGAAGGTATTTGCAAAGGGATGGTCTCCTCTGCGGGCAAGAAGATGCACTGGTTAAGGCAGCCAGACTCTGGGGCTTGTCTGCAGAATGTAGTCTTCCCTAGACTTGCCATTAGCTGTATAAATGTATTGGTGTCATTTTTTGGTGGCTGTTAATGGGGTGGGGAGGTGAGCTTTACTCCTTTAAGCCTTATTCTCTTCCTCTGGGACTCTGTTAGTCTGTCATTCAATACTATTATTATATGGTCTTCCATGTCTTCGTCCCAATCCAAGAAGTTTTCTACTTCGAAAAGTCTCCAGTCCAAGCCTTTTCCATGTCGTCTGAAAAGGGAGCGAGGACGTTTATCCCCCTTACGTAGAAGTCTTGCCACAGAAAACAATTTAAGATTTCACTACCCGGAGAAAGATACTGTTTTCCACACTATCCCCCTAATATCCGGGTGCAGAGATACACTCAGTCTAGTTGCTTAGTCATCAGTGACCCCAATATACCGATTTTAGCCTTGGTTACCGAAGCAGCAGCACTTCAGAAACAAAAATATGAAAGTGTTTGCATTGCTAAGTCAGATATTGCTGCAAGGACTATACAACCCTGCCTTGTCTCACAGTCTCTTTGTGAAGCTACAGCTTAAGAGTGAGGCTACAGCTTAAAATAATTTGGTCTCAACATTAAGGATGGACAATTATGAGGCCACTATACTGTTATTCTATAGAGAGATCAAGTTGTTTAATGGGATATTTAAACATTAATATTGACTTCTAATATGAATGGGTGTGATCCACATACATCCAGCATCCCCACGCAGCGCTTTGGAGATAAGCAAACCGAGAAACCCAACAGATAGACAATTTGGGCTATTATGTTAGGCTATTAAGCCAGTAATAGCAGCTCAGAGTTATTAATTAACATGCCTAGACATGACACAGTTATTAAACTGAGTGGATAATTTCTTCTTTGGCAAAACAGCGGTAACCAGGGCACTATGGGAAGGAAAGAGGTGAGTCATCTGAGGGCAGAAACCGTCACAGGTTTGCATATATTTTGCCATTTTAGCTGAACATTTTTAATGACTTTTTGTATACCTGAATCAAACCTGAAAACCTGTGGTTTCAAATCCCAAATGTCAAAGGACTAAGTTGTGGAGTGTTGTCCAAAACCCCCCTCCACCTCCTCCTTACTTCCTTAAATCTGTGCAAGGCACTGAGGAGTCCCGTAAGGAGTTCAAATGCTCAGAGATGCTGTGTTTCTGCTCAGCGAATGTGTAGGCGATGAGGGTGAACCCACTGTGCGGTCCTGCAGGAGCTGGTTCCCTTCCTGGGCACTGACTAGGAGACCAGAAAACTGCCCTTCATATCTGGTTGTAAATTCAAACATAATTCAAATAGTGATTTTTTTTTTTAAGGTAGAATTGCAAGTAAAAATTCCTGCTGTACAGGAACAAAAGGATTTTTAACAGTTCTCACACCTGTCATAAGTTCAGTTGTTGTTAATCTCAGTGAAGCTGCGCTGATTAATACTCAATGAGAATCTGATCCTCTTCTTTCGTTCTGCCTTTCAGGAACGGAGTCCGTGTGGAGGCACACTGGCTAAAAGCCTCTGCGTGGCTACAGATGGGTGGTGATCCCATCGCAATCGTTCTCTAAACGGTGGGATTAGCTGAGTAAGATATCAGCAGGCATGGGGCAAGTGAGTTGCTCCCAGAAAAGAAGTTAAATGCTGATGGCGATCTGCTTGCTAGACAAGGAAGATTTTTATTTATTTTTTTTTTTCAGAGGAAAGGGAGAAAACCAGGATTCAGGAAGTATGGGTCTAGGAATGAGAGCCTCATCCTTGCAGCGCAGGATTGCTGTTCTTGGGTAGCAGACCATAAGCTTTGTACTGAATCTGCAAGGCAGTGGGGCTGCAGTTTGTCAGGTTTGCTCCATCTGAGCTTTTCTTGACGTGCCTGGAGCTTTGTTTTACATGGTCTAGCTGTGACAGCAGTTTCTCTAATTGACCAGGTGTCTGCGGTTAATTTGTTTTGCTTTTGTTTGTCTTTGTGTGGTACAACCATAGTTCTGTGTAGGTATTGTGACAGACAGTTATTCTATATGTAGAATGAGATATTTATGGTTCTAACACAGTGATGTAGTGCAGAGAAATACAGCCCTGGTATGATATCAGGGGCCTCGAGAAGTGGAAAAACAGGACACAGCATGGAGGAATGCAGGTGTGGGATGATAAGAGTTAGGGCACTGGCCTGGCTCTGGAGACCTCACAGCTATAAACAGTTCTCTGATGGTCAGATAAAGAAGTGCAGACCTGAACAAAACCGATTGCAGGGGTCACAAAGAAAAATAAGTAGAATATTCGTGCTGTGAAAGGTATGTCTGAGGTTCAGGGAGCCTCTCATGGCACTCTGGGTATCATCAATGCAGAGCTGCCCTAGAAACAAGAGGACAACTGCACAGCCCACCTCCATGGACCTCCAGTCAGACATGGGGTGTAGACCTCTGCAAGGGGGCAACCCAGTCTTACCTGGGACTGATAGGTGGTACAGACTTAGAGGAAAAATCTCAACGTCTCAAGGTCATTTTACACTTTACTGCAAAGATAAGGGCAATACTACCAGTAGCATCAGCCTAGCACAGTAGCATATAGCATAGCATTTACATTCCTGCCACCGTGAGAACACACTGGGTGTAAGTAATTTATTCTTTATAAGCTAAGTGTATGCAGAAGTTTACAAGCTATGAAGTGTTAGTTTCTTATGCAATTCTATAGATTGTTTACAAAATGCCCTGCAAACATCTTCTGCTATCAGTCCTTCAACATCTGTTTCAGAGACGTTTCTGTAAATGAATATTTCCTGTTATTGCTCTTTCAGATTTCCCTTGGTGAAGGGGAAGAATGATGAAATGTGCCTTATCTCTGACATCAAAAGCGATTTACTCTGCTGATCTAGAAATGCCCGGTACCCATGAGCTACTGCTGCTGGCTGGTTTGTTAGTCTGCGTGATTTACAGCAGACCCGCTGCTGTTGTCCCTTTCAAGACACATTCTCTCATGTTGTTGATGAACAGTCTGTGCTGATTCCTCCCTGGATCTGACAATTATCCAAAAAAAGGAATAATATGTACAACAAATCTCAGATCTTGATTTCTCATGTGCTTGCATTTCATGTTGCTCTAAGGGTGTCCCCTCACTGTAGCAGTGTTATCCTTAAATGGATGTCAGGAAAAGGCTGGCGTATAGTTAATTTGCGTAGCTCTTTTTCTTTTCACAGGTATATTATTGTCATGTCTGGTTATTGCAGTGATCTGTATTTGTTTCAAGCAACCAAACTTCGCTCTGGTGCAAGGCAGGACCTGTTGTATTGTAATTCAGAGGTACTGTAATTCAGAGAGTTCCTCCTTGTGGGGAGATCTGGAGGATGAGAAGCAGCTGTGCATGGGAGACTCCACGGCTCAGGAATCGAAATCCCTACTCGTAGTCCCTGAACAAGCGCAGTGCACCTCCTCAGTGCTTAGAGCTGTTGTTTTCCTCTGTGTACATTAGTCCTGCAGTTTAATGATGGACTAAAGGCAGTCTAATTGCAGGATGTTATTCTCCCTTCTATCTCAGCGCGTGTTCCCACCACCTCTCTTGTGTCAGCTCTAGCACTGGTTCAGGCATGCCTCAACTAAATCTTCTCTTTGGTAGGATTAGTTTCTAGTCAGATCAGCACGCGAACCCAGCTCACCCCCCAAGGTGATGATTGCTGAACCTGATGTGGTAGAAGCGCACGTGTGGCACAAGGGCGCCCATTCAGCGGCACTGCACTCTTTGACCACCTCGCTGTGGTCATGGGGCTACACCAACAGACAGGTGGGCCTCTTACATCTGTATTTTCAAGGTTGACAGAAAACAGTAAGAGCTAGAAACAGAGGATGAGGTTCTTCATCACAGCCAGTGGAATGATTGAAGCCTAATTTTCTGCAAATTTCTACCTCACAAAGCCTGTTCCCTCTCATTACAATAACTCCAGATCCCCCATGTTCCCTCCCACAATTTCACTGTTTTCTCACTTTGTGAAGGTAATGGGACTCTTATGGTTACTCAGCTGAGAGAATCTAAAGAATGCCAAATATCACTACATTAAATGTTCTCTGAGAACGTCGTGAGAGCATGGAGGATGGCAATGAGTTGCTGTGCTGCAACTGCTTCCACTGTAGCACGCTGAAAGAACCAGCAGCATTTCACACAGTATTTTGTGAAAGATTTTGAAGGGTACTCCTATTGCAGAAAGGTAGGCATCAACAAATGTGTTCCTAAAAGGAGAAGGCTGGATAAAATGTCTCAAATAAAGCTCAACTCCATTTTTGCAATACGATGTTCTTACTCAAATTAGCCTGTGTGGAAACTTGAGATAACTTTATAGCAAAGTCATGGGTAAGCCTAAATCGATCACATTCCTACTATGCATTTTCTACAGTAGCTCACATTGATTTTATATTATGGTTCTATTTTAATGCTTTGTAAAATGTATGCCTTAACTCATTTTTCTCATCCCCATCATAATACACCGTCCCTATCTGTAATGTGTAGAGGCAGCAGACAGATGCTATATATAGTTCTAGAAATGCACCCATCAAATTGTTATACAGTTCTCATGCATCATAAGAATGATGGTAATGTGTCTTCTGCACCAGATTTATGGGGTTACATTCTTTGTTACGTTTCTCTTTCTGTGTTGTTCATTTTCTCTCAAGCATTTATAAATACTTGGGTATAGTTATGAAGGATGTCAACAGCCCTTTGTTGTCATGGGTCTCAGGACTGAAGTAATTAGAAAAATAAGTTTATTTCAGAATACACTGTGGGCTCTAGAGTTATATTTAGAATTATTGTTTTAAGTTTCAAGATGATGTATTCCTCTCCTCATGTAGATGGACGGGGTGGGGGGGAGCGGCTCAATTTAGAACAGGTCTTTGTTCCCACATAAGGGGACAGCATAACTTAGCTGCAACTAATCCCAGGCTGCAGAGGTCAGGGGGAAAATATGATGATCAGGATGGAAAATACTTAAGCAAACTAGACATAAGTCCATGGGTCCTGAGGGGATGCACCTAGGAATACCATGAGGGAGCTGGCTGATAAGTGCACACAGAAATGATTACTGAAATTAACTTTGTAACTTCCATTTTTAATGGTCAACACAGAAGATACTCATAAAATTTAAATCAGTGTAATTCCAGTTGATTTTCCTTGCCTGTAAGGACATCCAATCCATTCATTATGTTTTTCCTGGAACACCAGGGCTTTCAGCTCATTATGTTAAGGTATATTGAACGAGACATCACCTTACTTGAATATGGAAATTTACAGCAATTTGGGAACTAATTAATAGTGCATCAGATTTCCCTGCCTTGAGGATAGCAACATCCACCCGAGGGGCGTGGCAGGTGCCTGGGGAAGGTACCAAGGTTAGCCAGTTAATTTCGCATGTTGCTATATCATATCAGAGACCCTAGGTTCTCCAGCTCCCTCTTGTTTTTCAGTCTGGTCATTTGCAATCCGCAGTAATGCTGCTGTTATTTTGGTAAAACAGCCATGGGTTGCACATCTTTACAGCTGGAA
>RSEF01000003.1:87376867-87394728 GCA_003993805.1 Himantopus leucocephalus | reverse complement strand
AGCCAATTCTATCAGTAGGAAGCTGTGCACTCCCAGCAGTGGAAAGCAAATGTTGGACACTGCGAGTGCTACAGCTTCAGAAGGAAGGGAAAGCCTCAGAAGTCTGGCACCAGGGCACGAAGTTTTCAGGATGGCAGCCATCAAGGGAGAGAGAGAACTTCGCAGCAAACTTTCTTATTTATAGTGAATGTGACGCTGATGGTATGAAATAATCCTGTTGGCCAGCTTGGGTCAAGTGTCCGGGTCTCGCTCCTCCTCATCCCTGCACCTGGCAAGCTCGAAAACACTGAGACCTTGGAACACACACACCATAGCTGACTAGAAAGTAAATATTTTCACAAATTCAGACACTAGGGTCTTCCAAAAGTGCAGTCTTCTCAAGTATTAGAAGATAAATTAGTCCTGTGTTGCTCAAACCAGGACAGTTTCTCAGTACCAAATTTGCTACCCCTATTACAATATTTAATGCAGATTGTTTCCATTTGCCATATTCCAAGGTTTAATATCCAATGATATTATCACTGAGACTGACCCATTTTCTATAATCGCATTCAGGAGTATGGAATTGTAAGTGCATATCTCTGGTTTAACCCAACTAAGCTTGGATTTCACACCACTACCACCCCCCATTTTCATATCCTCTTTTAAAAAGCTCAAAGGCATAGTTAAACCATCCTAACTGCTTTAATGGAGATTTCAAGTATCCCTAAGACAGAGCAGCTGGGTCTGGGGTGAGGGGAGCGAGGGGGAAGTCGCTTCTTCCCTCAGGAGCAGTGGGACATGCTCAAGGAGAGAAGGACCCAAGTGACTTGCAGAGGCTGAGGCTGTGAGGACGTGGCAGATGCAAGGATCCATGAGACCAAAGGACTAAGGGACCATTCCCAATGGGGCAATTTGCATATGGATGCCGTGCTTAGAGTGGAAGTGCGTTTTGCCCTGTGGATGTGATCTGTACTGTACCAATTGGCTTTAGAAGCAGAGAGAGGTCTGTGCCTGCCCCATTTACTACTCCAGGTGTTGCCTGTCTCACTGGTGACAGAAAGAGAAAAAAACTCAATTTGCAATTCAGAAAATCCCTGAACTGACTTAAAAAACAAACTGGAAATAGGGGCTCGCCCTACAAAGACAGTGTGGATGTAGGGAAGAGTCTTCTATAAGCTTTTTTATTTTTCTTCAGCCTGCCATAGGACTATGGGTTTTCTCTGCAGAAGAAGTTGAAAATTTGAGTTTATACTCTAATGAAACTTGACTTTTCCAAGTTTAAAATCTTTGTACTCTCAGTTGGAGAGTTTATTTTAGGAAGATCTGCTTCACGGCTCTGACCGTCTTGGATTCCTGTTGCAACAAGTTATGCATCCACTTGAACATTTCTCTCACTACAGCGAGAGAGTTTCTCTCGCTGCAGCGTTGCTTTCTGTGGCATCAGCTTAGTCTGCATTTGCAGCTTCTTTTTCAATGGCAGCATTTCATACGCTCATTTTCTTAGTTTAGATTATAATTAATTGAGCTTTGGTTATCTCTTACACCAATATGTGATATGCGGTTTTTCACTACTGATTGAAATATCTGCTGTTCTGCACCATACTTGTTTTGATACGAGTATGAATTACACAGCAGTTGACCTTGGTCTCTGCTTAGTCTGTCTATCAGCTGTGCAGGCTGCCAGGACTGTGTTTTGTCCTCTGAACGAGTAGTGCATCACCTCATTTCTTATCTGGCTCTTTGTATAAAAACGTGCTTTCCCAGGGGACCCATTTGCATCGATTCCAATAGTCATGGCACTTTTCACTTCTCTGTGCTGCGTACACGCCCTTTGCTTGCCTCGTAGATTGTGCAGTGATCTCCGGTGCCTTCTATCCTGCTCCCTCATGTTATCTGTCTTCTGCCTTTTGTGCCATGCTACTGCTTGAAAGTTTGGCAGCTCTGAAACCTTTTCTGCCTAACTCGCTTCTCCCAGAGCTGCTGATTCAGCAGGTTTCACTTGTTGCGTTGCTCAAAAGCAGTAGGGACGGATTTGGAAGAGTGCAACTTTGAGATATGGCATTAGGCTGAAAGTAGAGGGCTAAGGGACCTACGCTGGCCTTAGACATTATCCGTTCCCTCCTGAAATTCAACTGCTTTTGCAGCCCAAACGTGGCTGTGAGTGAGTCTTTTCAAAGCGACGCTTGGAGCTGCTCCAGCGATTGCCTATACCACACCCGGGGTGTGCGTGCGGGAGTACGGTCCTTGGTTTAGGCTCAAGCACTGAATGTACTACTGGGCCCAACGTAGGCGGCATGGCACCTCGCCACTGCACATTGCTGATAGAGGGAGCCAGGGACTCCCACCAACCTGACAACAAAAGTGAGCGGCCATGAGCCCCACCACAGTGTAGTGTGAAACTCCCCGAACCACCTTTGCTAGGACCAGAGGGAGACACAGAGGCAATTATCAGCTCTAAGGGGAACGAGAGGAGCAATCCAGAGCATCCCAGCTGGAGCTGAACATGTGTCAGCTCCTCTGCTGGCTCGGAGCCGCCTGGCCGGCTGCGCCGCTGTGTCATAGGTGCCAGGTTATTTACTGCTGTTCCTTTGCCAAGCTCAAGTCCCAAACAGACAGACACTTATGACCCAGACCATATTATTGCAGCAAATCTGGTCACTTGAAGGGCCGTGTCATGACACTGACAAGTGCTGTGCACAGAAGGAAGCAGCAGCTGAAGGGATACTATAGCCAAATCAACCGAAGCTGTAGCCTCAATTATTCAATCTCTCCCTCTGTGGTTTGCAAGGGCTGCTTTCTGTGATAGGGGCTGATAAGTTCTTCAGCTTCAGTCCAACATAAATCCCTTCCGAGCTAAAGCTGCTGCGTTTTGACAAATTTGCGATCGGAGCTGAGATTAACTCGTTGTAACTGTGCGTATCTTTCTAATCAAGGGTGGGTTTGCTTTTCTTTGAATGGAGTTATGTGACACCAAAGCAAAATGCTGCGGATGAATCCCATGCTCTGCTGCAACCTTGTAGATTCATGTTTATTCATTTAAAATTTGTCTTCTCAAAAGTCATTTTCTTCTAAAATTGTTAATGTATTCTGATAGCTGTTGGGAATTTAATGCTGTCATTTTCCTCGGCTTGCTGGGAGGGTTATGTGTCACTTATAATTTACACAATATGTTGTTTAAAAGATGTAAGTGCTGTTTCATTATTACAGGGAGCTTGGAGAAACAACACGGCTGAGAAAATTAGTAGTAGATAGCCTCTAGAGATTTATGCAGCTCAAGGATTTTGTGATCTCCTTTTGATGAGATTCATTAATAGTGTTGCATGCTTACTTACACCTCCGTCTCTGCCTGCCTATCCTGAACCGTGATATCAGAGAAAGGTTACAGCGCTCAGAGCCCAGTGTTGCTGGAAAAGTCAATGAATCCCATCCTGCATGGGCCGAGCTTGCTCAAAGAGTCCGCTGTCATTGCAGGTTTGCTGGTGTAACGCATGAAGGAAAGCAGCTCGCAATGACTGTAATTCAAAGATACTCTGGTGCTGTTTCGTTTATTCCAGGCACTGCTTTTTCCAAAGAAGGCAGTACTGTTTCAACATAATCACATCTGTACCAGCTGCTGCACCTGGAGAGACTTTGGTGCTCTCTATCCCGGAAGATGGTATGATGTGTGTTCATAACTCGTACCAGTAAAGCATGCATTAAATGCAGCCAGTATTTTTGCATGCAACCATACCACTTAAAAATGCAGAAGACCTCCTTAGAAAAACAAAGAAATACGGATAATTTGTCTAATAATAAACAGGAAAAGACAAATTTAAGCAGAATTCACGGAGAATCAAACTGGAAAAAAAAGGGAGGAGGTGAAAAGATAGTATTTTTTAAAGATACGGTGGCTAAATGAACAGGCAAACAAAATGTTTCCCTTGATATCTGCCCAGTTTAATGGTTTCCTAGTCTGTTACTTCCCAGCTACTTCCAAGAAACTGGGATCTGCTGTTGTTGCTTTGAGCTTCTGGATATCTCAGAGGATCAAGGCCACTTTTCTAGAGAGGACGTTCATTCGTATGCTCATGCAAGTCACTCTGATTTCTGAGCCTTTTTTTTTTTTCTTAGTATCTGCATGATTTCATTTTCTGAAGAACAAGTATGTGATTGCATTTTTGGGGAAGAAGTACTTCCACAGTTATGCTGTGTGAAGACCATTCAGCTAAAAGCACACACAGCTCATGGACATCTGCAGGGCTCACTCTGAATTCCCCAGTCTCTTAACAGCACCCTTTCCACTATCTGATTAAAACAGTGTTTACAGAAATAACATTCAAAGCCTTTAATAATAATATTGAACAATATGAACTTTCTGTTTGAACATCCATCCAAATTTCTAGCAAACAGCTCAGCTGAAAGCAGGATGTTTGCATTTAGCTTATAATACAGGTAAAATGTTAAGAAGTTTGAAGCAAATTCAAACAATTACAATTGAAAAACAATAAAACTATTCTAGCAGTACATCATTTCATAGGTAAAAGCCCATGCTTAGCATTTTGCTATAACATTAACTCAACCAGACACACTACAGGAAAGCTCATTTAGCTCTGGAGTCAGCAACAATAAACCATTAGTGTTTTCAGCTTAAGGCAAATAGGAGAACTGAGGTGAGAGCCCTAGTACTCAGAGTAGACTTGTCAGGAGAACAAGAAGGAGCATGTCAGCAGGACAAGCTGAGGGCATGCCAAGGCTTGGGACACTCCATTATGAAGATGATCAAGGGTCTGGAGCATCTCTCTTATGAGGAAAGGCTGAGAGACCTGGGTCTGTTTAGCCTGGACAAGAGAATACTGTGAGGGGATCTCATTAATACTTATAAATATCTAAAGGGTGGGTGTCAAGAGGATGGGGCCAGACTCTTTTCAGTGGTCCCCAGCAACAGGACAAGGGGCAGTGGGCACAAACCAGAACACAGGAAATCTGAAGGTGCTGAACTGAGTCATGTAACCTGGATCGAAGTTAGAAGAAAGCTGTGTTCCAGACACATGGACAGTTTTCACTACTGTTACTGGTAACTTCTACACAGCACTGGTGAGGCCACACCTGGAGTGCTGTGTTCATTTCTGGGCTCCCCAGTATAAGAGACGCATGGACATACTGGAGAGAGCCCAACGAAGGGCCATGAAGATGATGAAAGGATTGGAGCACCTCACATATGAAGAAAGGCTGAGGGAGCTGGGACTGTTCATCCTGGAAAACAGAAGGCTCAGGGGGATCTCATCAATGTACATAAATGCAGACCTATGGCCATGCTGCTCCTTGATGCCAACCTCAACCCACAGACAGATTTCCTGGCTTGACCTTGGCCCTGCCTCATTACTGTGGCCCTGCCTGGTGATCACCGGTCCTGATCTTAACACTGACCTGCAGACTGACTTCCAAGTTCAATCTCAGACCTACCTCATCATCGTGATATTGCTTTATGATCTGCACTCTTGGTTGGACCTGCCACCATCTCAAGGTCTGTCCTGTTCAGTTCACTTGGGTACTGTGGAATGGACCCTGGCGGGTGCGGGCTCTGCCCTGCCTACCCTGGGGTCCCCCTCAGCTCCCTGCCCTGGGGAACATCCCTGCTCTTGCTGCTCCCTAACGTGCATTCAGCTTCTTGCGATACCCTCTGCGTGCACCTTGAGAGCCTACGCCATGCAGAGAAGACAAGCTACCTGCCAGGTCAGCTGTCTCTCTTCAGTTTCCCCACAGACAGAAGTTATCACATCTGCCCAGTTAAACATACACTTAGCAGAGTGAAGAACATGCACGTGGCACACAAATGTTTTGCAACTGCAGCCTGAGCGTTCATTTCTTAGGGAATTATGCAGGAAGAGACAGCAGGGTCTTTCGATATTCAAAGCAAGAATCAGATCACCCTCCCAGGCTGGAGGCTGTGAGAGGCATCAGGGGACCACGCAGATTTGGAAGGGTACACATACACATGCACACACACAATTTTAACCTTACTTCTTGTCCGCATATCCCAAGCACAGAGGGCAGAAGACGACTGCACCGTTTAACAGAGCTGGGAAGATTGCAGTATTAGGAAGCTCAGCAGTTCCCCGGAATGATTCTGCACAGTGAAGGAGACCGTCACGACCAGGTCTTCTAGTCACAGAGCACACCGGGGTTCTACACTGAGCTGCTGCAGGGTCCCTAGAGTTTAAAGTCCTTTATAAAGGATTGTATCTACAGCATCTTCATGTTAATCTATTTTTTACCCTTGAGTTACTAGAGCTTCTCCACTACACTCTTTCTGAAGAAAGGAATTGTGGAAGGATGGGACTTTGTGCTTGGAGCTCCAGGAAAAGCATTATCCAGCTCCATATAACCTAAATAAATGGACGAGACATCATCCTGTGGGGGTGCTTTGTATGTGTGATGTATTCAAAGTCTCACGAATTTCTAGGCGTGCAAGTGACGCAAAAAATATTTTTGTGTTAGAAATTATGACTCTACCACCAGAAGTCATGACACTCTTTCTACTGCTTCAAGCTGTTCCTGACAATTTGGCTATCTCAGGGTACTGAGCAGTGTGTTGGAGATCACAGACAGAAGGTTGTGCAATAAACCCCAATTTTTGAGCAGTGGCAAAGAAGTAGGTTGGTGTAGTAGCTGCTGTGCAGAAAGGACTGAAGAGAGCAATGAGGAACTGAGGCATTGACTTTGGGAAAGTTAATCTGTTCCTATCCTGCAAAAAGCAGCAAAACAACTAAAACACAAAATGGCCAGGCAAGCAATTAATTTGCTTGAGTGCCTGGAAGATGAGTATAATTTGTGGGTGTGTGAAGTATTCGGGTATAAGCCTGAGGATTTACAGTATAGATAATTAAGTGGTGTAGCAGAGAGATGAGTCTGAGATGACTTCTCACTATCAGTAAAACATACTGGAAAATATAGATGAATTTTCCCAGAGCAGGCTAGTACAGTATTTGATCATCTTCCTCCTGAATTCTGTGTTTTTACACCAAGGACCTTATCCAAGCCCACTGCGTTTGATGGAAAGGCTCCAGTGGGCTTCGGATCAGGCTTCTTACAAATATCACATTAGTTTTTTAATGTCCTGGAAGGTTTTAAAACATATAAAGTTTGTATTATTTTTCAGCTAAGTAATTATCTGCTTTAGTTTTTCAAAATGCAAGTCAACAATAAAGCTTTTTGAGTGATATATAGAAAGCTCATTAAAAGATCTACCTATGTCAGTCTAAAATAATTAGTTAGGCTTGGAGTACAAAATCAATTAGTTTTCTTTATCCCTTGCCGACAAATAGATAGTGCCTGCACAGAGGTTTTCTTTCTTCTGCATTAATAGCCAGAGAACTTTACCAGTTTGTTCATAGTCAAAAGTATCTGAACTCTGTTGTGCCCTGAAGTGAAATGAAATAACATGTCTGGAGTTTCAAATTGCCGACTGGTGTGAAGCTGTGGTTGGAACATAAAGCAATTCTGTGATTAGAAAACATCCCTCTCTCTCTCCTTTTTTTTTTTTTTTTTACTTTAAAGAAATCCCATCAGTCAGGAGGAATAGAAAGTTCTTTCAATGGGCTCTTCGTCATCTGATAGTGAATTACCGTAACAGCTGTTTTGCAGGATGCCATTTACTGAACGCTGCTTTTAACTGATAAGCCACTCACAATTGCTTCTATCCTATACTCATGCTTCATAAAAAGCAGGAATCTGCTAGTGCTAAACATCCAAATCTCACATTGTCATTAAAATTACATCTGGAATAGATCTGGCCCTTTGTGTTTAAAGTTTTTGAGTTGTCATGGACATGTTTCCCCATAAAGGCAAGCATCTTTGACGGATCAGAAGAAATTTGTTTCAAGAAGAGCAACATTTCACAACTGAAAATTATATAGGCCAAAAGATGTCTCCTTGTATATAGCAGGTCTTCTCCGTAATTTATTGGCATGGGTCCCAGCGAGGGCGGTTTTGCCCTACTTGGATCGCAGTCTTTTTAGCTGAGCAGAATACAGATTGTCTCTTTGCTCATCACATTACATATTTTCAATGCTTCCTGCAGTCAGCTGAATGACTAAAAATGCTGTAAAAACCCTCAGAATCTTCATATATCTCCAATAATTTGTGTTATAAAACTTAGCCATAAACTTTTGTAACATGATGCTCCCATGAAACAGTCAAGGAAGTTCATTCGGTGGGAGAGAAACGACTCCTTTCTGCTCCCTTTGAGCTGCTCAGATCTCATAGATCTTTTCCAAAGATTTCACTCTAGCTCAGGAGGAAGAGGTTTCTATTTTAGGGGCATGAGGCTCCAAATATCCCTGTGCACTGGATTGCTGTGAAGCTATCACAGTTGTTGCTCTCCAACACTCACTGAGATTACACAGATCTAGTCCCTCACTGGACTCCTTCACTGTCTGTGTTCCAGCTGGTCCACAGCAAACCCTTCCTTCCACACTGTAAGCCACTGTGCAAGGTAAAAACGTCTTCCATTCAGCTTAAGAAAGACTTGTGTAAAATACCATTCTCAAAGTACTAGCTGTTCTTTTCGTAAGCAAATAAAATTGATCAGGTTGATAGCAGGTTGTTTGTATTAGAAAAAGTTGTTAAAAGAATTTGGGAAAATATGTTGGAACTACTGAAGAGAGAATTATTCCCCTGCATATCTCTAAGGACAAAAAATCTAACGTAGGTTGTTCAAGATAGTTTTTGGTACTGAATTGCACTTCAAAGCAGGAACAACAAAGAGAGAGAGAGTGTGATTTGGTCATGATTTCAGATAGCTCTGTGTGACCCATATTTGTTGTATGTATGTGCCTGCACTTTGCCGTATTTAGCAGTGTCTGGGAACTTGCATTTCATAATTACGGATCATGGAAAGGTGATCACGCTGCCAAATGCAAGGTGTTATTACCGGTATTTTTGTCGGTGGGTTTGTCAGAAGACCACAAGGTGTATTGCCTATGGGAACATTGTGCTTTGCTCTTTATAAAATGTATTACTGTATATAAAAAGGCAGGTACTTTCCAGAGCAATGAGGAATCTCGAGAAACATTGTGGTAATGGTGGTTGAGAAAGGACATCACTTTATCAGTTTGCCTATTTTTTCCACCCTTTATACACCTTGAGATTTTTACCTCCTTATATAACTGTTCCTTTAGCCTTATCTGCTGGAAAAGCCTGCCAAAGTCTAGGGCTGTGGAGTGAAGTTTGGAGTTGTTTTGAGACCATTTTACTTGCCGCAGCCTATGTCTGAATTTAGGAAGGGATGTCCATATGATGGACCTTCTGAATGCGCTGTGACAGAACACATAGTACCAACCCACAAAAGCTTTCCACTGTAATGTATACCTGCGAGTACAGAGATGTAAGAATTAGATGTTGAGAAATCAGTGCTTTGCAAATGCATACCTCATGTTTTTTCTCAGGTTTAAATGTTATTTCAGGTTTTGGCTGTGATCACTGCTCTCTTTAAAGGCAGAATATTTCCTTAATGCCTGAAGAAAACTGTGTCTGTGTATTTCTAGGAACTCTTGAAAATGCTTGAGAAGGTGATGACTCTTTCTGTTTCACCCAGGAGATGCAGATCAATCACAAATGTGAGTCAGCTCATGCTTGTAGCGTCTGGTGATCTAAACAGCAGTATCCATCAGCACAGAAAAGGAGTGCTGCTTGGGTGACAACAGAGACAACAGAGAGAGGCAATTCTAAAGTATTCCTGTATGAAAACTTCCTATTGAGACACAAATATTTTGGGCTGCAATATGGTTAAAGGAGGTCACTGAGCTCAGCCTGGGTTGGCAAACTGGAGAAGGCAAAATTAATTCCTTTCCACGACAGTCACAACCATGTGAATGTTAGGGATGGCCTTCACTGCAGTGATCATGAGATGGTGGCATTCAGCATGCTGAGAGGAAGGAGCAAAGCAACCAGGAAGATCACAGCCCTGGATGTCAGGAGAGCAGTCTGTGGCCTATTCATGGGTTGGCTTGGAGAAATCCCATGGGATACATCCCTGCAGAGAAGTGAGGTTCAGGAAAGCTGGTTGCTTTTCAAGGATCCCCTCCTTTAAGCTCAAGAATGGTCCATCCCAGAGAGCAGGAAATCAAGCCAAAAAGACAAGAGGTCTGCATGGATGAACAAGGAGCTCCTGACAAAACTCAGACATAAAAAGGAAGCATACAAGAAGTAGAACAGGGGCAGGGGAGCCAGGAGGAATGTGTCATGAAGGGTTGGGCTTAGAAAAACCAAAGTCCATCTGCAGTTTAATCTGGTGAGGGATGTAAAGGGCATCAAGAAAGGCTTCTACAGATACATCAGCAGCAAAAGGAAGACTAGGGAAAATATGGGACAGCTGCTGAATAGGGCAGGGAATCTGGTGACAGAGGACATGGAAAAGGTCAAAGTACCAAATGCCTTCTTCACCTAGGTCTTTAGTGATAAGACTGACCTTCAGGCATTCCAGGTCCCTGAGACCTGGGAGAAAGTCTGGAGCAAGACCTATCCTTGGTGGAGGAAGATCAAGTTAGGGAACATTTAGACAAACTGGACATATGTAACTCCATGGGGCTCCATGAGATACATCCATAGGTGCAGATGGAGCTGACGGATATCTTTGCAAGGCCACTCTTGATTATCTTTGAAAGATGATAGTGATCTAGGGAGGTTCCTGAGGTCTGGAAGAAAACAAGTATCTTCAGTAAGGGCAAGAAGGAGGACCCAGGGGAACTATAGGCTGGTCAGCCCCACCTTGATCCTTGGGAAGCTGATGGAGCAATTAATTTCTGGAAACCGTTTCCAAACATATTGAGGACAAGAAGCTGACTGGGAGAAGCCAATATGGATTTATGAAAGGGAAATCATGCTTGGCCAACTTGCTAGTGCTTACTAGGGTCTTTGGAGGAATTCCATGAAAAATAGTAATCCAGTTTTATAATTTACAAGCTTCAGTGGAGTCACAAAAATAATACATAGTGTTAAGATTCAGTTCTCACTAATTTATATCATATTGAATCTAATTCTCCATCTACACTACCTGTGCTCCATGCAGATTGTAAACTCTTCAAGGCAGGGAGTGTGTTCATTAATTTGGCTGGAAAAATACATTACCTGTTTTCTACTAAATAGTGACTTCTTGGAACAACAGTCACATTAAATGGCTTTGCACTTTGCAAAAATATACTCTGCATGAACAATCCCTGTCTGCTTCTTTTTTTTTTTTTTTTCTGGTTCATCTGCACATGTGCAGATAGCGAAGCTGCAAATTCCCAGCAGACCTCCGAGGACAAGACTTGGTTACCGTGCGCAGTAATCCACAAACACCACACCATGCAGTTCAGCCTGCTCCACCGGCTCCTTCTGGCTCCAGCAAATCTGACAGCTGACAGGACATCCCCAGGGAGGAAGACGTGTGAGTCAGGATCTTTCTCACTACTTCCAAGAAAAGGGATTAAAAATAAGTCATTTTTTTCCCCCCCATGGGTAAGTGAATAATTTAGGTTGTTTTTTCCCCCTTTTGCTGGCACATCGTTTCACATGTGCGCACCTGTGCGTGTCTAATTAAGTAGGAACCATACAGAAATAAAATAGTCAAGGCAGTAATCTTTCAATTCTGGGAAAAAATAAAACCTCCAAGGCAAAAAGCACTTGGTAATTAAGAACCGAACTTTAACATTTGCAGATTATGCTGACCGAGGAGTGAGAGAGGGGTGCCTGGAAGTTGTTTCCCTCCCCCCCATGGCTACCAGCTGCCTTTGAAGCTTTTTGTTTCACAAGTCTCTTATTCCGCAATTTTGCTTTCACCTGCCCTCTGTGTTCTCCCTTTGTTTATGTGCTTGTTCATTTCTCTTGGAGATAACTCTTCCCTCTCTGTTTTTGGCACTTTTCCTGTATGCTCCTGCCTCCCTCCTCCCCCTTGTCCTTCTGTCCCTCCTTTGTTTTCTCCCACCTCCAGTGCTGGTTTTCTCCTCCACACCTCATGTTTCTTTCCTTTTGTTGGGTCCCTGTGGCAGGATTGCTGTTCAGGACTGGAGCTTTCTTTTGACAGAGACCTGTTCATCCTGCCAACGTAAGTGAGGGCTTAGGAAGATCAAGAAGTGGCCCAGAAGACCTGGGGTCAGTTCTCAGCCCCAGTGTTGTCTTGCACCGATGGGATACTCACATATGTGAAACAGCATGATCTTTTATGGGCTTTCAGTTTGCTGCCAAGCAGTCTCATCACATATTCCTTGGTTTTGGATCAAGAAAAAGGGGAATAAAAGTAATTGCTGAAAGGCTAACTGCAGGAGAAAGAAGCTCTCAGCCCAACAGAGCCAACCTTACAAAGAACCAGGGGAAAAAACCAATATTAAGTTGTGTTTGGACACACTGGCCTAAACATAATATAATTTGTACAGGTTTATGAAGAATGGCACCTTTTTGAAATATTTTTAAGGGAAGGGCTCGCTGGCATGCAAATATTACTATATAAATAATAATATTGTTTTAAGCTCCACATATATGAGTGGCAAAACCCCAAAGTTGATTTCAGAAAAGCAGGAAAAACAGTTTGGGAGGCATCAAGAAAAGAAAGGAGAAAGTTCATTCTCTGGGTAAATTACCATACTGCTAGGAGGTGATATTGTGACATTAACTCCAGAAGTCTTGTTCTCAGAGCACTGTGGGATTTAGAGATTCCTGCTGCTGCTGGAAGATGGAATGAAAAATCAATATTTCACCAAGGGAAGCCCTTGGCAAAGTTCAGCATAGCTGTAGACACATATTTATTAAAGTTGGGAACACATTTTATTTGAAGTCTATTTTTTGCTACAAGTGCTGGGCGCGATGCAGAGCAATGCTATGTCTTACAGGTAAGGTAGCAACGTTGACTCAGAGCAGAAACTGGCCCTAGGTGTTTTTACATTTTTTGTTGTCTTTCTTCATTACTGAGTGAATTTTATGTGGGTCTTTCATATCTAAAAAGTCAAAAGTGAAATCAGTCATTGTGTTGGGCTATTGGATGATGGCTAATAACTCAAAAGAATTTATATTGTGCAAGCGATGCTTTTTGTAGATGTTAAACTACTCCAAATGTTCAGGTATTCTTCTGAAGGAATGAGTATCTTGGAAGCAGAAATGACCTCCCAAAATCATTTCACTCTTGCAAATGAGTTTCTGTTAAAACATACTAATCAGAATTGCATTTTCTGTCTTTGGCTGTGAAAGATGAAAAGCATTTGCTACTCCTGCCCTTTCTCTCCCCTCTCATACTCAAGCATTATCTCTTCAGTGTCTGAGCAGGATTGTCCATCAGTAGTTAAGAAGCTGCGAGCTTCAATTCAACACCATGCTTAACCTATCGTTACTTCAGCGTAGGAGCCCTGTATGCTGCTGGCCTGGAGAATCCAGCTGTGCTAGGGATGCAACCAGATGCAACCATCTGGCCTGCAAACTTCGCTTCTGAGCAGCTGCTACCTNGTTAAGAAGCTGCGAGCTTCAATTCAACACCATGCTTAACCTATTGTTACTTCAGCATAGGAGCCCTGTATGCTGCTGGCCTGGAGAATCTAGCTGTGCTAGGGATGCAACCAGATGCAACCAGATGCAACCATCTGGCCTGCAAACTTTGCTTCTGAGCAGCTGCTACCANGCTACCTTTTTCAGGTGGGAGGAAGGGGATGGGCAGGAGGTAAGTCATCAGTGTCTTCTGTGACTGGGTTTATGAGCTGCCGCTGCTGCTTTCATGTAACCTATGAAGACCAGTCTAGAAACTGCTGTTTGGTTTCCACCCATAAAACATTGGACCACCACGCTGACAAAGAGAGGCATTTAGTAGAAGACAACAGTGGTTATCAAACACTGAGACACCATGCAACAGGAAAAGGGCTGCTTCTCAAAAGAATACTCTGTGCATATAGATAATTTATAGTATTTGTCAGGACTGACCGACAAGCCACCAATGAGTCAGGAGTAGCATTTGGGAGTCTTTCTATTCCTGGGGTGTTCATACCCTCCAGATTATTGAAAAGACTAATAAATCCCTGTCCCCTCAAAAAAGGCTTGTCCCAGCAAGATTATCTTAAAGTTTACACTTAGCTCAGTGTGCATGGTCTGTGGGGTTCTCACTGGGGATGGGGGAATTTAGTGAACCGTGTGTGCCCGTTTTGCAGGATGGGTACTGCCATCCATCCAGTTGTGACATCTCTTCTGTGCCAGGCAAAGTGTTGGTGCTTAGAGCTGGGCATGTAAAGCAACATACACTGAGCTGCTTATCTTGTGAACCTATATATTCAGTGCTTATCTGTCTTTCTTATACTAAGTTAACCCTATTAAAAAGTCAATGCTTGGGTTTTAAAAAAGTCATACCGCATTTCTGTAGATACAGTTGTAGTTTCCAGATGCAAATATTGGAGGAGCCATCTATTCTTGAGCAGATATTACTGCAAAGTCAGTGCCAGTGATATGAGATGAACTGCCATGGGTTGTTAGCGGCTCACTTTTTTCTGCAGGGTTGGTTGAGCTGCCAGATTTCAGTAAGTATCAGGCTTATATGAATACTTAATTTTGATCATTTAACTAGTGAGAGTAGAACTGTTTTTCTTAATCTATTAAGTCATGTGAAGGAATATACTGTAGAATGGCATTAGAGAATACTTGAAAGAATCCCCTGCTAAGTAATATCTGTTACCACTGAAATGGGAGGTCATTTATGCTCCATTTGGGCCATTAATTTTGTTTTGCCACAAAGCCGGAATTTGCTTAGGACTGGTAGAAAAAAATTGGAAGATTAATTGATGTGGCTGTGTGCACAAAGCTTGACAGTGGTAATACACTTATAATGCAATCAGTAATAAAGCATTTCTGTCCTGATGTTTATTAAAACACAGCTTATTTGCATAGAAATGGCTAAACAAACAAACAAAATTAGGCACTCCTTGGAAGCAGAGTGGATGAGGACAAACTTTTCTCATTGGTTTGGAAACAGATGTGTGATCATATTTTTAGCTGCAATGAAAATTAGTACAATTTAATGTCCTACCAATCTGTCCCAGGATAAGCACAACTGATAAATGTTCCACTTCATATTAGTGGTCAGAGTCTCTGGCTTATTCCAGAGCAATATTACTTCTTCAAATACCCTTTCTTCCTATCCAATAGTTCTTATCTCACAAATTTTCTTTTTAGCTGATACGATGCTGACTTTTTGACAAGGCACCTTTCCTTCCACTTGAATTATTTCTGAGAATTCCATCATACTGAGCAAAAAGATATTATCTCCAGATAAATAATGGATATTGAAACTGCGCCAAGCAATCCGTTGAGATCAGGAGGTCTGTGGCCTGACAACGGAGCTCAGTGGTGAGTGTTATTAATTTCTCTGGGCTGTTAAATTGCTTATTGATGTTGTCCAAATTGAAGAACTCAGGGGTTTAAATAGGCATAATAAATAAGAAAATTGTATATAATTTTAAAATGCAAGTTATATCAAAATAGATTTAGTGTCAATGAAGTGTTAGAAATAGCAGGTCAAAGGGGTTGCTAGCAAGAATAGGCAGAGTCTCACTGACTTCCACAGTGTTACTCTAGCAGAGAATTTGCATCACGATCTATCTCTAAGAAATGCATGAAGCACAAAACATAAACTGTTGTTGCTTCCAGTGAGAATGCTATAACCTAAACAGGAATACGAACAATTTAGGGATCATAATGCAGAAAATCCTTTTAGGAGGAAAAGGAATAAAGTAGGCTGCAGAACAGATGGGAGAGGAAATAGTGGAATGAGAGCTGGCAGAAAAAATTATTTCTCTAAACTCATTTTTGCTGTCTCCTGCAATAGTTTCAAATTAAGTCTAAGAACACAGGTAAAAAATTTGAAACCTGAGTCAATGATTGCACAGAGGCAGAGTAAGCTGCAGCTAAGCAAAGGGGTCTACTGGCAGGAAAAAAAAAAAAAGGTTTCTTGTGGATTTATGGTGAATTTAAATGTTTGCTGAAGAATAATATGCAGAGAGCTGAAGCGCAAAGATAAAGGACAAACCTCGCCTCCCCAGGGTGATAAAGAAATCGGCTGGTAGTAACACGTAGAGGCAAGGCCGTTGCTTGAACTAAATCCTGATGCATAAAGAACATTTCACGTGCTTCTGTGCTTTGTTTGACTTGGCTCCTGAGGCTTTGTATCAGTAAGTGTGGTGATTTCTGAAAAAAAACCCAAATTCTCAAAAGATAGACTCCGGTCCTGACAGCCATGAGGTTGCTGGGCCACATCAAGCTAGGATTTTTTGTGAAGACCGCAGAGACCTTAATTGAATGGCGTTAACGTAATTAAGAACTTGGTCCATGGCATGAAGAACTGAAGATGGATTTTGTACTCATCTCTCCTCTGGTATAATGTAAAAAAAAATCTAGGTGCTTGTATAAGCCAGGCACTTCTAGGAACTGACCATATAAATCTGTTTGTAGGTAAAGTCACTCACATGTGTACTCTAGGTTTTTTTAATTTTTTTTTTTAATGTTAGCTCTTTCTGTTGTTCTCATGGCTTTGCTCTTCACACCCTATAGACTGCTAACAATATAACTACCGCCCATTTTCCAAAAGATGATCTGCATGTGAATAATGAAGGACCCCGGCAACAGATTTCGCCCCCACAGCTATTCGCCAGCTCTCACCTTGCTCTTCCTTGTGTTAAGGACGTCCTGGAGTGGCACCAGAAAGGGACAGAAGTGTTTTGCCCACAAGCAGCTCAGGGCCAGCATCTCAGCAGACACGTAGGTACTGTGTAATAGGGGTGCAACTAGAAGTTCAAACTGTACCTCAACTGAGGTACTTGAAATAGATAAAAGATAAGATTATTCCTTTAGCTTGTGATACTGAAGTGTTGTATAAAAGTCTCTTTAAGTTCTCATCTGTGTCTGTGAGCTGCAACCTTTCCATCCAGCTGCAGTTTGAAAACTTCACCCCCAGCGAACCACGACCGGGAGAAGGATGTCCGCTTGGGCAGCGGAGAGGGATGCAGCCTGCCCCGATACGCTGCCTCTGAGAAGTGAAGGAGGGATGGAGGGAGGAATGGAGGGAGGGAGGGAGGAGAGCTGTGCCTGCAGGATGCTGTGCTCAAGCCCGCTCTGCTCCTGCCCGACTCTGGCTGCTCTCCCAGCGTGGCCTGGCAGAGGCAGGCAGGCAATCCTCCTCACATCAGCATCAGCTCAAAGCTTCATGCTTTGCCACACAGCCAGTGGCCCGGTGCCCTCGTGCTGCCGACTCCAGTGCTGGTGCAGCCTGCGGAGCGGCACGGGCAGGACGTACTCTGACCTAAAGTGGGGTGACTCGGGCTGGACGCAGCGGTGGGCTAATTTACCTCAGTGAAATTCAGCACACCTGTGGGGAGGAGGCTTTGGAGTCTGTTTTCATTTCATCATGTTAGTATTGGAAAGCTCAGTAATGTCTTTTTTTCTTCTCCCTCTTGGGAAATAGCTTATTCACCAAAACTGCACTTAAGGACATCTTAATATTTGTCGTCAATATAATGTGTACTGTGGGTTTTGTTTTTGAAGCTACATCCATGACTTCACTCAAGCTTGCGGTTATTGAGGAATTCCCTGAGGATCCTGGAGCTGGGGGTTCATTCCTTTCTTTTACTCATGGGATTTTAATGCAGAACTAGGACTTACCATCCTGCAGGTACAGACTCAGTCTGTCCAACCAGAAGGATCGCTGCTTCAGACAAAGATGTAAATTCTGAAGATGTCCTAATTCTCGCAAAATAGCTGAGCAGGAGCTAAACCAAAGAGAAAGTGTAAGGCATTGAACGAGAAGTACTTACAATGCTTAGACTGAGGACAGGGCGTCCAGAGGGCATCGCTGCAACACTCACCCTTCAACGGAGGATCTGCATGGCAGGAGCAGGGAG
>RSEF01000003.1:87363399-87375867 GCA_003993805.1 Himantopus leucocephalus | reverse complement strand
GGGGGACCATCTGTCGGTCCCATCTGGGGTGCCCCACGTCCCCTGCAGCCAATTCGGCTTAAACCGTGACAAGTGCTCTTGGTAATGCACTTTCAGCAATACTGTAATACCGTAAGCTGGGTGGATTCAGAGACAGAAGGAAAAATAGGCTTAATGCAGATGTGAACCAGCCCTTCATCTTACAAGTATTTGCAATGTGTGTGTTCTTCAGCAGGTGTCACTACACTATCGGCTGGAAAAGTGTCAGACCATCACTGTGAAGTCCCTTCATTTTGAGCCTGTACCCGACATGGTTTTGCGGTGGACTCCAGGGGTGTTTATTGAATAGGGACCACTCCTGGGTGGATCTTCCTTTCTTTTTCTTTTAATTAACTTACCAAAGAAGTTACCTTTCTACCTGTTGCTGAGATATTGCCCTAAAAATGTCTGCTTGGGATTTAATGATATGCGTGAGACTTCTTGCAAGGGTCTGGTTGTTCCACACAAAAACGTTTGTAGATATTACATGATTCAAAGCCCCAAAGACTGTGATAATTAATTCTCCTTGTTGTCTGATGTTGGCTTGCTGTGTACTAGATATTGCAATATTAACAGTGTGAGCACAGTGGAAAGCAAGGCGGTGAGTGAAAAGATGCATCTGATGTCTCACTGTGAGCTCTCTATCAACTGAGAGCTCCAAAACATTCCCTGTTGTTATGGCAAAAGTGTTAGGGAGGAGAATGAGTTACAGAGGGTCACGTAGAAATGTTATCCAAAAGATGCTTTGAAGACTGATTCCTACTGTGGCCTACTGTGACCCTGCAAGATGATGTGTGGATGAGCACTGAGTTACCTCTCCTCCAAATGGGAGCCAGCTGAAGATGTGGCTCTTGTGGATAGGGGACGTATTTAAATTTTCTGAATAGCCAAGCCAATTCACAGATGGAGCATTAGCATAAAGTACTTTCTATGCTAGGCTGTGCTCAGCTTTGGAAAAAGGACTGTGCTTGCAAAGCCCAGTGACTCAGAGTGAAAGACCTCGAGGAGACAAACTCCAGAAGTGACCAGGTGGGGTGCTGGAAGCAAAAGGTTGGAGATCAAAGTTAAGAACAAAGGGAGTGACTTATGGTTAATTGGACTTTTTTTGGGGTATCTCATTTGGTAGATTGAAAGAAAAAGTGCCTTATACATGGTTTTGATTGCTTCTATTCAACTTTATGTTCGGTAAATACAGAAATAACACTAGAAAATAACCCCACATCATTGGCACAGGTTGATTTCTGATGGGAAAAAAGATGTAAAGTTCCCATACTTGCTGCTTTCTGGAAAGAGGCAACATTTTTTTTAAATCACCTATATTTCAGTTGAATAAAGCACAACTTGCAGATTGCCATCTGTCATCATTCGCATTATTTGGCAGTCCTTCTCCCCATTCATTCAAATTCCACTCTTACGGACTGGGACTTCCAAAACTTCTTTCCATCCTGCTTCTTTGCCAAATATTGACTCCTTTGAACCCACACTGCTTATGACACTGATTTTTTGTTGGTGATGAGTCTTGACACGCAGGTCCCAATAAGTTTGTAGATTATGACTTTCTTGTGCGCACCTTGTACAGGTGCAGACAGCCACTGACGACTTGCAGTCATAAAAATAATAACAGCAACAACAAAAGGAACAACAATAATGACATTTAATCATGCTGCAGTAACATGTAGGAGTCTTATATGAGTCTCCTTGAATCAGGTTTTATGTATTCAAAGAAACATTTCTGAAACTGTTTTATGGAAGTGTCTGTAAATGCTTGCACCAAGCATTTCGTTGTATGCTAGCATCTTTCTGTGCCATTGCCAGTACCATGCATATAGGTTTGCGAGGTTTTAATTTAACAGTGGGGGATATTTGCTTTGTTGTTGTATCATTAAATTTAGAGTCTCGATACAGGATAGCACAAGCCTTTTATTTGTAGATGTTTCCAGGATAGGTGGTCTGGCTTGCTTTGATATTTAAGGACAGTTCTCAACAATTTATTTTATGAATCTGAGAAATTTTAATAAAGAATTCAGTCCCGAATTATTTTCTTTTATACTTTATTTCCTAGAAGCTGACTATTTTCACTCATAAAAATGAACCTAAATGCTACGGAAAGTGAATGCCTATCAACATAAGAATGGGAAAACATTGGCCAGTTTATTCCTTCCTTTCCAATGTGACTTGTGGTCCTGTTTTGCATTGACCACTGCTGAAGGAGCTTTAGCTCCCTGCTGTTTTATTGGCACTGGCCTCTTTATTCAGAGAGCAAATTTACTCATGCCCATTTTGAGTAATGGAGCTGGACTAAGACCCTTAAAATTTTAAAAGCTGGATGTTAAAAAGGGCTTAGTTGGGAATGCTTCTACTCTGAAAACAGTAAAGGATGAAAGGCCAATACTTCCTTACCAGTCCACAAAACATCCCTGTCTTTACAGCTTGCTCCTGTTCTATTTCTGAAGGTTGCTCATAGGGAGTTCAGTGCTTTTTCAAACATTTCTTTGCATCTTTTCAGTAAAAGACATTATTTCATTTAACTTTTGAACACAGAATTTTTTCTTCCTTCCCTTATTTATCTTTGTTCCACTTTTATAATACGTTTTGCATTTACATTATCTGCAGCATTTTGGTAACACTGCACTAAACCCACGTGCTTCAGGAAGAGCTGCCTGCTGAGCTCTTAAAAGATGCAATGGTGCAGATTATAATTGCTGGTAGAATTTTCCAGTTCTTAAAAATCATGCGATATTTGCAATGTTTCATTCTTTAAGGTTTGTAAAGGGCTAACTGTCTGCTTGCCTGATACACTTACAAGGATCCATGTTTTCCTGCTAGCACTTTCATGGCCAAGTCTCTTCAGGAAAATAAGATGCTGAAGTACTGGAAATTCCAAGAGCATGAAAAGTTAACCTGCTGCTTCTCAAATGCATTGGGTTCTACTGTTGAGTGCGACAATCCCAGACAAGCACTCTACTTTCTCCCATTTTCGGTAGCTTCCTTCTCAAGGTCGAAAGCTTGAAAGTAATTTTGGAGTTTGATTTTCATGTAGAGTGTGTATTTCATTCAGCTCCAAGATCTCAACANTTTTTTGTTTGGTTTTGGTTTTGTTCTTTTTTAGCCTCAGCAGCAGTGGCCATTTTATGAATTTCAAACCTTTTATCATGCCAGCCATAGGCTGAAATGGTCACCTCACTCCTCTTGGGTGGGGTCTATACAGAAAGTCAGGCTCTTTCAAAGCTCCAGGCATTCCTGCCTCTGAAAGAACGAAATTCAGTGATATCTCCGGGAGACCATGGGCTGCACAGGCTGGCTGTGATCCAGATCTTTGCATATGGACGCACATAGTCATGAAGATCCTCTCGTATGGGGATGTCTGCAGGAGTAGGACCTTTATAATAAACTTGCTGAATTTTTATTTTCATGTGCATATAAAAGCGTATCTGTGTGTATATCTGTCCATACACAGACATATACAACAGATACAAATATGCATGCAGTCACAGACACCACACTGGAGTTGCTTTTCGCTTGGTTGCTTGCAGCTGGAACCAAGAGATCTCAGGAATGAGAGTTGAAGGGGGCCAGGGGAAAAATTTATGCAGCTCCTTTTACAAAGTTTAAAATATTTCTGGAGGCAGTGGAAAATACAGGCCATCAGGCTTGCGTCATCCTTCATTGGGTAGCAGAGGGGACTGAGGCGATTGCTTGCAGGAATAGATGAGTGAGGAGCTGGCAGCAGCGTGTCTTAAAGCAGAGGATGTTAATGTCATAGAGCTGTGGGAGACAAGGGAAAAGGTACCTGGATGCAGTAAAAATGACCCAAAAGAATGTGGATGATGATCTTGGCAGGTGTGCATGGAATGGGTTGAAGGAGAGTTTAGAAACCCAAGGTGTTAATACAGCTGTTTAGCACCTCTGTCATGGTATTTATTCAAAAACGTGTTGCCATTGAGAGCTGGGGTTCATCTCAGCTAATACTTTACTTAAATGCACGTATCTGGGCTAAACTTGTCCCTATGCCTCTTTCTGCAGTCAATGGATGAGAGCACTTTCAGAGGGTGTTTCATGTAACATCTTTTGATGCACAATTTTAAGGCGAGTTGCATTCATGTTTACTGGTATCTATTTATCCCCATTAGATATCAAAGGAGCTACTGAAGTCACGTACAGACCTGAGACAGCTCGAGTTCGGTGGACTGAACCCGACCCTTAGAACATAAGTAAAAATGTAGGCTGATCCATGGGGACTCACAGTTTTGGCTACAATAACTAGGATATTAAACTATGGATATTAAACTATGGTTTATCAGCTGTTATTTTCAGTCTGGCACCTAATTTTCCCCTTCATGTTTTAATTTCCAGGAATGGCCATGGAGCATGAATCAATTCAAAGCACATGAAGAGTGAGGGAAAAGTGGAAGAAATATCCAGAATAATTCCTCCTGTATGGAGTTGTTCAGTGGATCGAGGAAGGACAAACAGTTCCTGTAAAAAGGACAAGAAAGATTTTGGAGTATTATAGCAGTATTATATTAAGTAACATACTTAAAAAGTATGTGACTCACTTCTATTTTCATACAGTTAGTTCATTACCCTGTTTTTAAAGTGTCCCATGTACCCCAAAGCCAGGCCATGTGGAAGCATCTCCCAGTTTTCTGCTATGAACACCTGAAAGAGCTAAAGGCAGATTCATTCACTTTGTGCTTTGAGCTCTTTCAGTAAGAGTCCTTCAACTGTTTACTGAAACTATCGAAGCCATCTTTAGGCAGCAATTCTGATTCCTTCAAACCCACTGTGAAAGCAGATTATTTCCATTTAAATCAATAGTTCCCCACCAGAACAAAGAAATTTTGGTGCTTTTAAGTGTTTGCCGTGTGATTTGTGTCTGATGCTTTGGTATCTCGGGGCTTTCAAAGCTGACAGTGAAAGTTGAAACTATGCCGCTGTTCGGAATCCAGGGTCAAACAAATAAAGAAATCTGCTCCCATAGTCCAAAGCCACTAAGGCTTTCTCTCTATACCTCCATCTTTTCACAGAATATCTTACTATTTCATTCCTTTTCTTGTCTCATCGCTTCTCAGGGTATCCTGGAGCTTATGAAGTAAAGTTGTTTCTTCAAAGGTATTTTAAATGCCTCCCAAAACATTAATTGCAGTGATCTGAGCCTTGCAGAATAATTTCAACTCAAAGAATAGGAGTGCCACTTCAGTGGAGAGAAAGTGAAGTTTCTAGGTGGTGCTAGTGTGAAATTATTATCAAAAAGCATCCTAATCCATTGTTTTCCCAATGGAAATATTACCCACCTGCCTTGTTCTAGCTGGTCAGTCTCATTTTACCACTTGTAAACCAAATGGTGTTTCATTCAGATGGCAAATCACTGCTGACCCCAAACGCTATGTTGGAATTTAAGAACTAGATCCAGAACTTTATATTTCATCTGTAAATCCTGTGGCTTATGCTGAAAGTTAGTTTCTTACATGACATGGGTTGTAGAGGATTTTGCATCACCTATTAACACAAAAACATTATCTCAGCCTTGTGCTGGTACACATCAAATATTTTATCACCTTTTAAAAATTTCAGTAATCTGGGGGCAAATGGAACGGGATACACCCGATAAAAACTACTCCCAGAATTTCTTTGGGGATGGATCTTTCTTCACTACTCCAGTAAGGTAAGCTTTGAGGGTATTTTTCTATGCTCATGGAATATCCCCCTCCCAAACCTGTTAACTTTCCCAGAGTTATGCTTCATGTTTATGATCATTTTCCCCTGCAGGTGTCAGGCTGGGTGTGCACAGACTGCCGTGAAGTGTCCATGGCAGGTGAACGGCACTCCTGTGGTAGGTGGCATCCCATGTTGGAAGTTGCCTGAGGACAGCTGGCTCATTTAGACTTTCTCAGGGGACTGCCATTAAATTTTAAGTGGCCTCAGGCTGCCTGGGCTTGGCAGACTTTCAGGTTCACGGTTAATATTGGACACAGCCTTTGTCTTCATTGTTGGTTTTTGCAGCTGGTATTTCTGTAACGTGCAATGAGCGATTATCTCCTCTCACATTTGGTATATTTGAAGGAAACTTTCTTTTACCATATTTTTATATTTGCATATCTGCAATTACATGGCATACATTTGCAGTGCAAAAGACATTAAATGAGTAGATGTCATGATTCATAACACATTGTTAGTCCATCATAACACTTTTCTCTCAGAAATTAATTGGGAATGAGGCAAATACTATTTTTACACTCACTTCCAAAAAGTTGATGCAGTGTAACTCAATCAATTTTGTACAATGCATCGACAGGTTGGAAAGCACAAAATATTTACTTTCTGTTGGACCCTATTATTAGAGTATTGGGCAAAATGGAGAAATATGCAAATGAAATTATCTGTCTCCTTCATGCTTTCTTGTTTATAATAGTCAAGGTTATTGCCTCACAGATTTCTGCTGACTAAAATGCCAAAGCTGTCATGGTATTTCCAGGGAAATTGTTATGTAAAGATTAAAAGACCCGTAAGGAAAAAATACAGAGGGAAAGGCAGTGAAAACTGAAAGGGGAAAAAGCAGAAGGAAATGGAGGAGAGAAATGAAGAGGAGCAAGGAACTACCTCTGGAGTTTCATCTTGGGCATAACTTCACACCAAAAGGCTCCCACATTGTCTGCAGGGATTTCACAGCCACCAGCACCTCCGAGAAGGAGCTGCTGGAGGATCATCCGGAGCGGTGCAGGAGATGTCTCTGAGCCCCAGCCGTGAGAGGCAAGAAGGAAGAGGAATTGTTCCTCCTGCTGAGCAAAGGCTGTCACTGGATTCTACCTACAACCTTCTTTGGCATAAATGGCTAAAATGTGGCCTTGTGAGTTCAGAACTGCACAAGAAATAGGAGACTGTCAGTTCAATAACAAATTATTTTTGCATGTTCATTGCCATGTGATGTTTCATCTTGTGCACCAGTGTGACATCCGATCTAAGTAGAAAGCACCACTACCTTTAGTTTCTCGTCATGGTAACTTGACTATGAAATTTCCATTTAAAAGAATAATCTATCGTGTTTTAATTTAATAACAAAAATACAATATAATTATCAGCAAGTGCAGACAAATCCCTCTCTAAATCAGTCCACATTTAATTGCAGGAAAAAGTAAGGAGTACTTGGTGAAAGTTAATGTCAGGATACCTCTGCAGAAAGGGTCTGCAACTTTAGGTGATCAACGTAAATTCCTGTGGATTTTCATGGACCTTAAATAGGTACCTTTGAAATTTCAAGCAGCAGGTCCTCCTCTGAAACAGGTGATGCCCCTGTTGTGTTTCAGCCATCCAACCTCTCCCTCAAACCATTTTAATTCTGGCTGACTGTACTAAGCTGGTCCTGGAAAACTCAACTTGAAACAGAGAGTCCCTAACCGCTACTAACACAGCGTTACAGATCATTTTGTCATTTCCCTATATGGTCTTGCACAGAAAGGTGACAAAACATAGCCTTTCTTTCTGGTAGCCTTAGGAAGATTTGAGCAGCCATCTACTGTTGTTAAGTGTTATTATTGTATCAGCAAGAAGACAGCAGAGCCGCTTAAAAGCAGCTTCATTCATTCTAGCTACAGTCAATAAATAATATCTCCTTGTTGCTCGTAATAGCATTTCTTGTCAAGGAACATTACCATGTAGTATCTCTTGCTATTTTTCTTCCAAAACCTGTAATTATAAACCAAAATAACTTAATAAATGTTCCCTAATCTTTTTCCTTTTGGGTGTTTCTGATTTTTGGCATGTGCAGATGGTGATCAAAATGCATCCTGAATCAGGATCTTTTACTGTCCAGAACCTGTCATAGAAAAACAGCTCAGTGAGATGTGTCCAGGTTTATCAAAAGCAAGCAACTGAACTTGCCCAAAATCAGAGGCTGATTTGAAAACTTCTGTTGTAAGTCTTGGTACACAATAAATTTTAATGTAAAAATGAACCACCTTAGAGTGCTGTTACGCTCACATCTGACGGGAGTTCACAGGCACACAGCAGCATAACTGTTGAGGCAGCAGCTTCCTTTTCCCGTGTTCCTCACAACATCACACTTCATTGACAATCATTCTTATCTGTCCTCTTGGTAGACGGTGGGAGGTAGAGCAGTGAAAATATATATCCACAGGGAAATAAAAGAAAGCATAATTTCTCTAAAGATTTCTCAGCAAGTCCAAATCCAATTTAGCTTGCTGGGCTTGCTGCAGATTGGGGACGTGATTTGCAAATCTCTCAAGCAGGAGCCTATTTGTTTCTCTAGCTGACTATTTTACCTGCAATTGCATTCCCAAACTTGGCTGTACCTTGTAAATGGAGTCCATTTCTCAGCTCAGGCACTCAGCTGACTTGAGATGTATTTTTCCTGGCGCTTTGGTGCACTTTTATTACCTGCTTTGCACTGCTCTTTGGAGCCTTGCCTGCAGTGCCATCATATACACCCCTTCCTCACTCGGAGCTGAATGCGAAACGCTCCACTGCATCCGAGAGCAAGTATTGCCTGCGAGACTTTACACAGCTTTCAGTTTCTCTAAATTACCCTGTGATTTGATTTGGTAAACTCACTGCAAATACGAGATGCGGCTTTAGGGCTCAGCAGGGAGTCCTTCGCCTGCTGTGTTTTCTGCTTAGCTGTGATCTGACAGCAAATGCAATGCTGTTGGTCTTTAAGGACTTTTACACTAATATTTTAAGATGTTATGAGCCACAGAGATGATCTAATTGCTCAAAGAAGGCAGAGGGCTTCTAGAAAGCCCCCTCTGAACTTTTGCCTTTCATACCTCTGCGGATGTGGGTAGCAGCGAGGTGCAGAGCGCTGCTCTGTATTCACCTGTACTCCTCATGACAGAGAGGGATTACCAGGAGGTGACCTGGTTCTCCACAAGACCACAACATTTCAGCATTTCTAGGTACAGATCCTGATTAAAGGCAGGGTCAGTGCTCCCTGTAAAGAGCTTGAGGAGGTTGGGTTTGTCCAGCCGGTGGAAATACGTCTCCTGGACCTGCCTCGAAGGGTACCATAAAAATTCCCCAACAAGCAGGGAACAGAAGAAAGATGAGCTGATGTTACTGAACAAGGTAGATCTCCACAGAGATGCTCCCAGCAAAGATGGCAGACCCTGGCATGGCCCCAGAGGGAAACCCTTGTGCAACGGTTGGAACAGATGCCCCCAGAGGTGGCTCTGCTCTGTGTGTGTCTCTGGGACATCTGGCTCGCAGGGTTCAGTGCTTGGCGTGGATTGTAGGATAGGGGCTGATGACATTTTGCAGTGGGCGAGCTGAATCCATTTCTTAAAGACATTTTGAAACTCAGCTAAGGATGAAATAAGAGTTGATGTTTACGGATGGTTGAAAAAGTTGCCAGATATGGTCCTTTGTAATACAAAAATTGCTCTCTACTTCTCAAAGAAATTGCTGACACCGCCGCCTGCTGTGGGCGTGCAGAGCTATTCCTGCCCAAACGCTCTGCTGCCCAGAGATAGCACAACAGTGTTCCCAACTCTTTTTATGTTACCATGAAGCTAGAATGGCATGCAGCGTTTCACCCAGTCTTATGATTATGTGGTCAAATTGTGGTCACACAATTAACTCCTCCACCCCCAAGATGTGACTGTGAGAGGAGTTACGTGACACGCAGTGGAACTGCAGAGAACTGCTTGGTAACGTCTGCTGTGAGGGCACAGAAGAGAGAGAAAGAGAATCAAGCATTATTTACTTTGAAATTTTTTTAAGGGCTTCTTCCTGACCAGGGGTTTGGATTGTGACTTGGAGCTGGCAATCTTCTCAGGGGTTCTTGGAGGGTTCACCTATGCAGTCACTGTTAGTTCTCACGCTTGGTTCAAGAAATGACCTTCCTGCAGAGTACAGGTATGCAGGTGAGCTGCAAAGCCAAAAAGCAATCCTCTGGGCCATTTATTTATTCCAAGGACACTGACATAATTTTCTTTCAGTTCCTGATGTTCACATAATGCTTCTCTCAAATTTGATGTAAATATATGAACAATCCAATTGCTCTTTGAAGATTGTGAGGAACCGAGATGGAAGGGTAAGGTCTGAAAGCTGGGGGTTCACAGGGGGAAGGATGCCTTAGCACCACATACCAGGGTCTGCAGATGTTGCTGAACCTTCTGGCAGCAGGTTCACTTGCTCTGTTTTCTTCCCACCAAGGTGTGCCACTTCCCTACCTAAAGTATCGCACTCCCACAGTTGTTATGCCAGCGTCTGCTGCCTCATCTGTTATCCCTGGATGGTGGGAAAGATTTTTCTTGTCTTTTACCATGGTCTCCTGATGCTCAGAGCTTTTAATCTGATATCAGCAGAAGGATTTTATTGACAGTTTCACCATAGCCCCATTTGCATTCAGTGAATCGTGGCTTATCAGATGAAGGTGCTTCACTAATCCTGGGTAATTCTCATTTGACCAAGCACAGCTAATCCTTAAGCAGCCAAATATTAATGAGAGGAGAGGAGCCCTGAGCTATACCTGCATTACACACCTCTGTTGCCTCTGCACAGTGGATTAAAAGCAGTGGACCCTACTTCCCGGTCAGTGGCAGTGTTATTCTTCCCACACAGACAGAAGGCAAAGAAAAGATTGGATTTTCTCCCTTTGAAAAAAGTACCCAGTGAGAGGTTTCCATATCACTCATTGATGTGATGATTAGTTAGATTAGTGTGAAGATCAAGGGTTGAACAGGCCTTGACTGCACAAGCTCTACCAGAATTAGTGCAGCAGAGAGGTATTTCCATCAAAATACCTGGCATTGCATGCACAGCCCTAAGGTGCAGAACAGTGCAAAAACCTCCTCTTCTGCAGGGAAAGCTCAGGGCAGAAATAACTTTGCTCTTCTGCTGGAAAGATACTTTTACTTTGGTGTTATTAAAATTGGTAAATTGGTTGTATGTTTTCTGGCAGACCATTATTCACTGTTAGGAAAGTCCTGTTCAGGGAAATTGAAACACTCCATAGGAAGACATCTCTATTAGCAGAAAAGGAGGGAAAGTAATGAGCATAAGATTTTTTTAAGGTCCCACTGCTCAACAAAACTCAACCTCAGTTGAATATTTCATCCTTTCATGCATGGAGGGGTTACTGAAAGCTTTCCCTACATTTACTTTATCCCTCATGGGGACGTGAGCTGGGAGTCTTGCATCCCTTTGAACTACCAGGGCAGGTGTGGGGAGGACAAGGAGCAGTGAGCCCAAGGAGCAAGGAGATGTATGGAGCAGGTGCTGCAGCCACAGGGACAACCTGACAGGAGGCAGCATCTGCATCAACCCAGGTAGCTCTTTGAGGTTGGGATCATAGGTCTAAGAAAAAAGAGCTTAGCAATAACCAGAACCAAACCTTACTTACATAATAGCCTAATACATGTTGTTTAATTTGACATCTGAGGTTTTCATATACCTTATGTAGGCTACAACCAAATGAAAAGAAAGTTTGCACTTTGTGTTGGCTGGCTGGAAATGAATGATGAAATTGCTAAATCAGGTCTGGCCTGACAGGAGAGGTTTTCTGTTTTCTTAATGAGCTAATTGTACTTTTTCTTCCCAGCCATTGACATTGTTGCATGATTAGAGGATCAACACTCTCCATAACACATAGCTGGCATTGTACTATGAGCTGGGAAAATGGCCATATTCCCATTGTCCATTTTAATTTGGGAAGCAGACAAATTTCAGTTTGACAAGCTAAAGTTGTATACAAATGGTAATAAGCACCTCTGCACACAATGAAGATAAACAGAAGCCAGAAAACATCTTGTGGGTGCCTACCATATATTTCAGAGCAGCTTTTATTCTTAAAGACTTGTCCAGACTGGCCATTCATCTTAACAATAGCTATTACTTATGTTATTTCAGCAGAAGACTTTTTGTAGTACAGGCTGCCTTCTGGAGACTGATGCACACCCAGAAGAAGCTTGGTATGTGCACTGGGGAGGGTACAAAGCAGGACTGGTTCCCCGTGGGCACCCTGGATGAGGCCACCTTGATTTAGGGAAGCAGAGAAGAGGCTCTGCATTGATGGATACAGACTATGAAGCACCATTTCCCCATTGGGGCATCTGACCCTGACCTATATTGCATATAAATAAAGATATAGCCTTGCTGCCTTCAAATCCAGGGGATCTGCATCAGAAAGTCCTGCCCATATCTTCTTGGATTGACAGGTTCAAAACAGCATCTTCTGAGGAGACCATGGGCTCATGGTTGTAGCTTTTCTTCCATTAGCTTGATCAATGTTAATGTCCCCTTTGCAGGGCTAGTAAGCCCTTGTGAGTCAGTCTGGGATATCCTTAGGGGATAATAGGACAATTCAATGCAGGTGTCATTAAATGTGCTCCAGGCTCAGCCCTCAGCAGGTCTGGTCTCCACTGAACTGAGGTAAATTATGACCAACCAAACCTGATGCTAACAGTGCTACAACATAGGAAAACAGGACAAAAC
>RSEF01000003.1:87343668-87353863 GCA_003993805.1 Himantopus leucocephalus | reverse complement strand
AAATCCTGACCCACTGGCTCTAGGATATTGCCCTGAAGCCTGCGAGGAAGGAAAGGACAGTGAACAATTTAGGGAAAAAGTGTTCTGGAAAAGCAGTGTAAGCCCTTTCCTCAGAGCCTTCTCCCACTGGTGCTGACAGAAGCACATTCTCAGAGTGAGTAGACAGGATTCATTGCACCATCTCATCATAAAGTAAACTATAAGCTAACCATAGAAATCGCACCCTGAAATTTCCTATTTCTTTTCAGTGATTATAAAAGGCCGCGTACAGTTACTAGCGTTAATTCAGACCTTTTCATGAAGACGTCCCATGTTAGATGGTGAGAATGCCCCCTTGCTATGGACACGTTGCCCTGTGATAGACATCTGAGTGAGGATTGTCACTATGTTTTTCCCCTTCTCCCAAGGATCTCATTATGTTCAGGTCACCCGGACCAGGCTGTGATGTAGCACTGTTTTTTCTTATAATGCTGTCTGGCATATACATTATTCATGGGAGCAGTAACATACAGTGCATGATTTAAAGGTGGTAATTGCTCATCTGTATATTCTAGGGAATCACCCTGTTATTTAAAATACTCTGAAGCTCCCAAGCAAAATCTATTTTCTCTCAACTGGAAACAGATTTGGCTGATAAATGTATAATTGCTGTAGCATGCCAAAAGACGCTTTACTTGACAGGAATATTGTGATAGCAGAGGCAGACATTCAACACTACATCTTAAATATAGGGCACAAATTTCCATCTAATCTGAGGGCCAGATATAAAAAGAGTAAGATTTGAAGCAGCTCATATTTTTGCTTGTGTGAAGTTGAATCCTGCTTGTATTCCTTGTAGTATGAGAGGTGTTAAAAGAGATGTTACCACCCACCTGAGTAAAACAAGCAGGGATTTATGGCATCTGCTGAGCGCTGGGAAATTTTGATTGTGATGAGATTTCAGTCTTTCAAGTGGAAGTACTGGTCATTTCTGGCAGGAGCAGAACTGTTGGAGACTAGGATCTCAGACATACTGTAGCCTTTGGGAGAAACCTGCCCCTGTACGTGTGGAAACAAGGACAGGCAGCTAACAATAGTATTTCTTTGTGCCATGTGTAAAAGACCAATAAAATATCTCAAGATTCATTTACCACAAGCAAAATTAGCAATAGGAAATCAGTAGTCCAGATGGCTCTTATCACAAACAGACCAGCCATATCCTGTTTGCGACACAGGCCAGAGGCATCCGAAACTTTCTGAACTAAGCAGGCACCCGAAATTTGCTGAACTAAGCTACAAGATGTGCTAACAGTTGTCTGCTGATGTGGTGTATGTGACCACCAAGGGGTACATTAGGGGCAACCATCTTCCAAGATCCTTGTTACGCAAAGATTGGCCAAGAAAAATNGCAACCATCTTCCAAGATCCTTGTTACGCAAAGATTGGCCAAGCAAAACTGGCCTCTATACTGATTGGTCAAGTATCAAGCAGACTTTAACTATAAATTAGTACCATTTCCCTCCACAATTGGGACCCCAGAACCCCCGCCATCATTGTGATCAGAGGATTGTGAGTCAACGGGATGCTGCTGACGCTAAGACGACCATCAGGATGCCAAAAAAAGGCCTATGGTGGTGACTATACCCTTGCTGTGCTCCATAATACTGCTTCCCTCTCCTACCTTTCCTCTTCTTCCTCCTTTAGTCTAGTGCTCGTTTCAGTAATCAAGGCTGGGATAAAACAATAAAGCTTTAGCAGATGGCGTCTGACCTCGTTTGTGTCTTAATCTCACATGTGGAATCATTACGGGTCCTCCCGGACTCCCGTGATTTGAAACTGAAGGCAGCACTGCTTGCACCAGTCTGCTGCACTAAAACTGGTCCCCAGTTGCAAAAGCTTCCATTTTTATCCCCACTGTCTCGTGTAGGGTGAGGAGTTGGTTTCCTCAAGTAGAGTTTTACCCCCCTCAGGCTGCTCCTATCCATCCCTGCTCCAGGCCCAGGGCAGCAGCCCCCANCCATCCCTGCTCCGGGCCCAGGGCAGCAGCCCCCGGGAGGAGAAACAAGCATGAAAGTGGGATGCTTTGCTCTTCACCAGGCAGGGAGGCAAGAGGCCGCCAAGGCAGTGGATACTATGGTGAGGGCAGCAACTGAACCCGAACTGGAAAAGGACATCGGCTCTTCAGACTAAAATATCACAGAACAAAGCCTGTTCAATAAAAAAAGTATTTTGGTTAAGCAATTGTTGGCTACAGTGTAGTGGAAAATTGCCTAAATTAAATCATATGGAGCAAGTGACCCTGCAGTCTGCTGATAAATTGTAATCCTCTGGTGTCTGGCCTGGGAAATAAACTAATTTCCATTCTTGCAGGAGTCAGAGACAGCCGTATGTATAACAGAAACATATCTATTAGCAGCCACAGAGGAAGCTATATATCTATTAGCAGAACTGTCTGCACGTTGCCTGAAGTACCACTAGCCGTCTAAGCAGAATAGCAAGGATGGGACCCACTTGGTGCAGCGGGGACATCTCCACCTGTGGGTGTAGCCCTGCCACCAGGGCAGAGGTGCCGGTGTCTTCCACATTTAAATCACTAAACAGCAGCACTAAGATGCCCTGGAAGGTCTGTGTGGGAATGATTTCTGAACCTCAGCTGCAGGGGATAAGAACCCATGAGTACTGGAGTACTGCGTTCAGTTCTGGGCACCCCAACATAAGAAGGACATGGGCCTGTTGGAGCGAGTCCAGAGGAGGGCCACAAAGACGATCAGAGGGCTGGAGCACTTCTCCTATGAAGACAGGCTGAGAGAGTTGGAGTTGTTCAGCCTGGAGAAGAGAAGGCTCTGGGGAGACCTTATAGTGGCCTTCTATTACTTAAAGGGGGTCTATAGGAAAGCTGGGTAGGGACTCTTTATCAAGGAGTGTAGTGATAGGATGAGGGGTAACGATTTTAAACTGAAAGAGGATGGATTTAGATTAGATATTAGGAGGAAATTCTGTCCTGTGAGGGTGGTGAGGCACTGGAACAGGTTGCCCAGAAAAGTTGTGGAAGCTCCGTCCCTGGAGGTGTTCAAGGCCAGGCTGGATGGGGCTTTGAGCAACCTGGTCTAGTGGGATGTGTCCCTGCCTATGGCAGGGGGGTTGGAATTTGATGACCTTCAAGGTCCCTTCCAACTCAAACCATTCTCTGATTCTGTGATAGATACCTGTGTTTGAAAATAGGGGGCCACAATACTGCTATTTGCCTCCTATTGGGAAAAAGTTGTGCTTTAGAGCAGAGCCACAGGGCTCTTCCATGAGGGAACTGAAATCAAGTCCTGGAGGATGTTGCAGAACTGGGGACTGCATGTGAGGATAGGGGCTTCCAGCCACCTGCAGTGCACCTGCCTGTGGCAAAAACAGGGACGGATTTGGAAAGGGAGATGTTAGAAACCAGCACAACATCCCGGAGATTATCAGATCCTTTTGTGGTTTATTGCTGGGACGTGAAGTGCATTGCAGGTGTGCAGGGAGTGTGTTTGGTGCTGCTGCTGCAAACCCCAAACTCTCTGATGGAAGAAAGACCTGGGCTGTGTGTAGTTAAACCTTGGCTAGGGAGTGTTAGCACATGCTGCCAGAAACACATAATTAATGCTGGCTGTACTGGACTTTTGTTCACTGCCATATGTCCAGTATTGCTGAAAGTTTCTGTGCACTTCTACATTTTTTTTTTTTAGAAATCTATTTTCTCTCCTGCTGCATTTAGCAAGGTATCCATGAGAGGGTTCACCCCATAGTTCACGGGCTGTGATTTGGGGTTCTGCGTTTACCTTCCAGCTCTGCTGCTGGGTCTTCCTTGAGGCCCTGTCTAACTCAGGGACTCTGAGTCTTGCTATAAAATAGGAGTAACAAGAATATCCTTTCTCCATCCCTGTTTCAAGTCTTGTTTATAAAGCTTAATAAGTGCTTATTTATAAAGCAAGTTTTTGTGTCAAACAAGGCAGCTCACTGGGAAGAAGAGGAGCACAGGGAGCCTGCTGGTGTAGCACCACCTGATGGAACTCTTCTGCACAACTCGGAGAAGAGACATTAGGCAGCTGCATGGTGGCCTGCCTTCACTGTGCCACATCTACTCAGGGCAGGGACCCCTTTTCTGAAACTCTGGTGGAGTGCTTGGCTTTCAGCAAAGGTTTTGGCACGTGTTAAGGTGTGTGAGGGGTCCCCAAGGGGCAGAGCTGGTGAAGCCATTTTTGCTGACGGGCTGCAGCTTGCGCCTGAGCTTCCAACCTGGATGTGGCATGCCAAAAAGGTGACAAATCCAGGTCAGTAGTGGTCTCTCTCCCTCCTTTGATTTTAGGAAAATTCACAGGGACACAGTATCTTTGAAATGACATCTCCTTAGAATGGATCAGTGGCCTCCAGGGTACTGAGAATGGGACAGGCAGACAGGCATATACAGCACCTTTGTGTGAGCCTCCTCTCCTTAGAAAAGCAGGCTAAACATAATAGTTTCTGGTTTTGCTGTTCCTTCTGGTATTTAAATGACACTTTCAATATTTGATCCCAATTCTGATTCCAGCAGCAACACTGAACAATGAAATACTTCCACTGCTTTTACTTATGGTGAGTCTAGATTTTCACACTGGTAACCAACATCATGAGCCGTCTCTTTATTAGTAACTATTTTCTCTAGTTTACTGTGGCCTTAAAAGAAAATAAACATTTTAAAATACCTTGAATTATGCTTTTACTGATGCTAGAGTACAATTATGGTGGGATTTTTGCTGTTTTCATCCTGCAGCCAGGAGTGGAGGGGGCTATCTCAGTTATCTGGAAATCTTTTACATTAGATGCCACCTTTGGGGTCAAGAGGACATCCATGGGTGTTTGCAATACAGCCAACAGCAATGTGACTTTTATGATAATGCAATTACATTTCTGTTTGGGAATGAAAATAACAATTTCCTATTTGCCGGGATCAAACATCAGATCTCAGGAGGCGTATTTTGCAGACACCGAGCTTGACAGTAGTTACTTGAAAGAGAAATGAATGCTATAGACATCAAGACTTCTTTCAAAAAAGAAACTTGTATCCTTGGCAAGGTGGTATTTGGCTTAATACTACCACTTTGTGTTTTAAGATTCCAGATAGTATTTTTAATGGAGAAACAAAAGGATTCAGTAACGACATCATTACAGATTCTTTAGCAGTGCAAGGTGTTTATTAAGTCTCTGAAAATATTGTCATCACTTTAAGTTTTGCCATGAGACTTTCATGAAAATAAAATATTTGAAGACTAAGACTAAGGTTTTAGCTAAATGCCTTAAAACAAATCCCTCGATTTAAAAATAGACTTTGTACTAAAGGAAAAAGAAAAGTTAGTTTTTCATGTCTATTTACCAGCCCATATTATAATGTTAATACAGAGTACTGAAAAACAGTTCTACTTTTTAATAATTGGTCAAGATATATGAAGCATACTGAAAAGTTTTGCAATTTTGAAAGCTGAAGCATTAAAAATTACTAATGGCGTTTGAATATTTTCATCCCTATATTCAAGGCCTCCCCTGTGTTCAAGCGCAACAGATCAAAATATGCTGCATCTGAATTGAAAGGCTGCCAATCACTAGCTATATCAAAGAGAAACTTTGAGGCTTTTCAGACAAAACAAAAAACATCACGTGAATTCACAGTGAGCAAAATTTTTCCTGGATAAGCCACGCACTGCTTCACCCTGTGCTGAGGTCCTTTGATGAGGTACAGGAATAGGCGGTATGTCTGTATTAGGTGACAGATCCATGTCCCTGGCCTCTCTGAGAAACCAGGATAACTGCTTCTTTACAGTCCTTTAAAGATAAAATTCACCACCTCAGTCTTGCTGCTTCTCAGGACCTCATTGAAACAGTACATCTTTAAAATAGATGACAAAATAGAAAAAAGGCAGACACCATTTTATGTCCAGTTCAATCCATGTGGAAGATCACCGAGTGCTGTGGCAGGCAGGGACCTGAATGGACTGATATGATATTGCAGCAAGCTCACATTCAACGAGGGACATGTATGTAGTCTGCTCCTGACAACCCTCCTCGAAATCTGCAGAGGTATTTCTACCACCTGCCTGCCAGACCTCAGAAAACGGATGGCCATGTGGTTGCTAGCAAACGCGTGGCACTCGCAGAACTACACATGCCGGGATTGCAAGTCTTAATTACTGAGAAACCTTCAGGGGCTGTGCCTACATTAGCAAATGGTTCAACACAGCACGAATGAATCAGGGGAATGAAGCAGCTGGTGATGAGCTGTCGTGTCTACACTGCTGGTGGTTCTGGGTTTTCCCTTTGGACTAGACGTTTCCAGTCCCTTGGAGGAAAAGTCTCCCCCTTGATGTGGCTTGAAGCTGTCCATGGTGCTGCTCACTGCTTGGGACCCTCGTGTCCCCACCGTGGGTCGGGGTGGTGCTGGCACCCCCTGAGCAGAACTTCCAGGCTGGTGCTTCCAAAAGAAATCTGCTGTGGTTGCACCAAAATTGCACCAATGTGCAGGAAGCTGGAGAACTGGGAGAATCCCTTCAAAATAGCACTACGACTGTAAGCAAAGGCTTCAGTGCAAACACAGGTACACATGACCTTGAAAACATTTATGATGTCATCTAGAAAATATTTACTGGTATGATTTTAAAGTGTTCTAACTAGCTGGAGAACAAGATTGCATATCAGAGGCCTAGTGTATCTTTCTGTATATCCTCCTAGTAGCAAACAAGTTTATTTTAAATATCTTTTTGACCTTGTGTAACAAGTTGACGTAATGGCTANAATATCTTTTTGACCTTGTGTAACACGTTGACGTAATGGCTACATATGGCATAGTTGTCAAACTACATGAAAGTAAAAATTACTTCTGTTTGGTCTTCACAAGATTTTTAGGATAAGATGTTATACTTCAGTTAGAGATATCACTAGGAAAAAGNACATATGGCATAGTTGTCAAACTACATGAAAGTAAAAATTACTTGTGTTTGGTCTTCACAAGGTTTTTAGGCTAAGATGTTATACTTCAGTTAGAGATATCACTAGGAAAAAACCCAATTTTTTTATGTAGAAGATATGGACTGCATATTTTGCAGTGCTTTAAGGTAAGGTATTGACTAATAAAAACAACTACTTGTACAGGTTTCATTTAATATCCTTAATGAATCAGGAGCTTGGATTGTTTATTTCGAAAAAAAAGTAAGTTCCCTTCCCCTGCTAGTGTCACAAATTCTGACTCAGCAATATAATATAGATTGAATACAGCTATTTCCACTGATTTAACTCAATCTAGCCTAATTTTCTTGGATATTTCTTAGCTGAACTAAAGCATTTCGGTGAGGTATGAATTGGGCTGGTAAAACAGACATCAGTGAAGTTTACTATTCACTCTGTCATACTTAAATGGGTGCAAATTTCTTCGGTGCAGCTCGGGACGTAAAGCTGTTGAACAGGAGAAATAAGAGAACTTATAATTAAAAAGAATAAACCAGAAAGAGAGAAAAAGGAGATTGACTGATCCTTAATGTTGATGGTTGTTTCTAACAAGTTGAACAAGGGAGGCTAACCTAAACCCATGGCAGGTGAAGGGTTTACATGTTCTTGTAAGATTATACAAATATTTATAAACTTAAATTTACTCAACTCATGCAGTAATATTTTATGTGCAGCCAAGTGGCATTCAGTCAAATCCAACATGTTGTTGATTAACATGTTTTTAATCATCTGCTGGAAAATTGGTTGTAAGTCTATTGCTGAGGTTTGGCACCACAACACTGATCATACCTTCTGGTTTATACATGTTTCCAAAAATAATAATATTACTGCTGCTTCTTTTTTTAAAACCCAGACACAGTCCTGGAAAGCTAAACAGGACAACACAGTAAAGAATTATGAGCACTCTGAAATAGTTTTTATAAAAAGTTAAAAATAGATAGTTTACAGTTGCCAAAATCTAAATAAATCATCTCAAAGGTGACTGATGAAATACTTCTGTATATTTAGGACTGTTTCCCTGTTATACATTTACATGAATTGCTGGAATATTTAAATTTCATCTTCCTTTTGATGTGCAGAGCTTGATGTCTGTGGGGTTTGATAACCAAGGAGGGACCTCCTGATGCTTGCTCCAGAGACACTGTAAAGAGTCCATGCTTGGAGATGTTCCAAACCTGACCGGACACGGTCCTGGACAACCTGTGATAGTTGACCCTTATTGAGCAGAGGGATTGAACTAAACAGTCTCTCAAGGTCCTTTCCAAATATTTTTTGCTTTTTGATTCTCTGATTCTATTTATTATCAGTTCTCACATGTCTGTTCAAAGTTTGAGGCTGCTGATCTCTAACTCATAGCCAAAATTGTAATTAATTTCTTTTACAGAAACCCTTATGAAAAATATCCACCACTTCAATCACTCTATCTTTTTTTGTTTTCTCTCTTCCAATGCTGCCAATGAGCAGCTTTAAGTCAGAGAATGTTTTTCGAAATACATCTCATTTGGGATATTTCCTTCAGGCAAAGCATCATTTCAGAAGTAGAGGTAGTTCTACTGAAGGTTAGTTTTCTTGTGCTGATATCTAGTAACAGCAACCATGGAGAGGGCGGTAGAAAATGCAAGTAAATGAAGGCAGTGCTGTGGAAACCAGAGACCTTTTTGGAGGAGCTGAGATTTTTATTTTGATTTTTCTTTTCATGCTCGTTTGGACTGAAACTTCACATTTCAGAACTGAGAAGAATATGAAAGAGGAAATATTTTCAGGTCAATCAAAACATTTCATTTCAGTTTTGTTCTTTTAATTCTAACAGTATACACAGCATGTACTTAACCATATTTTTAAAAGAAAATTAAAAAAGAAACTCAAAACAAAAGGAACAAATGGAAAACTCAAAATTCTGCAAATATCAGAATGCCTTGATTCAATATTGCTGAACATTTTCCTTTTTTTCTCCCTTCAAATAAAAATTTTGATGAAATTGACATTTGTTATGAAGCATTTTCAAGACAACTAGGTCTGTGTTTTGCAACAAGTCTGTCTTCTGAGCATATCTAGGATTCAGTGGGGATGGAGAACGTGGAATACGTGGATATCAGGACTAGCTTGTCTGCTGTTTTACTGTATGACTTGGTAAATTGCCTCACCCCTGATATCTGCTTCCTTATTCATAAAATATGGATAACAGCAACTGCCTCTTGTGAAGGCATCTCTTGAGCCCTGTGATGTAATTGACCATAAAAGGTGGGTAGTATTCTTCCACCATCACAGTCAGCCTTTGCTTTATATCAGAAACTCTTTGGATGCAAATACTTTTAAGAGAACTCCACCTTCAAGAGCTGATAGAGATCAGCCAGTGTTTTTAAAAGGAGATACGTGAAGTTATATGGTTAAATATCTTTTGAATGTGTGCGTATAGACTACTTCCAGAAGAGCTTTTCCCATGAACACCAGTGAGTGCAGCCAAAAATGAAACTATTTATATAGACTATCTAAATAGTCATTCCTTTAAAAATGAACAAGCAGTTATCATTAGTTAATGCGTGAGAATTGTGTCCAGTGTTTTCAGGCTAAGGTATCTCATAGTGTTCCTGATACTTGAAATAAATGGAGCCTCAAATAAGAACATTCACACATTTACAGTGTACTTGTGTGCAAAAAACCTGAGAAAGGATGTAGGTCCCCCATTTACATCACTGGGCTTGGGCTGCCTTGCCCAGGTTTTTGCATCTTTGAAATCTCATAAAACCCTAAGCTGAATTGAGCTATAAACAGATAAATAGAATCAGTTCACTACGGTAACACTTATAAACAGCTCCGTAGTTAAAATTATGTCAATGTTTCGCAGCAGGGGCTCAGGTTTTTATCTCATGATTTAATCAAGAAAATCAGCTTTGAATAAAGCTTCATAAAAACAGTGTGAATATTTTTGTGTTTATAACTAAAGATGAATTTGTCTTTTTATAAATCATACAGGCTAAAGGAGCAAACCACTGACTGATCTAAAATACAGCTGTATATTTAAAATACTTTAGATTTAAAGAAAGGGAGACTGCAGGTGATTAAGTCCAGCATTACAAGGAAAGCCTCACTGATGTGGGGTCCCACTATGATGTGATTTGAAAAAAAAACCCAAGTTTTTAACTGGGATTTAAAGCCAGGTAACGATTCAGTCTTGCATCATGGGCAGGCTGCTGCTTGCTTTCTTCTGAGGCAG
>RSEF01000003.1:87321334-87342668 GCA_003993805.1 Himantopus leucocephalus | reverse complement strand
AAAACCAAGGACGCTTGGGCATCCCTCAGGTGACTAAAAGCCACCTTTGCAGTTTTCAGGGGGCTGCAGCAGCTGCTGAATACGCACCCATGCCTCGTCCCAGCCCCTGCCACTGGGGGCTCCTGGCTCTGGGTGGTGGCAGAGGCCCCACGGAGAGGAACACCTGCTGTGCTTTCAGGAGTGACACCTGGGCAGTAAATAGCCACCAAGTGGCAGGTTCTGGACACCAGGTCTCATATCCCTGTTGGGAGAAAAACACAAGTTACTAAGGGCACCCCCAGGAACCTTCTAGTACTTCAACCACAGTGGGCCAAACCTGGCTTTGTTACCTACTGCGGAGAACATGTTAGAGGGGAAGCTGGCTTTGAAGGAGTTTATCAGTTACAAGGTAGAAAATAGGCTTGCTTATTTATCCTTTATAATTGTAAACTTTTCCTTCCCCAGATACAGTATTTCCCTGCTCCCTATAAAATTCCTCTCTCTGAGGCACTGTTATTACGGATATACCTTTCCACTACCGGGAACTGCCCTGAGTACTTTCTTTAATATCTCTCTTATGCTCCTTTCTAGCAGATAGTCTTCCAGCTGGTTTCTCAAGTGATCACGCCGTGTATTTTAGCCACGTGAAGCAGCTGGAAACCGCAGGCACCAAGGAGAAAAATATCCCAAGCGTTGACCCAAGCAAAAGGAAGGGAGACTCTGTTCCAAATACCAGTGAAGAAGTCAAGCAAGAACTCTTCTTGCTTGAAGAAAGCAAATCAAGCTCGATGTGAATACCTGTTCCCAAAAGGGTGGCAGCTCTGACAGCCTTTTTGGCTTCAGAGCTATTGGGACAACCATCACTTGCCCACCCAGCAGATGTTGGAGGATGTCATGTTGGTTTGCATTTGCCCTTGATTTACCTGTTACTGGCCATGCCCGTTCTGCAATAGCTTTACTACCTCCTTCCTAACAGCAGTACGACAGCAGGCAGCAGCAGCCCCAAGGCCAAGTGTGTCCAAGAACCTCTCTTGGCTGTGGTGAAAAGGAAGATGGCTCCTGCAGCAAGCTCTACAGACATATCACCATGACCTCTTACAATCAGAAGAGCTCTGTGACCTGATGTTAGTACTACCAGCAGAGACAAAATTCTGCCTCTGAAAACAGAAAATTGTATGTTCTTGGATTACCCAAAGACAGGGATTTTGACTATTTCTGCTGTTTAAATTTTTTAAAACTTTCTCTAGGTACTGAGATAGAAAACATTACTGCAGTGCAAGCTATTATTTTTCTCTCTCTGGTTCTTGCCAGACAGCATATAACTGCCAATGAAAAGCCCACACAGATTCACTAGCTTGTTTTCATTTCAATACCATTTTTGGCCTCCTCTCTAACAAGTCAGACTTAACTTTACAATTCCCAAGTAATTACTGTGTACACAAATTCAGGTAGATGTTCTTGCAGAACTTTAACTCCTTCTTGTTATTGGTAAGCTGCAGGAATGAGGCCCTGTTTGACAGCACATGAAAGGCCAATTCTGGTAGTATCTTGTTACGAAGTGTGTTTAGTGAAAGTAAGTATAAAAGCTGACTGAAGCAATATTCTTAAGATTATTTATTACTATTATCTAAAAAGAAAGAAAAAATTAGGTGTCCCTGGAGATTCAATTGACACGAAATAATTCCAGCAGAAGGTGTTAAAGAGTGGGTCCACTTTTAACGGGAAGCTGGAGAAAAATTGGCGACCTGTTTTTGACAGCTTCATCCCTCCATCCTTTGTCCAAAATGTGGATAAGCTCCACACCTCTGCCATTACACAGGGAAAGGGGCGTGAAGACACTTCACAGAATTTATAGAGGCTAAAAATGCAATTTACTATGCAGAGCAATTTGGAACTTAGTCTGACATCAAGCAATAACAGGGATGTTGTTACCTGGCAAACAGAACCGGAAATGTAAATTAAAACCCATCCTTAGCTGAGATTTTCTTGAACTCCTAGCAGAAAGGTAAAGTTACATCTGAAGAGCTTAAAGTTTTTCCTTCATCAAGAAAAATAACCCATGGGTTTTTATTTAATAATAAGGGGCAAAGAACGTATCCCAACAGTAGAACTATATTTGTCAGTGAGCTACCATTTAATGTATGTAGTAGCCCTATATGCTGTGTTTAGCTTGCACACAGGCAAGCCCTGGGATGAATTACTCAAGAAAGTTCAGTTTTTAAAAAATTTAGAAGAACTGGGAATATCAAAGGGTGTGGTGCAGAATTGTAAGATTCACTGACCACAATTACAGCTTTGTTATCCTATTAATTTAGGAAAAAATACATCTCTGGCTATTTTGAAAACAATATCTGATAACTGAATTCCACTTGTGTATTTCCAAAATATTAGGATTCTGTTCTTTATTTCATAAAAGTTACCATCTCCATATATATTTTCCGATTTCCTCCTTGGAAGAGAACTGCATTACCATTCCTTCATCTTAGGGATGCATAGGCACCAAGATAGCTATGGCAACCTGATAATAATGAAAACTTCTCAGACAGATTCATAACCATCTAAATATTGGACGAAAAGGCTCTGCTTCTATAGACAGAGGATTATTCAGGAATTATGTAAAATCCAGTACTTAAGCAGATACTTAGTCAGAGTTCCAGCGCTTTTTTGTGTAGCTAACATTTTTGGTGCCGTTACTTTTCCTGTGTACCTCTAAACTAACGCGAGTGATGGCAGAATGTTATGGATCTCTACTTTCTACTAAAGTCAGGAGGTCTGAATACACAAAGTGTTCTCGCCGTCACTCAAAGCAACTTTTGTATCTGATTAAATGCATGATTCAAATTACCAAGTATTAAGAGCCTAAGTTTCCCATCTAGTCAGTAGAGAGTGGTAAATAATTCCAAAGCACTAATTAGGGCAACTAAGTAAACAGTATAAGTGGTTCCCCAATGTCACTAGCTCAATTAATGAAGAAAAATTGCTTTTGTAGAAATAAGTTTCTGGATTGATTTATAAACTAAACATTAAATACTGCCACTTTGTAGGCTATTCATGATGCTAAGTATATGCACCTTGGCATATGCTTTCCTCTAGACTTAACAAAGTAAGAAAGAGAAAGCAAGTTGATATTCAGAAAAACACACAGGGGAAAGAAATCTTGGCTGAAACTATTTAAAAGCACAGTATGGGCACTGTGACCTTGTTCTGTTCCTGATGAGAACCAAGATTGCTTTATTAGTTAGACCTGAAAATTAGTAGCTACAAGTACTTCAGAGAGCAAAAATTTGCACTGCTGCTTTAAATTGAAAGTATTGAATAACTTCATTTGGGATTGCTTGGTAGCTTTCTCCTGGTTCATTAAGTATGGAAAAGAACCTCTCTCCAATGGGTCTGAGTGCAATTAGAAATGTAATTCCCTATGAAACACACTGGGAGGTGCAAGGGCAAAAGCTCAGTGAAAGAAGAGCACAAGATCTGAGGTACCAAGGACAGATGGAGCACAGCCTGGTTAAAAACATTTGGGCAGACTGCAGCCTTTTGGATAATAGTCCAAACAGTTAAATTTCTGGTTTATTGTCAAAGTTTGACATCAGTCAAGAATGGGAGCTTGAGGGTTGTGCTACCATCTAGAGGAACCTCAACAGGCTGGAGAAATGGGCTGATGGGGACTTCATGAAGCTCAACAAAGGGAAATGCAAAGTCCTGCACCAGGTGGAGAATAATCCCATGAACCAGTACAGGCTGAGGGCTGTCTGACTGGAAACCAGAAAGGGACCAGGGGGTTCTAGTGGGTACCAAATTGATCATGAGCCAGCAATGAACCCTCACTGCAAAGATGTGCAATAACATCTGGGGCTGCATGAACCAGCAGGTTAAGGGAGGTGATCCTTCCTCTCTGCTCAGCACTGGTGAGACAACCCTGAAGTGCTGGGTTCAGGTCAGGGCCTCCCAGCACATGGGAGACAGGGACAAGAGGCAGTAGGCACGAATTAAAACCCATGAAATTTCATCTTAACATAACAAAAATATTTGTAACTGTGAGAGTGGCCAAACACTGGCACAGGTTGTGGAGTCTCCATCCTTGGAGATATTCAGACCCTGAGTAGACACAGTCCTGGACAACATGCTCTAGCTGACACTGCTTTAGCAGTGGTGTTGGACTACATGATATCCAGAGGCCCCTTCCAACCTCAACAATTCTGTGAACCATTTTGTCATACTATGTGATAAGGTGAGTTTAGGAAAATGATAGGATTTCATTTGAATGCAGAACAATTTGTCTTGTTTAAAGTGACAGTTGAGCTGGACACTACGTGCCAGTCTGTGTGAGATACCAACTTCCATGAACCAGGTTTAAAAACAATATTGCAGATTGCAAATGTACTAGATGATCTAATAAAAGATATTACTGCTACCCAAAAACATGGTCTAGTTCATCTCTGCACAGTCACTATTCAAAATTAAATGACAGGTCTGCAGCAGGAGTTTTTTATTTGGGGATAAATCTTTTTAATTGTTCCCTACCTATTCTTGTTTTTGTATGGCTGTTAATGTCTTTATATGATGGCAAGTAGATGAGACATATTGTTCTTCATTAGTAACAAAATGTATTGCAGGAGAGGTACATTTGCAAAGAGCTGTGCTGGGAACTGGGTGTCCTTCCTCAACTGGAAAGGGAGAATTCCTCAAACTACAGCCATTGGGGCATTACAGAAATTACATCCATTCTCCTGGGTATAATTTACATAAATTATGAAATAAAAATGGAAAACTGAACTAAAAAGAATAACTCATATGAAGGAGAGTGATAGACTGCACTGTTTTGGTTATGAGAGTAAATTTTTATTTCTCAGACCAGTGTGGTATCTGATGTAGTATTTTCGGAAATTATTTGCAAATCATCAGCAAGCTGCCTAGCTAAGGGAGCAAGCCATTACATTTAAGATTGCAAGATAAACAGCACTATTACAGCAGAAGTATTTTTCCTCTGTATCTCCAACCCCTTGCATGACCCCCAGGAGGCACAGAGATTGAACAAGTTCATCAGCAGAGGGAGATGGGTGTGTTTAACCTTCAAAAGAGAAGGTTTAGAGGGTATCCAACTGCTGTCATCAACTATCAACACTGAAGTTTTAAAGAAAACAGACCCAGGCTTTTCCCAGGACGCACAGCAGAAAGGAGAGAGGTGATGGTCTCAGGCTGTAGCAAGGGAAATTGCAACCAGACGTAAGAAAAATATGCCCCTTGTGAGGGTGGTGAAGCACAGGTCTGGGCTGCCCAGGGGGCTGTGGGATCTCCATCCTTGGAAATCCAAAACTCAGGCAGACAAGGCACTGAACAGCCTGATCTAACTTTGAAACGAGCTCTGCTTTGAGCAGGGTGTTGGACTAAGAGATCCCCAAATGGCCCTTCTACCATGTAATTCCAACTCAAATATTTTTTATAGATCCCAATCCAATCCATCTCTTAAAATAAATCTACTAGAGACACTAGAGGAATATAATTGATTTCCTTGCTCAATCTAGTTCTGAAAGATACTGATAATACAAAAATTATTGACAAGTCGGAAAAAAAAAAAGATAATAGCTGTAGCTGAAGCTCTGTTCTTTGGGAGATATGTTTTAGTGTTCTTCCTTTGTCCTTTTTCAAATGCAAGCTCCTGGAATTTACACAATGTTATTTAAAATGACACTTCAGTGGGTTTTTTTATTCAGTTGCCTATTATCACAATGAGACTATCAAGTCAAGAACTATTATTTACACAAAATACGTGACAAGAGAAAGTGGTGTACCCTATGTTCCTCACTTAGATATTTTTATCCCTAATACCTCTTTCTTCGAGATCCTATTGAAACTGGAAGATAAACATGTTGGATAATGATAAAATATATGAATGGGAACAAGGGATTGGATCTGGAATTTTATGGAAAAAAAAATCCTTTATGATACAGACACTCCTGGATGGACCAAGGCTTGAGAACTTACCTGGGAAACAATGTTTTGAAAAGCAGATCCAGGGTAGTCACTCTCTAACTTGAAGTCAGAGCAAAAAAATGGCTTTCACAGGCAAAAAAGTCCTTTTTCTGAGAAGATGGATAGTTGAAAGCACCCCTGCTATGGCTGAGGAACAAATGAATGCCGAAAAAAATAGTTGAAGAACCCATTAGAAAATGAGATCAATAATATTAACTGTAGTCCAGAATCAGACTGGTAAATGAGATAAATCACTGAGAGGAAAACCACAATAAACCCCCAAAAGTCATGAACTTCACTTGACTCTGGTAAATATTTCTGTCAGTCTTTTAAGGTCTGTGGTAAGTCTTGTGGAACCAAATGGAAAATTGAGCAGGGGCTATTGGTTTCTTGCATAATTCAAAAACTAATAGTAATCTCTTCTGGTGTTTTATCATTGCTGTAGATTAGGTTGCCTGTAGTACTAATTCAGCAGAGTCCTGCTGACCACAGAGAAAATCAAAACAGCTTATCTGAAGCTCTGATTAATAAAAACAAATCTCCCTTAGTGTGAAAGTGTTGCCTAACTTTTAAAGTGAAAATTAAAAACCTGATTTTCACACCTTGGAGTCTTTCATACAAACAGTTGTTACTGCTTACAAATCCACCATGGGAAAACTGGAACCACATGGGAGAGGACTCATCTGGGGCAATTAATTTTTCTGCCAGTGATTTAAGCCCAGTGTGCAATAGGAGCCATTTCTTCTAGTCCTTCCCTGAGGCATCCCAGTTTTCAAGGGAGTGTGTGTCCAACATATTCTTTAAAAAATGGGTCAAATCCTCCCAGCATGATATCAATGCACTGCTTTTACAGAAATATTAATGGAGGAAGAGAATCAGATGGAAGCCCCTGGATGTCTAGGTCAGAAAGAGGCTGAAGTCTAATCCCATCATACAAAACTGTGGTGTCCTCGTGACAGCCACAGACTGATTAGTCTTTTTCCTCAAAACTGGAAACACTGGGAATGGGGAGAATGGGCAAGCTCGCACCAGCAACAGACAGAGACTGAATAACTATTACTTGGGGAAAAACTGGCATGCTGCTCTAGTGAGAAATGCACGTGTTGCTGGCTGTCTTCTCAGGGGAAAAGACTGGAGATGGTAAGTGGAAGTTGAACAATTCAAAGAAGCACAAACCCTGCAACCCCAGGCCCCTGACCTCTCCAAAGGCTTGACCCCAGGCTTATGGTGCCCCCAGTATCCAGCTACAGATGTCTTGTCCTACTCATCAGCTAGATTGGCTTGAAGCTTGCTAGTGGATTGCACACAGAGAAGAGAGGGGACACTCACAGAGCAGGTAACTAGGGATGGAGTTTAGTAAGGATGTGTGACAGACTGTGGTGCTCAGGCACAGGGACTGGCCAGGCGAGCATACTGACCAGTGCCTGGTTACACATGGTTATTCACTGGTTATCCCCTCAACCCTTTTTTCCCCACATTTGTTCCTTCCCTGTCCACCTTCATGCCTCCCTTTGGTTATTCCCCTAAATCCTGTGTAATAAGTTTAAAACAGTCCCAAAATCCCATTCAACTCCTAATAAGACTGCTCTTTCCCATAAGACACATGGTAATTTGTTTTTTCTTCTTCTTACATTTACAAAGCTGCATCTGAAGCTCTACCTCTTCGAGGTTGCACCTAAGTGGTTCATTAAGTGACCCCTCAGTCAGCTTTTTCAGGTCTATCTGTCTGTGTGTTTGATTTATTTATTTTCCTGTTTCTTGACCTTGTCTTTTATGCTAAATAACTATTAACCAGCTATCCTTACAAGGTAAGCATTAAGAGAACAGAGTCTTAAGGTTAAATGAGCTACAGACTGTCTAGTAGTTCCTCTTGACTAACCCAAACACATGGTTTGGGAGATGATTTTTTGAGGGAGCCCAGCACCAGCAGCTCCTCTGGCTTGAACCCCAGCCAGGGATGCCAAACACAGGGAGAGCCAGGACCTTCTGCCTTCAGGTGCTGCTGGTGAAATCCCAGTGCTGCACTCCAAAACTCTCTGAGCACAATTGCTGCAGGGCCCCAACTCCTCCAGTAATGACCTGGTTTGCCACACGCACTTTGAGTTTGACTCATCTCATGCAGTTCACAAGGTTGGACAACTTGTGTGAGCTAATCACTAGGGTCCCTCCATAGTGATTAAAGACAGAGAGGCAAACCAAGAAGATGCGTCATCCCACTTTTCCTACACACCTGCCTCAGGATGAAACAAAACCCCGTCTTGGAGATTTCTTTCTCTCTGTTGACTACAGAGGAGTCAAGGCAATTAACCTTGTCTAAACACCTCATTCCCAATAGCATGGCTGGGTGTGATAAGTTCCACCTCTATGTGGAGATGCGGAACTTATCTACATGATTCAGGACTTCTCATGTGACTGTAATCAAACCCCTCACCTCTCTGTGCCTAATGGCCTCTCTGGAGCCCCATTGCTCTCAAGGGACTATCTGTTACTCACGTCAGTCACGATGAGGCCAGCAAGGGGTCTCAGCAATGAAACCCATGTGCTTTCTCCACCTTTCAAGATGTCATGCAGCTGGCCAGCAGCAGGTAAGGCAGCCAACTGTTCAGTATGCTCAAAGCCATGAGAACATGCTGATTTCTACACAAATACCACTATTATTGTTGGTATTATTATGCAAGTAGTTGATCTATTAGTAATATTTTTGTATCCTAGAAAATGCATGCATTTAAATGCCTTTAAAAACACCAAGTTGAAGGGTAAGACAAATGAAACGGGGAAAACAATATTCTGTAACATGTGGTGTACTTGTATCCCAGCAAATGGCACATTACTCCTGGAAACCTCCCACGCTGTGGAGTGTCAGTGCTGGAAAGTCAGCTCCAAGCTCGCTCTTCAGCGGGTGGAATGCCACCAAGCTCTTCCATGAGGGGTGAGCACAAGCCAAAACACCCTGAAGGGGGCTCTGGTTGGGAAGCTGCTCCGCACACACGTAGCCATGAAGCTGAATATTGTTTGTCATTCAGGGAGAAAGCTCCTCTCAAATTATTTGTTCTTTCCTCAGAGGGAAGGAAAAATCTTAATCTCATCTTCTTCACAAAATTTTAGGCACTTGGTTATTGCTAGAAATATTCAAGGATTCTAAATATGGAAATGTCAGCAAAGGAAGTTCAGCCAATTCAAAAAGTAAGGATGAGAAAAAAATACACTATTTTCTTGTAGGTTAAGAAAAATGCAGACAATCTTTTCATTGAAATGCTGGATTGGAGTTTTTGAAAAGTTGCAAGGATGGTTTCTAAGGCTTTATCTTCCCTGAGGAAATCAACTCAAAATGCAACCAAGCCTGGATAAAATCCTAATCTACATACCCTCCAAAGAAATTACTTGGATTTTTGGTGCATGAAGGGTCTGTCCTTTCTTAGCAAACTCATAGTTCTCATCAGTGACCATGATCCTTTCCCACAGACCATATGAACATGATCTTCTTTGAACTCAAAGTTACCACAGAAAAATTAGGCTTCTCTGGTAACTGTAGTTTCCAGCTGGTCAAGGGGGCAGACACTCCTCTCCTGTGCTCTGTGCAACTCCCTTGGTAACATCCTGGCTGGACAGAGGAGAAGGTTGGCTGATTTTTGCATGGAAAGAACAAAAAGAAATACACTTCGAAATGGAGTCAGATGAAATTAAAGCTTGTGAAGAAAAGCTGAAATAAGTATAAGGATTTGAAGGGTTTAGGCTAAAATGTTATAGGTTAGTTCTATACCACTTGCCATTCACAGATGCTGGTTAAAGAGAAGTCTGTGTCAGACAGAGCTCAAAAAAGTTGGATTTGTGATGCAGAAGTCATGAAAGACAGAACACAATGATTTTCAGGAAAACATCAGCAGGAAGATCAGAAGAGCAACGAAGAAATTAAAATATGAGATGCTGCAGAGATCTACAAGATTAAGAAGATCAAAACAGAGATTGACCAAAAACTGCCTGATGTCCATATTTAGTGTGAGTCTAAAAAGGATAGATTGAAGGCTATCTAGCTAGTAGTACTTGTGTGGAAGTAGTTCATACCTGAAGCAAAGCAGCCAGGTCTGGTTAGGTTTGCATTCCCAGAGATCATAAAATCATTGAATCATAGAATAGTCTGGGTTGGAAGGGACCTTCAAAGGTCATCTAGTCCAACCCTCTTGCAAGAAACAGGGACATCTTCAACCAGACCAGGTTTCTCTGGGCCACGTCCAACCTGACCTTGACTATTTCCAGGGATGGGGCATCTACCACCTCTCTGGGCAACCTGTTCCAGTGTTTCACCAGCCTTGTGGTAAAAAATTTCTTCCTTCTATCTAGCCTAAATCTGCCCTCTTTTAGTTTAAAGCCATTGCCCCGTATTGCAACAGGCCCTGCTTAAAATTTTGTCCCCGTCTTTCCTGTAGGCCCCCTTTAAGACATATTGGGTTGAAAAAGACTGGAATCAGCCAGATAAGAAGAGTAGTATCAGAGGGAGAGCAGGACAAGAAGGAAAGGAGTGGGATTTGAGCATGGGCGAGAAAAATGAGTCTTTATGTAGCTAATGTCTGGGAGGAGTGATAAAAGCAGAGACCGAAAACCTGATCCACAGTGAGAAGGCAGAGAAGGAGAGAGGGCATGAGAAGCTGGAAGGCCGGAGTGGTCACTGGCAGTGTAAAGACAGCTGGACCACATCAGTTATGTGTTTGTGCAGAGCAAGTGCTCCCACATAATGAGAACCCAGCAGTTCACCAAACATTGATTCTGATTTTTTGTTTTCTTTTCCAATATTGGGATCAAGAAGGATGAATTTTTACCATCCCTCAAAAAAAGGAGAAAAATATAGAGCCTTCTGAACACGTTCCATGAATTTAGCATAATTCTGTTCTTGCTGAGCTAAGAACACTTTTTTTTTTGTTCTGGGATTTAATTGTTTATTTATTTATTTGTTTGTTTTGTTCTGTTTCGTTTTGTTTTGTTATGTTCCTGTGCTGTAAGCATCCAGTATTTGAAATACGAACAGCCTCCACTGCTGGTAATTCACAAGATAAATTTTGTTGCTGTTTCCTTCTGCCAGACTGGGTAAAGCCTAACTTCGGTAGTTTTAGAAGGAAGGTTTTGAGCAGCCCCTGTAGTTTTATATCTCTTGAGTAAAGCTTTGGGAGCTTTGGTGTTTTCTACACCACCTAAAATTTTTCTTTTGTGGATATTATTTCTAAAAACCACGTTTCCTTTTAGGTATGTTCCAAGGGAAATAAAGTTCCACTTATAGAAGTTGAAGCAAATGAGATTTTGGAGATCACTGTCACATCAACTTTTGCATGTGCTCTTCTCATGGCTAAAACTGCTTGTTACACCCTTGCTGGGACCCTCTGAGAGCTCTTAGCACCTGTTTTCAAAAAAAGACCAGTTCTCTGTTCACTGTGCTAGGCATTGTTCTACATCGCACAAAACCCGCCAGGGAAAACTGGGATATTCAGCTCCAATTTCTGTCAGAGCTGCAGACACCAACACAATGCAATTATGCCTGCAGACACCCTCCGTGCAGAAGGTGTACACATCATATCTCATCTCATTGCCATTCTACAGGAGCCTTGGCTAAGGATTTCGGGAATTCAGCCCTTCTGCTGTCAAATACTATTCCATCTCACATCAAATGCACCGCTTCTGGCAGGACAGCTTATACGCCTGAGCTTAAAACTAGCTCTACAAATGTTTCAGCAAGTTAAATTTGACAGCACAAGTGTCCCTGTACAATGAGCACTCCAGAAGAAGAGGTTCAAAGAAAGGGAGTTCAGCACATTCATGACTCCTCTTCCTTTGAATAAAATACACGTGTCTCTTACGACTTCTGCCAAAATGTAGGGTTTGAGTCCCAGATTTCGCAGGTGCCATCCGTTGCTTGTCCAGCCTTCCTCTGAACTCCAGGGAAGTAGGACTTTATTTTTCTTCATCAAATAGCAGAAAGTCACAGGGATGCTCTGCGATCTGCTTCCCATGTGAAGTTCCAAGCATCCTCTGCTTCCATAATGACACCAAGTCCCATTTCCCAGTGGGACCCAAGAGGGCCCAAACAGGAGCTGGCTCTGGCACATATCATTAAGGGTGAGCCTTAGGGTGCTCTCATGACAAGTCCTCCAATATACCAAATCTTTTGTTATTGCAAATTCAGACATAAAATCCAGCTGAAGAGAATTGCTGATACATTGTTATAAGGAGGTGGCAGAAGACTTTTGCTATGTGTGATGAACGTGTCAAACTGACTCTTTGCATGAGGTTACATCCATATACCTGTCCATAGATAATACCAGTAGTACAAAGCCAATTTGAGCTGGACCTCTTGTATCACTGAGAAATAAAACACACCGGCTTAGCCATAGCGTTCAAATGCTGTAGTGCATCATAGAGTGTGCAGGTCCTGCGAACATTCATTTTGGGTCTATGCTACTTAATTTCCATCATTTCAGAGGCAATTCATTTTTTTCATGAATTCTTTCTGAGCTAGTCAGTGCCCAGTGATAAGTCTTGCCCTTCCAGAATACTGAGCTCAGCAACCCTCAAAATATTGGAAAATCAAGAAATATAGCCCTGCAATGCACAGCCACACTGTCTTTACTCTGCTTCTTTCCTATCCCATTAAGGCCAGCTGTAACCAGTGAGAATGATTTGAAAGCACTCTAGGGGTTTACTGATGGGAAATATAGTTACGATGTGGTGTGATACATACAACAGCGATGGGGTCAAGGGCTCACGTGGTTTAGCACAGTCAGACCATTTTGAAGAGCTAAATGGTTGAGCATAAAACAAACAGAGGTAGATCCCGTTCGACCCTGTGCAATGGAAAACACACCTCTATGGGTGTACCGGGACAGTATACTGGCTGAGGAGAGNGGTCAAGGGCTCACGTGGTTTAGCACAGTCAGACCATTTTGAAGGGCTAAATGGTTGAGCATAAACCAAACAGAGGTAGATCCCGTTTGACCCTGTGCAATGGAAAGCACAAATGTGTCCTCTATGGGTGTACCGGGACAGTATACTGGCTGAGGAGAATTAGGGTTGTAGCAATGTGTCCTCTAATGCTGTGTTTCTATTCCTCAGATACCAAATGTTTGAGCTGTTCTTAAAAAAAACATCGTAAGAGGGCATACACTATCACAGCATAACCTTAACACTGCATTAAAGCATTTTGTTGTTGAATTTCTTAGAACCATTTTTTTAAACACAAGAGAAATATTTTCCTGCAGGGATGGATGTGCACATGCACAGCTATTCTAGTGTGAAGATCTGGGATACTACTGTAGCACAGTAATTGTAAAAAATACCTATGGGTTGTCTTCCCTCTACATTTTGTTACTGTGAGATGAATAGCAGAAGGAAACAGGGAAATGATATTAATCAACACATTAAACTGTGTTGTCAGCCAGTCCTTAGAGCATTCAAAGATGTACCTTTTTGCAGTTATTTATATCATTCAAAAAAGAACACCACAGACTGCAGAAAACTTGACTTCAAATTACCTGGTATTTGAAACTTTTGTATTGGGGCCATAATTTCAGCCCTGACAGACAAATTTCAGGCTTCTCTGCTGTTTCTAATTCCAGTACTTTTCGCTCTGTCAGAGAGCACCCTGCCTGCAGGTGCAGGAGGCTCTGAGTTTGTGCAGTCCCCAGGGCTGGTGAATGGCAGAGGCAGGCATCCCCTCTCCCCATTGATGCTTGTCATTCATAGTTCCCCCACCACCTGCAGCATTAATGCACCTTCCAATATCCTTGAAGAAACGAAGATGAGCAGAGATATTGAATGTGCATAAATATTCATGTATTTGCATCAATTCAGCTGTTAGGCAGGAGGATCCTGCACCCTTTGCAGGTCTGTGGTGTGGGGGTGATAACTGCACACATCTGAAGATGTCCAAGGTCTGGGATGCCACTGTGCACCCCCTCCCATAGCTTTGCTCATTAAGAGGCACCAATTTCTTTCTTGGTTTCCTGGAGCAATGGGAGCCAGTGAGGCTGGGAAGCCTGCAGAAGACAGTAGGGATAGAGACATGTTGCAGAAAGTTTAGGTGGAGGCAGAGCCTGGTGAAAGCACCAGAAAGGGAGGGCAGTTGTAGAAAAGTCAGTCAGCAGAAGACTCCTGGATCCACTGCAGCCTGCCTTGAGGCAAGATTGACTTTACCTTTGCCAACCCCAAGCACATCCTTCAGCTAACACATTCTTAAAACCTATACAGCAGGATTTTCTGTAACTTCCCTAGTTAGCTTGTGCCCAATCCCTCACCATCCTGCTAGAAGGTTTTTCTAATATCCATCTTAAATCTGCTTTCTGAACAGTAAACAGATTTCTGCCGTGCTGTGGAGAACACTTGAGAATACCTTTCCCTTTCCAGCAAATTATAACATCATTGTGTACTGTTTTCTCATTCATCTGTCTGCTCAGATTTCCATTTTCCAGACAAAATGATCTCAAGTCCTTCCGCTTTCCCACATAAATTGCCTCTGTAAACCTCTTCACATTCTTGGAGGTCTCTTCTGCGCTGTTTCGCATTTCCCTGTCGTTCTACTAGATAACACCTTTCAAATGTCATGTACTATGTATGACTCCAAGAAGACAGTGACCTCCACTTTAGACTTCTACAGCCATGAGTATGATCTAATAATTTTTGTTAATATATTCCTGAATAAAATTTCCATTTTTTTTCATCACTTCATCCTATAGCTATGTATGGTTCCTTCCTGCAGCACTGATACTCAGCCAGATATGTCCCGTTATACATGAAAGTCTTCTACCTAAATTTAGCACTTCGTACTTGACTTTATTGCATTTCATCTTACTGAAAACCACTTTACATTCCTGTCCTTCCTTGCAGTTTCTCTTTCCTCAGGTTGGTGTCATTCTCAAATCTGATGATCACGCTCTCTGTTCCATCATCTCAGCTATTAAGCACAATCTTGAAACTGCTAATGAGACTGACCCCCGTACGACCACACTTCAATGCCCTTGGAGAGTGACAGTGAATCCTTGATTAACCCTCATGAAGAGGGCTTCATCAGTCAGCCATGCACCCACTTTTAGTGATTGCATCTGCAGGATATTTGTCTACTGTGGTTATAAGAACCTCAAATGAAATAGCACCAAGAGCCTCACTAAAATCAAAATGAATCATACTAACCCCCTTCAGCCACAAGGCTGGCTACCCTGCCAACGAAAAGAAGTAGGCTGGTTTGATGGGATGCATTATTTACAAGCCTGTGCTGGCTGTTTTTATTCCCTATTATCCCCTAGATCCATTCTTTCAGTGGATCGAAGTTGAGCTGATGGGTATGTGATTTCCTGGGTTCATCTTTTATCTACTTTTTAAAGGTAAGCCTGTTCTTTCCCCTCTTGCACTCCTCTTCATCAGACAGCTTGAATATATATCTTGTCAAAATTAATTCTCTCTCTCTTCTTTCCTGTTCCTGTATCTCCTTCTTAGATGAAAGTCAATAATTCAATGACTGCAGTTAACTTTTTTTCACAAAGCCGAGGCCAAGAAAACATGTAATATTTCTGTATTTTTGCATGAATTAGTTTACTTTTTTTCTTTTTTTTTGGTGGCTGACCTAGACTTCCTTTTAATTCAGTTTGCACATCTCTTTCTTGGTTCCCTTTATTTGCTTGCAGTCTGCACCTCACTTTTAATCTTATCCTCTTTGATTTCAACTCTACACCTTGTGCCCTCACCTTTTACTATCCCTCTGGGGTTTTTTTTCCGTATTTTTGAGGATACGTATTTGATTTTCAAGTCCTTAAAGAACTCCTGAGACAACTGTATTGGTCTGTTTCTAATTCACCTATTTTTTCCTTTGCAATGATACAGCTTGCCACTTCGCTTTTTACATAATCTCTTTTAATAGCTGTCAATCTTTGGCACTTCTTTGTATTTAAAGCTCTTGGTTTTGTTTAGTTCTTCCCACCAATTTCCTAGTTTCTTAGTCTGCTTTTTTGAGTCCATAACATATTGTGCTGCTTTTTCTTAGACAATTGCTTAGACTTATGAATTTTATCATGTAAAATCACTTTCACAGAAATTGTCTTCCACTCTTAAAAGTTCTCATCTATTCTCAATTCCTCCTGCTCAAAACTAAACTGAACCAACTAAGATCCTCCAGTGGCAACAGACTCTGCCTTGTGGCCATTTTTGGCTAGGTATTCAGTTGAGCACCACCTTTTATGATAGATACATATGATAATGTTGTTCCCACCTCCTCCATGTATCTTCACCCAGAGATGGCCAACAAGCCTGTAGCCGTCCTGCCCCAGTTGCCAGGCAGCTCCAGAGGATGCTGTCAGTGAAATGGACTTTCCTGGGGGCCTCTCTCAGGAGAACTGATGAAAACAGTCACAATCCCTGTCGCATTCCTTCAGCCCTACTCCACAGGGAGTGGTCAACTTGGGTGCATCTGGGGCCAACATGGGGGTTTGCCAACCTCTGAGCAGATACTGTCCTGTGGCAGTCAATGCTTGGTGGGTTAGAAGTGTCCCAGTGCCTTTTAGCTGGTGTCTGCAGGTTGACAGCACTCCTGCCAGGATGGAGGACCTGGACTCCCACATGGTGCCCTCCTCTCAGTACAGCAGCTATGAGCCACCCAGCCAGGGCAGAGACAAGTGTCTAAGCATTGGTCACTAAGATTTGGGTTTGCTTTTCTTCATCATATCTCATAGCCACATGATGGTCCTTCAACAAGGAAGTGTTCAAGGAGTGTTCAACACTTCCTTGAAATTGTTGAAGGTCAGGTTGGATGGGGCTTTAAGCAACCTGATCTAGTGGAAGATGTCCCTACCCATGGCAGGAAGAATTGGACTAGATGGTCGTTGAAGGTCCCTTCCAACACAAATCATTCTGTGATTCTAACAAGACTAAGTGGGGCAAAAAGTGGACCCTGTTTCTGCCAAAAGGTGTCCATCAGCCTTCTTGAGACATACACAGTCTCAGAGATCAGATATAGTATTAAATATAAATGTTACAATTCAGGTTTTTTTATATTCCTTTCAAAAGTGAATACAAGGAAAACTTTATTCAGGACTGGAAGGAGCACTCTGTGACAGTCTATGGAAATGAGTTGTTTAATACCACACATAAACTGATTGGTCTTCACCTCAAAATAATTTTAATTAATACATTGCTCCAAAACCTCATTCCTCATTTCCACATTATGCTAAATTGATACAGTTTTAAAGTACTTCATATTTATTTTTTGCCTTTCAGATGAGAATGTTCTAGATAAGATAACGACACATACTGCTTGACTTTTATGATCATATGTTCATTATTTCAACTGATTGCACAGGATTAAAAAGTGTCTGTATGGTCTGATTGCAGCATATTTCCTTTCAAGAACAGTGAGATTTCACTTTTGTTAAAAACATACACACACAGATAGAAATTGTGCTAACACCTGCAACCACAATACCTTTGAAAAATAATCAAAACCTGAAGTTTTGCTTTTGTTTAGAATGAAAATAGCTCATTGATTTTTTTTTTAAAAAAATTTAGTAACAGCTTCTACAAGTAAGTACAACATTTTATCCTTTCACCATTCTTTTCTGCTGTCATACCAACTTCTTTTACTTTCAGCTTTTTCTGAGATACAATGGTCTCTGCTAAGCCTTTGTGATGGCTGTGATTGAGCTACTGGTTATGCACTGCTTCCAGCTATCAGATTTCTCACACATCCTCCATCTTCAGGAACTGATACAAGAATCTCTGAAAATGCAATGGAAAAGAGTTATGCAGCCTTGAAAGGACCACAAGCCTTCAGTGTTCCCTCTCCCGGCCCCAGGCTTCTCAAAGTGTTCTCAAAGTTTCAGAAGCGTGTGGACTGAAGTCCAATATTTTTTAGCCACTAGCATCTTTAAGTGCCCCCTGATTGTAAAACAGCCTTTGTTGGAAAACATATTTCTTTAGGAAGGTGCTTATACTCCCCAGAATGCCATTTGAGTTGATCTTAACAGCATGAAACTCGTCCTTCTAAGAGTACAGTATTTTCCAAATTTCTACAGCAAATTCTGAAAATCATTGGGTTTTTCTCCACTTAGGTGTAGGCTGTTGAACAAATCAGACCCTGAACTGTTCAGAAATATAGCCCTCTTTTTGTTCCCATCCATCCCTGCACCCTCACCTGCCTTCAGGAAGATACCAGATTTCCCCTTGAACCTCACAAGTGTCCTGCTGCATCTCTGGGGTCTTCTAGACGCGTTCATGTTCTTGTTCATGGTAATTTCTCCATTCCTTTTCTTTTTTCCTACTCTTGTCCATACTACCACTTTTAATATTTCATATAAAAATGTAATGATATTTCACTTTCAAGACTGAAACATGAAATATTCTCTGGGGGCCAGAAGTCAGGGGTCTGCACTGGTGTTAATAACTGTAACAAGCCTTTTTGTTTATTACTTTATCCTGAGTTAAACTAAAAGCTATTAGAAGAAAAAGCATCTAAAGGAAAGAGAAGGGCACATGTCTAATTCTGCCAGAAGGCCGATGGTAACTCTCAAATAACCAGCATCTTAAGGAGAAGGTTTCATGTTGACACCAACCCACAGAAGACTGCTTACCCTTGCTCAGCCCTTCCTGTATACCTCCCTGTGTCATCTGCCCATCTGCTGGCTTCCTGTTGTCACCCACCTTGCAGCATCACCTCCCATATCTCCTAACCTGAACTGGCAGTCTGCCAGCTCCCTTCTGGTCAGCATCAGTGCGTCCCCATTGCTCCCTTTTCTTTCTTTGCAAAGCCACTCCTCTGCTGAGCTCTTATCCAATACACATCCCCATCCCAACTCCACAGACCTTTTTCCACCTGGTGCTTCTCAATCCCTGCTGCCAAATCTCCTTCCCAGTGCTGCTGCTTCTACACAGCTGTGTTTTACAGACCTATCACTTAGGCTGCTACACCTATATTTTATTTTACTTATTGGTTTTTTTTCACAAGAAAGTGTGTCCTCCGGGAGAAAGGACAGAATATATGTTCTTGGTAAGTCTGTACACAGGATTATTCCATTAGCAATGTAACATTTGTACTACATGTCTTGTACCAGAGATTGAGTGTCAGCTGTCCCCTTGAACTGTTTCTTAATTTGTTTGGAGTCTGGGGGGGAACTGGAGCTATATACAGCTTTTGGAGCTTTGTATTTTAATGATTTCTCATTCTTAATTCTGATGTTCTTGGAGACAACTATCAAGAGAAAGAAACACACAACAGCCAAGAACATGTTAATTGCATCTACCCCTCTATTGCCAGTGAAGGAGCCAATGTATCAAATATGCTAATAAAAATCCCAGTTGGTGTGTTATCTTTTTCCAAAAGAAACTGGCAAATAGTATATTCCTTCAAGACTCACAATTCTGCTATTAGGGATTCGCCATCATGCCCTGTTTCTCAGGCTTTCCTTTTTGCCAAGGCTCTCCTGGTCCTCCCTAGCATGAGGGTCTGATGGAGGAAGCCTCCTCCAGGAGCAATGAAGTAAGACCGCCTGTTTGCAGCCCCCTCTGACTGCATCATAAGGGTAATTTTGAAGTGGTTGGGGAATAGGCTGAAAGGAATGGGGAACGTGCTTCTCTTCCAACAGCCAAGGTAAGTTTTCACTTTGAAAGAAAGTTGAGCTGTTTTGCTTGGTTGCGGTAAGGCTAAATAATTGTGAGGATTGCTCTGTGTGTATTAGGGTTATGAAATTTGTTATCCTCAAGAAACAAACAAACAATTTCAGGAGATCACAAGTAGCTCATATTAATTCTGGTAAAGCGTTGCCAGTGCTCAGGCAGTGTTAAAAATGCAGCCTGGCGTTAGAGGAGCATTTCTCTCAGGAGAAAGAGCACCCACCTCAGGGAATTTACTGCAGTCACTTGCAACGTCCCCTCAGGGGCACTGGCATGGCTGCAATCTTCAGTGCAACAAATGGTAGAAAAGTTTGCAGCCCAATGCCATACCTTTCTGAGACTGGCAGGAGAGCCCCTTCTCCAGCAATCACATGAGAACAAGGAATTGCCAGCAAGCAAAGGAAATGGAAGAAATCTGCAGGGATGCTGACAGCTGGGGCAAGGTGGCATGAAGTGTCCACTGGAACAGGAGTGTGAAGAGGGCAACAAACAGCGGGAGTCAAAGCAGCTTCACAAAAGCTGTAATTTTTTGCAAGCAACCCACATCAACTTTCCAAATTGTAAAATGTATCAAAAACGGGCAGAAGAAAGAAAGTAGAAGATTGGTGCCCAGTGTCCTCCACTGGTTTTAATTCTATTTTTAGGTCAATCTCATATTATTTTGATTTCTAACCTATGCTTTTTGAAGTTGTGAGAGCTGATGCTCTGAGGCTGTTGCTAAGTTTGTACCAGGGTCCCAGGCCAGCACAGCTGCAGACACGTTGGAGATGGAAAGTAGGACTTCAGAATCCAGTGGTCTGAGTTCAGAGCTACAATTGCCATATGAGCAACAGAAAAACACCGTTGGCTACCACAGCTTTTTATTTTATATCCTTTGCATGTCTCTATGGAAATATAATACTGACTAAGCTTCATAGATTGAGAATAGCTAGGCCATTAATTAGACTTCGCTGCAAGAAAGTTAGAATTACCAGAGAATCCTAAGTATGTTTGGACACCAGAGCTGAAGAAACATGAACAGAATTTTTATCCTCTTCATCACCTTTGAAAAAGCCAGCCAATAGGAAGATGCTGAAGATAGCCCAGCATCTTGCCATTAGAGGCAGATGGTTGGAAGAACCTGTATCCTGTTAACAACGTCATCATCTTCTGCATAAGACAGCCAGTCCAGCTGGAACAGTTGCCTCCAATTAAAGTGAGATAGAAAAGCATCATCTCACAATTGGCAAATGCTTTGTGTAACCAGGCTCAGACAGGAGATTATTACTGTGATGAAAATATATGTGTTTATGTTTAGCCATTTGAAAATGACCTACACCTTCTCAATATACAATAAGTAAATCAGTACAAAAAGCCCTGTGATTTACAAAAAAAAATATTGTTTTTACTGCATATAACAGAAAATAACATTTACATAAGTATCCATTTTGTTTAATTGCATACAACCTGATTTGACATGTTAAATACGTGGGCTTGATTTGAAAAGACAACAGGTATTTGTGATAACATGGTAAAAAAGGACCAAAGTTACCTTAGCAAATAATTAACCATAGATTCTGTTATGAATACATTTACAAGGATAACTGGATTAAAAAACCTCTGCAATAAAATTTAAAGTACATATGCTGGAGTATAATTGAGACACCTGCGTGTTGCAGTAATGTCGGTTTTTGCTTTCAGATAAGTAATTTGTACTAACTGTTGTATTATTATGTTGCCAGATCAAAAAGCCATGCTCTAAGCTTAAATG
>RSEF01000003.1:87302964-87320549 GCA_003993805.1 Himantopus leucocephalus | reverse complement strand
GGGAAGGGGGGGGGGGGGGGGGGGGTGCCGCTCGGGTCTCGGCGTGCCCCCGGTCACGTCGTTGAGGCGGTGGGCGGCGGGCAGCGGCGTTTCCCGGCCGGGAGACGGGGCTGGCGGCGGGCCCCTGCTTTGTTTCGGGGAGAAGTGTGGCGAGGGAGGGGGGGGTTGTGTGTGTTGAAGGGGGGGGTGGGCGGCGGGGCCGGGAGGCGCTGTGAGCTCCCGGCCGAGTGGTGAAATCGGGCCCGGGGTGTTGCAACCCGCTCTCCAGGGGGAATAGGGTGAGAGGTGGGGGAAATGGCTGGGGCTTGGGGTGGGGGGGAGCCGCTCCTCCTGCGGGAGTGTGGCGGGGAGGGATGGGGGGGGGGGNGGAGGGGGGGAAGTCGGTCACTGGAGGAAGTTGTAGGACATCTGAACGCGCAGAGCACGTGTTTCCATCGGGCTCATGGCGGCTGCCGCTGCCGCCGCCACCGTGGGTGGGTGCGGACTGGGAAGAGCGCTTTGTTCCTTTCGCTTGGCCGGCCGACACCGGAGCGGAGGCGGGAAGGGATCCCGGCCGCGCCTGGGGCCTGGAGAGGCGGCTCGCTCCCGGGTGGGGTGGGGGGGGCAGCGAGTTTGCAAACGAGAGGTGGAGGCAGCAGCGGGTGTCAGTGACGGTATCGCGGTGGTAGCGGCGGCTGCATGTGGCAGGTCTGCTCTTCCTCCCACCCCCGCCATTGGCTTCTTGCTCCATTTCTAACTTGTTCAGAGCCTCTTAGGGAGTGTGTTAGAGAGACAGAGAGAGGGAGGTGAGTCAGAGTGTCTGGCTGGGTTGTGTAAAACCTGCAGTGAAAGCTACCCCACCCCCGCTAGGCAGTGGTGTTAGGGCTTTCCTTTGTGTTAGTGCTTCTTTTGAGGAATTTTGTGCGTCTTCCAAAACTAAAAAGTATCAGGGGAGTGGTCTACGATTTTTATTTTTTTCCCTCAAGAATAGGGCAGTCTGTTGCATGTACTGTCACTTGAATTGTTCTACTTAAAGATATTTTTAGCTTAATTATGATGCTTATTGCATTTGAACAGATATCTGGAAACATGGCTACTGAACATGTTAATGGGAATGGTACTGAAGAGCCCATGGATACTTCTGCTGCAGTTACCCATTCTGAGCATTTCCAGACATTGCTTGATGCTGGTTTACCACAGAAAGTTGCTGAAAAACTAGATGAAATTTACGTTGCAGGTAAGATGCAAAACTTGCAAAACCACACTTACAATATCTTATTGGATTCTGCTGTCTTTGGGCTAAAATAGCAACTTTTTGTGGTTTCCAAAAGTATGGGAACTGCAGTCTTACAAAAATCTGTGGATGTTTTCCATTCAGTGCTTTAATTTGTCGTAGTATTTTTCAGAGAAAAGTTTTGGGCCAGGCCACCTGGGCTGAGGGGTGGGAAGGAGGAAGAGTATGCAGGTGACCATAGCAACAGATGATTTTTAGGAGGAGTAGGTGATGTGGTGTTTGTGCATTTTTTACAATAGTTGTAGGTAACTCTAAGCCACTGAAGCCTTGGTGTTCATCTTCTCATGTAAATGGTACTTCGTGACACAGTATTTGAGGTCGTGGGTGCAAAGGTTATTGTTTAGTTCCCTCAGACATGGTAATAGCTAGCATTTTTTAAGCTTGATTTTTGGATTGTGGTAGTCAGTTTTAGGCTGCAGTTTATTTGGCTTTATAGTTTTCTTAAAATGTACCAAGGTGCCAGTGCTAGGTAAGCTAAGTCAGGTTTTGATAGATCCTTCTGAATTCAGCTTCAGGATATTGAAAATAAACTTGGCCCATGTAACATCTGGGTTTCACAGAAGTCAAACAAATCCATAAGTGCAGTAACTGTTAATCTGAGTCTTAACTTTTGACAATTTTTGATGGAAAAAAAGTTAAATACACTTAAATATTTACCTTTAAGAGGACTGAGTGATTTCTTAGGTATAGTAACTTACGTTAATCAGTGATTGAATTAGGGGGCACTGAAATGTGTTAGATGTGTTAAATGTGGTTAAACAAAGATTGCTGCCCAAATGTAATTAGTAATTTTTTTCTTTTCTCTAGGGCTAGTTGCACATAGTGATCTAGATGAAAGAGCTATTGAAGCTTTAAAGGAATTTAATGAAGAAGGTGCATTGGCAGTGCTTCAGCAGTTTAAAGACAGTGATCTCTCACACGTTCAGGTAATGTTAAGCAATTTAGAATATAATTGTTGAGGGATAAACTGCTAGTTGACTGGCAAGAGGTTTGCTTAAGTTTCTTCAGTGGTCCATATGTGATGTGTAAAACGGGCACTGTATTAGTTCAAGGTAAAATTAGATTCTGGCTCGTCATGTTTTCAGAACTGAAGATTAATATATCTTTTGCAGAACAAAAGTGCCTTTTTATGTGGAGTCATGAAGACATATAGGCAGAGGGAAAAACAGGGGACCAAGGTGGCAGATTCTAGCAAAGGACCAGATGAGGCAAAAATTAAGGTATGTGCCTAAAAGGTAAAAGTTATGTGGTGTATCGTTTTTTTCAAAGCTGTTGTGACAGATACCTTGGTTCTTTTGGAACTGTGCTTTTCTTAAAAAGGCTATTTTAGATGATTGGTCATTATTTGAAAGCTGTCACATTTTTATCTTACACTTCATCCTCTTCAAGAGGAAACTTAATACACTTAATTACTGGAACTGAATGTGTATAAAAGTGAAAAAGATTTGGCAGTTTGCTCTATGTCTAGTTGAGACAGTTCTACTATTTCATAGTTAAAAGTTTTTGGAAGCTCGTCAGCATATGTCTTAGAGTTCACAATGTGTAACTGCAGCTATACTAGTGGTTGGTTGTGTTTCTTTTTTTTGTTTACTTCAGTTCAGGTTTAAAGCAACGCCACAATAGGGAGGAGATGCTACATGTGTCTGAAAAGACAGTTTGAAATGGATTTAGGATTTAGCCCGCTTCTTATGGCATAATCGGTGTTCTCATGAACTATACCCCAAACTGTCTTCGTAATGGACACATTGTTTCTTGGACCGAGTCTTCTGCTAGGAAGAGACTCCTGTCTCAAGAGTTAGGCATACTATGATTTATTTTAAAATTCTGTGACAAGTAACTTTACCGAAGAAAAACCATCTAAGCATGTTTAGTTGATGTCTTAAAAAGCGAGAGAATCTTTCATCTTTAACTTTCATGTGTAAACTGCAAAATGAATGTGTTATATATTACAAATAATTGTGTAGCTTGCGAAACTAGAAAATCTTTTTTCTCCTGACTTTGAGGCTGGGTTGACGTTAATTATAAATTCAAAAACCTGATACAGTTTTTTCAGTACCACATAAAACAACAGCAGTATGAGGACTCAGTTAACTAACTCAAAGTAGCATAGCTTTTACTGCTGATGGCTATGGCATTTAAAATAACTTTGCAGTTTTCCAGTTGTGAAATTACTAACTCTGGATTATAATTAGGCTTGTTTAATATGCTGTTTCTTTGTGTGTACAGTTGATTTGTCTTTCTACAAAATTATTAAGAAAGACTAATTTCAGAGGAGTTTCTCATTATGTATTTGCATACTGAATTTATCTAACATTTTAAATTGGTAGTATATCTGTAACTGTATGCAGTGATTCTAGCGAGGATCAGTTGTGCTGGGATGCTCTATGTGCCCACAAGGAATTTGAGGGGGGAAGGATAGGAGAAGGGAAGTAGTACTGCCACTTCAGTGGTGGGATACCTGAAGCAATCAGTACACTGTTCTAGGGGTGTAAGCACTTAAACATGTGTTCTTTAATATCACACTTATGAGTAATCTCATTAAGTGAAGGGAACTCCTGTGCATAAATGTTTGCAGGATTGGACATGCCAAAACAAGAAGTGGCTCAGACGAAGATCTTTGTAATTAAAGGGAAGCTCACTATTCTATGGGCATTTTTTTTATATGAAAATGAAGGAATTGGGAAAACTGTGAATCTCTAGTTTTCTATGAGTGTTTCTTTACCTGATAGTTCTAATAATTGTTTTGCAAGTTTCTTGTTGAAGTACAGTAGGCTCATTCGCCTATGGGAGTTTCAAAGCAGTACAGTTTAAGAGGTATTATAAGCATGTCTGTGAATGAAGTGCGTCTAAACTAGCTCAGTTTGTACATGATTTTAAAATTTTAAGTTTCTTACTTGAAGGCACTCTTGGAGAGAACTGGCTACACTCTTGATGTGACTACTGGACAGAGAAAGTATGGTGGTCCCCCTCCAGAATCTGTATATTCAGGACAACAACCTTCTGTTGGTACAGAGGTAAGGAGATATTTATGTAGTTATATTCTTATTCATTGGAAGTATTTTTTTATAAACAACGCTCTGTATGTCTGTTGTAGATATTTGTGGGCAAGATTCCAAGAGACTTGTTTGAAGATGAACTTGTTCCATTATTTGAGAAAGCTGGCCCTATATGGGATCTCCGCTTAATGATGGATCCACTAACTGGTCTAAATAGAGGATATGCTTTTGTCACTTTTTGTACTAAAGAGGCAGCTCAGGAAGCTGTTAAACTGGTAAGTTTTCTTACTTGGATTTTTTTTTTTTTTAAGAACACTCTCTAGCTTATAAGCAGTTGTCCTGATCCTAATGCTTAAGATGAAACTGTCATTTGTTAGATCATTTCACAAATGTCCACGATTTTTTTTTTTAAATATTTCCACATTGTGTATAAATTTGTACTGGCTGTATTAGTGATGGGGGGGGGACACCTGATGGACTGCTGTTTGGTCCAGTTAGATGAGCCTTTGTTATTAACAAATGTTGTATTAGCAATAGTGACTTCTGAGCTGGATGAGATTTGAAGAGAAGTGATGTTTGGGTGGTTGTGCTACAAGGGAAGTGTTGGTCAGGTTGTCAGTGATTTCTGATTTGCTTCTGCACCAGCAGGGGGCCCCGTGCTGGAAAAATGCTTCTAAAATCACAGAATTTCATAAGATACTTCAGATGAGAAATAATCACTCTTGAGTGTTAAGGTCTGTTCTGTTTGCTGCAACTGACTGGAAAGAGTCATAAATCCTGCCAGATTAAAAAAGATTTCCCCTGTTCTACAGAGAGGCGTGAAACAGCTTGATATAAGGAATGGCTACTCTTAATAAGCTTTCCAGGTTTTATGCATGAAGTATCCATCACTAAAAAAGGGGGGGGGGGGAAGAAACGCCACCCTGATCCTCGCACTGCTCCTTTGTTTTTCTAGTTAAGTTGAATTTGAATTTTTTGAACTAGTTGCTACTACATGGATATGGCCAAGATCAGTGTGCAGGTATGACCCCTCAGGAGTGCTAACCATACTCATTCTGAGGTGTACTGATACCATGTTAATATAGTTGGGTTAAAATCTCTGTTTCTTAATAAGGTACGTGTTAAACCATTAAGATACCCTATTGACATTAATAATATGAGTGAGTTGGTGGAGCCAAATCAAGCTGAAGATGAGAATGTGTTTTGGAAAAGTATAGAAATGTCTACAAAAGTGGAAGTACAAAAATATCTGGTAAATGCTGTTTAGCTTTTTAAATAAGAATGGTTGGTGTTCCTGTGTGCAGTCCAAATATACTGAGGATAACTGCGTATATCTCTTTGTACTTTCATTGTCAACCTAGCTATTTATATTCTGTGTGAACTCTTAAAGAGTTATGCACATGACTTAGCAAAACAGTGAATCAAGTCAAATGTGCTGTCAGAAGCACCTAGTAAACAAACAAAAAGGAATTTTTCTTCAGTTAGTTGGATTTTGCTTAAAGGCAGCACGCTCTGAAGTCATTCAGGTTGTGTTTCCATAAAAGTAACATCAGATCTTAGCCTCAGTCTTCTACTAAATGGTACAAGGGAAGGAGGTACTTGATGTCCCTTCATATCTTATCTTTGATATGCAGGAAAAAAAGGGCATGGTGTTCTAGTTTTCAGTTAAATAGCCACTGAGTGTAATAGTTGAAAAGTGTTGAGATTGGTGAGGCAGTTTTTCAGAATTCATGCTAACCTTAACCTCTCTGAGGGCAGGGTTAGTTTTGAATTGGATCCTGTGGCATTTGTCATCTTTTGAAAGGTTCCAGCCTGGCTAGTTTGGTGTAATATAAGTTTCCCTTGTTGCTTAGGAGTGATTTGCAGGGGTACAAGCAAAATATGACTGTATAGCTCAGTTGAAAATCTTGAGTCTATCACTTGTATTAGTTACACATGCATGGGAGAGGCTACTGAAAGACCTCTTAGAAATGCTGAACCCTTGGTCCTAGCCGTTTTAATATCCTAGTATTTTAACAGGCAGTGTTCTTTCTGATACTACCAGTAGTCTTCTGATGTGTATACAACTTATTTCTCAGCTTTCTGGACTCCCTGGAATAGGGCTTCTTTTGTTACTCCCCATCTTCTTCCCAGAGGCTTTTTTTTTTTCCATTCAGGACTCTGAAGTATAGCAAACATGAGAATAAAAATCTCTGCATTGCCTATAGGCTTCTGAGTAATAAGACACAGCTATGAGGTTTTGTCAATACCCAAACTGCAGCAGAGAATAAACTGATCTGTCTTCAGGCTCCTGCAGTTGGTGTAACATATTTTGCATACAATTCATACTTCCGTGGCTGTTGTATCATCCACAGTCTTTCAAACAACTTAATGTGAAACTGAAGTAAAATTTTTGGATGTATCCAACTTAATGTTGACTTACCCTATTCATTAACCAGAAGAAATCTCGCAATTTAAAAGATTGGAGCCTTGATTTTGTTTTGCATGTGCCTTTTTAAGCCACTTAGGGAAGAATTCCCTAAGCTGTGTTTGAAATACCTTTGGGGCTGTGCTTGAGACAAAAATGGAGTGATGCTGTGGCCTGAGACTGAGAATCTTTACAGATATGAACAGTCGTTAATTTTATGTCCGGTACTTAATCCAGTGTGGTTAACCCTCGCTGGTTAAGTAGAAATGGCATCTCAAATGTTGTTCACACAAGCGCTAACTATCAGAAGTCTAATTTTTTTTTTTTTTTTTAGTTTGGGGTTTTTTTTTTAAACCTCAGGCATTTTTTTCCTGTTAAGGTGTTAGTGTTTACCTTCTGTTTTATACTGACTGAGTTAAGAATTATAACTCCAGTTGTGTTCTTTTGCACACATGTTCAGTTCCCCCTCCTATTTCATATGCAGTTGTTAGATTTCAGTTTTTCAAAATATTTCTGAGTGATTAAGGTAGACGGGTTCAGGATGTTCAGTTCAGAATACTTGAGATGAAGCTTGTAGGAAAACATACTGAAAACTATAGTAGTATACGGTCTACTTTTGACTAGAGCAAGTGTAAGCTTGATTAAAGTGCAGGTACAGGTGAGTTACACAAATATGCCCCTTAAGCAGTTTACCAGCTGTGCATAGCAGTACAACTTGCCATTTGCTGCTGGAAATAAGCTAAAATTGCTGGTGAAAGTTTAAGTGGATAAAACGACAAGACAGACCTTATGCATACTTTGACCTGTTTGTGAGTAGGTTTTTATAGAACTTGGCAAAAGAAAATATATATCTATTATGGTGTCTAGAGGGTAGTAATATCTCTGTTACTAACTTCGGGCATTGATTCAGTGGTGACAGAAGGGGGAAGCAGTATGCTGACATAGCTAATTTGGTAGCCTGACTGTTTTGGCACTTTACCCAGATCATGATTTGGGCATGTTCATGTCTAATCGAAGTTTACAGATGGTGTGCAAACTATTTACCTAAAACCCACCAACCTTACATTTAAGAGTGCCTAATTCAAGACTGCTTTCTCTGTATTAAGAAAAACATACAATGAAAAGTAGTAGTTAATGTACTGTAGTATGAAAAAACGACTAGAAACTACTGTCAATGTGGAATTGCAAAATGGTAGAATATTTTAAATTTTTTTAAGTTATGAAATACTGTTTTGTTGCCATGAGTTGTATGAGAGGCTCTTTTTTTGGATTGAATGTGTAGCCAAACTTTGGTCTTAGACTTCCAACAGAAACCATTGGATGATATCTTCTATTATCCATGTAGAATAGAATATTTCAGTTGGAAGCGACCTGCAACGATCATCTAGTCCAACTGCGTGACCTCTTCAGAGCTGACCAGAAGTTAAAGCATTACTATTAAGGGCATTGTCCAAATGTCTCTTAAACACTGAGAGGTTTGGGGCATTGACCACCTCTCTAGGAAGCCTGTTCCAGCATTTGACCACCGTCCCAGTAAAAAAATGCTTCCTCATGTAAAGAAGTGTTTCCTATTATACACTTCAGTAAATGAAGAACCAGTTTGTGTCTTGTTTCCAGAATAAGATGACTGTCAGCTTTTTAAAAGGTGTTTCTTTAAAGGATTTTTTTTTGAGCTCCTGTAATCCGTGTCTTCATTAATGTGTATAAGTCTGTTAGTGATCATAAATATAATGTATATGTACGGTCTTCCTATGCAGCTGTTTCCTACTTCAAAATCAACTATTCCCCTGCTACATGGTCACCAGATATGGAGACAGAAGTCTTTTACTGTATACTATTATGTTTTGACACATAATTAGTTGGGAAGATGCCACTCCAGATCCTTTTCATGTGTACGGTTCTTCTTTTAGCTTACTTCTGGTACAGTTGTCTAGCTTTGAAAATTTTCAATGATGTAGTTTTTGTTTGCAAGAGATGTAAATATAAACAAATAAACATCTTCACTAAAATTGCCGATTTTAGTGTACAAAGCAAGAAGGCATGTGGGAGAACTTAAGCAGGAAGGTTTACCACCAGACACAAAATAACTCATAGAATAAATAACTAGATTAAATTAAATTAAAAAGCTGTCCTACTGCTTGTCAATAAGATGTTGACCACAAAATACATTTTCCTAGCTAAAGAACTGTCTGTTGCAGGGCTTCCAGTTGGAAAGGGGTTGATGTACCACCAGTTGACCTCCCTGCTGCTTATTTGGATGATGCATGTCTGTGTCTGCATCTCAGTGAAAGGCATTTTTTGTCAACAGATGTCTACAGTAATACTTTTTTTTTTTTTTTTTCCTTAAACTGCTGACTTGTTCAGGGTGTCTTCTAAACAATCTGTTATGGGAGAAGCATTTGAACAGAAGTCTTAGGTTTTCAAATCAGTAGAAGTTTCTTCTTGCTGTTTACTATCTTTACATGCGTAATCTATGTGCTTTGGAAATTATTTGCTAATTGCTCTTGCACATTTTGTGGAGAAGACCTGATCACAGCTCTCTTTCTTTTGTTAACTATGGAACTTCAGAAGGGAATCTGACTTTAATTGTAACTCCTGTCTTGGATTATATGCAAGTCAAGAATTCATAGATGCAATCTGTAGAGGAACTTGCATTTTTTTCTGCACTGTTGTGGAGGGAGAAGCCTTGACCTTGATGACTTGGACATAAGATTTACCTTTCATGGTTCTATGTGAAAAACTCTCTAAAGGAACGTGTATTAAGAGAGAGGCTTGAACAAGAAAGGAAGGATAATTGTTGGCTGAAATTGTTGAGATATCTTGGAGGACATGGTTATACTCGAGAACAGTTGAATACGCATCATAAGAATGTGTTAAACTCCAAAGAATTTAATATATTACTAAATGCTGTGTTTGCAAAAGTAAAATATTTGGTGTGCTGCTGTTGAAAGGGAGTGAAAATTATCTGTAACTGATGATTGTCCAATTACTTTTCTTTCAGTACAACAACCATGAAATTCGTTCCGGAAAACACATTGGTGTATGCATCTCTGTTGCCAATAATAGGCTTTTTGTTGGTTCTATTCCTAAGAGTAAAACCAAGGAGCAAATTGTTGAAGAATTTAGCAAAGTAACAGGTAAGTCAATAACTGTGCTTTGTAGAGCTGGAGACATGTCAAACATGATCAGTGATGAACCTTCTTCACCATCTTTTGGTTTATGGTTGAATGATGATGAATCCCAACGAAGACCACTTAGCACTTCTCTCGACTTAGGTGTTTTTTTAACTGTTGTGCTGAGAGCTGAAATATTTGTGATTAGACTAGATGTGTGGTTCCAATTTTTAACTAGAGAATAAGTGCGTCACATTTAGAAAAAACATTCAAAGAAATAGGTGATTTAATTATTTCGATACTAATGGATGTTTTAAAACTTTGCAAGACAAAACTGAAGCAGGTTGGAGAACATAACTAGCTCTGTGCTTCAGAATGCTTAGTGATTTGATAAGGATTTCTTTTTGGTAACGGTGTATAAACTGGCAAAGGTAAGATTTAATGGCTTTCTCTGCTACTGAATGATATACTTTAGGTTCCTTGGAGCAACACTGAAACTTTTCAGATGTCTTAAAATCCTGCAAGTTTGACCTCTTGTTGTTTAGACATCAGTGGAAACAACACATGCTGATAAGTGGTGCGACTTAGGGGTTTGAGAAGAGAACTTGAGAAAGCACAACTTTTGGCTGCCCTTACCTCTTCTCCATTCAGTTAGAGGAAAGGTACTCTTCCATAGCTGCCAGCCTTTCTTCACTTAATAAAACGGAACCTAGGTCAGGATAGTCTAATATCTCTCTTTGAAAACGTTAGCCCTGAAGGTAGGGAAATTTTAGTATGTATATAGTCTCAATAGTCTAACGTGTTCTTTTTTTGGAACCGCTCGTCAGATGCATACTTACCAGAAAGGTAATCCCTACTTTATAGTACAAATTCATGCATTGAAGCCATAACAAATAAATATTTTGCTTAATTTCAGAGGGTCTTACAGATGTCATATTGTATCATCAGCCTGATGACAAGAAAAAGAACCGGGGTTTCTGTTTCCTTGAATATGAAGATCACAAAACTGCTGCTCAGGCCAGACGTAGGTTAATGAGCGGCAAAGTGAAAGTCTGGGGAAATGTTGTTACGGTTGAATGGGCTGACCCTATAGAAGACCCCGATCCTGAAGTCATGGCAAAGGTAATAAAGCTGTAAGGGAACCATAATACCTTTAAAGTGCCTTGTTCAAAAGGACGTACTTCCTGACATAAGCCTAACTTTAAATAGAACCTTTCAGCCTTCTTGACAGAGATGTTGTGAGATGGTAAAAATATCAATACAGTCTAGGAATTGATGAGAATTTAAAAACTCTATTGGCTGATGTTATTTTGTGCTCCCAAGGCTGAATGTTGAACATAATTTTTGCCAAAATGACACATGGACCTGATACAGTTAATTTCTTATCTGGAAGTGGTGGTGGTGACTCCAAAAGTTAAAATGGTTTTGTAGCTTAATATTTGGAGGGACATAAATCTAGATATGATTACAGAACAAGCCTTAATTCTTTTTAACCCTGGACCTATATGCTTATCACTTCAGAACTGGAACACGTCAGTAGGATGCATAAACGTATTTTCAAAGTTGCCTTTAGCAGTTACTTCTGAGAAGTTAGGCGCTTAAGTTGTATTTGGAACTCTGTATCTTTATTTTTAATTTGGGGGGGGGTAATTCCTTCAAATATTAAGACTAGTAATATTTTGGATTTTGACTATTTCACTAAAACTGAAGTCTGAACTGTTAACATCTTGAAGTACATTCTAGCAGTTGTTTTATATATGTGTGATACTTTGCCAGAAACAAATTACCTGATTATTTTTTTTTTTCATCAGATAACTGCAAAAAGACAGGGTTGGGCATTATGTTGTGTAGTTGAGTTGTTTAATGGAAACTCCTAGCTAGCCCATATCTTTATCTCTTTCTCTTTGCTTGCTTTTCGTCTGTGCTTTTACTCTCATCTGAGACACGTCACTTGCTGGAGTCCTACTTTGATGGACCTAGTAAGATAGCTTGGCTGGGATCTCCTCTTTGGTGAGCCATAAGGGAAAAGGGTTGGGGTGGGGGCTCATTTTAGGGAAAAAGCTGCTTTTGTAATACAGGTATTACAGAAGCTTTTGGACTACCCTGTCAGCAGACTTTATTTTTCTTGCCCGGCATCATAGACTGTCAGCAGCTGGGAAGAGTCTTGCAGGTAAAATTTGTCGAAGGTGGCACTTCCTAAACAAGGCAGCCTATTTATCTGTTCAGTTTCTTGGCTCAAAAGAGAAGAGAACTAATCCGGCGAACTGTTAAAATAAATTAGCAGGAACTTCTGCTGACATGACTGAATTAGATGAGCAGGAAGCGATAGGGGACTTAATCAGGTATTTTTCCTAAGTAGGTTTACAGATGTGGGGAACAAAAAGCTAACAAAGTTAAAGCTTGATAGTGGTTTGCCCCATTTAATATGCAGTTTTTTGAATGTGTTAATGCCTTGTATTTTTTTGTATTTGAAATGGGACATGAAAAGAGATGAAACATAAATATGGAAAATGTGCAGAAAATCAACTTTTATACTACTTCTGCCATATGCCAAAGATAGGGCATGGAGCTTGGGTTGAAGACATATGGAAAAGTAAAACTATGTGAATGAGAATACTGAAAAAGTAGAGAACATCTGGCACTTCTGGAAGTGTTTGGTTTACTTTCTGTTGTTAATTGCCATGTTTCTCCTAAGAGAAAGAGCAGCTGAGCTGTTGCTGCAGTCAATAATCTCCCAGATGTGAGCTGCAGGTTGGCTGTCATTGCTTCTGAGTACTGTCAGTCGGGAGCGAAGGGAGAGCTATTGACCCTTGTTGTCTTACACATTCCTGTGGCAGAAGGCTCCGGAGAAAACACTGAGTAGGAGGAGTAGATTACTTTCATAAGAATAATCATCTGATCCCAGTGGTTTTCGTGTCAAGACTGCTAGAAAAGTAAATCCATAAGAGCAAACCATGGGAAAGAAGACAAATTCACCTTTGTAGCCAGAGCGTGAACAGCGTTGTTCTAAATACCGTGCAGGAGCAGCATGTCATTTCGTCAGTGTATGGACACCTACTCATTTAAACTTCTGAGATGTTTACTTGAGCCTTTTTTCCTTTCTCCTCCAGACTTTTGCTTAAATGTTGTGGAGGATACTCTATGGATGCACACTTAAACGGGCTGTTACCTTACATGCCAAGTACCGTGAGCGTGATGAGGTAGAAAGCTAGATTCTGAAGCTAGACGTACGTCCTACAGGAAATGAGTGATTGTACTGACAGATCAGAGTATAATTGGTTAAGTAACTGATTTCTGGTCCAAAGGGAACTTTTTTCCAACTTCTAGTAGCTGTGTTGATAGCATAATTTCTCCAAAGTGTTATTTTGATGCCTCTTCTACCTCTTGTGCAGATAAATGTCTTTGTTTTACTTGATTTCTGTACCATGGCTGAGGCTACAGAGGATGTTCTGGAGTGGCAGGTTAAGCAGCTAAATAAAGTCTTACGCTTATGACTGCCTGGTAGATTACAGGACAGGAGACAGGGCTAGTAACCCTTGGAGAATGTGGTAATAAAGTCTGAAGTGTTTGTGCTGTAGGTAAGAGAGGAAAAGGAGCAGATCCCAGAACTGTTGTGGGTTGTCTAATCTTAAACAGTTTTAAAAGCAGGTTCTGCCTTCATGGCAAAATGTTTCTCCTGAGTATATTGCTTGTTAGGTGTGTATTTATGGATCCTTGGTGTTAAAATCTGTGAACCTTAATGAAGACGACTTCATCTTTTTTTTCTTTCTTTCTTCCCTCTTTAGATAGCTAAAATAAAGTAAAAATGGGTTCATCTCTCAACCTATGCTTTATCCTGCCTCCTAGCTTTGACATCTTCTGACTGGTTCAGCTACGCTTTTAACCTGTAACATGACTAAAGGTCTTAAAGTTTTAGCTGTTAGAGCTAATGGATTTGTCTACAGTGGGAAAAAAAATAAATTAGTTACTTCTTCTATAAAAAAAATGCTGTGTTAGTGCATCTTGTAACAAAAAAGTGATGATTTTCGATGTTTTTAATCATGTTTGTGATGCTGTCAGTCATTGTGGATTTATTAGTGAAGGCTACTTAGGGTTCCTCATGAGATTTTAGTTTTCATCCTTTCCTAAAGTACAAGAATAAGGAACGTTTGTTTGAAAGTTACCAGTTTTTAAAACCACTGATTATATTGTAAAACTTTCTGTAATTCATTTTCATGAAATAAGGTTAAGGTAGCAATTAGGACAGTTTCCTAAAAATGGTTATTACATATGGGTTATAAGACATGAATGTTGTTCTTGCCATCGGGGTGTGTAGGAGAAGCTTAACACAGGATAGGAAGCAGTTTTCCTCATGGAGCTGGCTATGACTTCTGTCATCTCTTGAGAATCAGCAAGAGTAACTATTGCCAGAGACTGTAGAGTTGATACGCTAGGTCAGGTTTATGATCTGTGATATCTCTTCTTCCAAACCCTGCATCCCATCATAGTTCAGCGTGTGAGTGAGACAAAGATTTATGGAAGTCAGTCCTGTTTATTTGTAACTTAAATACATAGTAAATCTTATAAAAAGGGTGTCTGGATTTATTGAGGTCCTGTATGTGGTGGGAGTAGTGATTATAGCTCTGCTTCAAAAATTGAAGCAGGCTTTCTTTGGATCCTTCACACCCTGTGTTATTTGTGTTGACCTTCAGGGTTAGGAGCGGAAGGTCAGTGTTGCCATGTACAATGTTCACTTTTTGTCATCAGCTAGTTTGAAACCACTAGCAGTGGAGGAGGTGCGAACAGAAGTTGCAGGTCTTTGCAGCTGATGTGCAGCTGCATTGTAGGAAGGTAAGACTGAGCATTCTTTGGCAGTAGGAGGTGACTAGACTGTCAGGGCATGGTGGCAGCGTATGGAAGGAACTCTCCCCAACAAGTCAGAGAGGCTTGTAAATTGTGAGAACTCAGGGATGACATCATGCAAACATGCGCATTTACAGTCATGTAGTACAACTTCAGTGTGGATGCAAGGACAAGTCTGAATAGTAGTAACTGTCACCAGGAATCACATATGTTAGTGACCTGTGTACAGTGTCTGCTATATTAATTGTCTGGTTTAAGCCTTTGTCAGACTGCTCTGTATTTTCTTTATTGTAAGCAGTTGGTGGTTGGTGAAACTTTATATAGATGATTTAGTCACTATCAGGCAGTTAACAGGGCATACCTCAGTAGTTGAAAGATAACCAGTCTCTGATCTGAAAAGTTGCATAGCAGTCTTCGTGTAGCTTAAGAGCTATATTGCATGCTTTAGAGAGCTGGGGGAGGGAACAGACTTTCAGAGTTATTTGGAGGTGGCTGTTCCTCAAGGGAAGGGCACAGTTTAACTTGTGAGAAAGTCCAAGGGTGACTTGGCAGTGTCAGCCTTAGTATCCCCTTCTGTCTGCATTCTCTCTTCTAGTTGTGAATTCAGGTCACTGAGTGCTTCTCAGGCAAGCGCAGTCCTGATGGTATTTGGTGTAGCTACAGCATGGGAGCCACAAGTTAAGCAGCTTGAGAGCTGCAGGGCTGTCACCTCTGACCTAGATATTATAGTGATGACTGTTCTGCAAATACCTGAGCAAAAAACCTGTCTAAACAATGAAGCGTTTTGATAAGTAAATTATTTTGTGTGTAACCAATCCTGGTTGCCTTCTTTCAAGTTCGAAAGTGTTCTGAGTTGAAAAATTACTGCTGCTAGGATTCTTTTAAACATTAACACAAATTGGATTGACTTTCAGGATACTAATACTGCGTGTTTGTGTTTGAAAATAGATAGAATATTTCTATCAGTCAGGGTAATTTGGAGCTAACTCATGCTGTATGAATATATAAATATACATATTCATGTATATGTATACAAAATGCTGTACATAAAATGTAGTGACGTTTTCAGTACTGGCAATAGCAGTGACTTGCAAAACTTCATTTTGTGTTTTGGAATTAGATCATACTTCTAAGTCCTTATCTTTTCTATTTTTTTATTTTTTAGGTAAAAGTTTTGTTTGTACGCAATCTTGCCAATACTGTAACAGAGGAGATACTAGAAAAGGCCTTCAGTCAATTTGGAAAGCTAGAGCGAGTGAAGAAACTAAAAGACTATGCTTTCATTCATTTTGATGAACGGGATGGTGCTGTAAAGGTAAGTGAAGAGGACTGTAACTGTATGTGTAAGTAGTGACTACACATAACGTTCAGAAGATGTATATGTCTTTTTAACTTGAGAAAAAGGTCTGTCTGGAGACCTCTCTGGGAGTCTCCGAGGAAGACGCAGTTGCAAGCTTGAAAAGTGGATCTTAGATCCACCTATCCAAAGTAATTCTGCTGATGAGTGTCTAAGACAATGATCTGTGTTATTGTTTGAAACTGGAGTGCCAGAAATGAATGACTCTTCTCAACAAATTATTGGTAGAATCTAAAGCAGTTTCTCTGGGGGAGATGGTAAAACCTCTTTATTTTCCAGGAACAGAATTACTTTTTTATGGTGTGGAATAAGCACCTTTTCTTTTGTTGAGAGATGCTGGACAATTGAGTAATTGTCATTCCTGGATTTTGCTAGCCTGGCCTTGGTGTTTTTTTTTTTTTTCTCCTGTCATTTGTCATTAGGAAGGGAAATGTAATTCCTCACCTGCCTATAGTGTATCTATTTTTTTATGTTCTGTGGGAGGATGCAGGATACAAGGAGATTCAGTTTTTCTTGCTCATCCAGATGCCTTAAAGCAGATGCTTAGGAAAATGATGGTGTTTTTTCATAGGATATGTATCCCCATCAAGGCTCAGCTATGTAGAGTCCCTAAAAGTGGTATAATCTTTAGGATTCCCCTGCTTGAATTGAATTTGTAGCAATTACTGTGACCCATGGGAATTGTGCATGTGTTGGTGGGTTTTTTGTTGGTTGGGTTTTATTTTTGGTGGTGGTTTGTTTGGGGTTTTTTTTTGTGGTCAGAATGAGACTGTTAAATTCTAATTTTTGGCTTCTGGTTTAAAAAGAAAGTTACATTTATTACAAGTGAAATAAAGGAATAAAAACATATACTGATCTCTAGCTGTAGTAGTGTTTGCATGTGTCCTGACGTTAGAAATTTATTCCGTTATTGCAAAATCTGTACTTTCAGAGGACAGTTCCATCACTTCATTCATTGAAACAGCTTGCAAATTGAAGCCTGTTTACAATTTTGAGTGGAAGATTTCTAAACCAATGCATGCAGTCCTGGGTTTGACAGCCAAGTTAAGAGGAAATGCATAACTCTGGAACCCACAATACTATTGCTGTCTGATTATTAAAAAAAAAAATCTAGCTTTATATGGTTATTATAGTGCTGGATAACCAATTTTAAAATGTGTGCTCTAAAAGATAGACTAAAATTAATAACTTCAGATGTGCTTAGAAGTATATTTAAAGTCTGGTTAATTCCTTTAGGCAATGGAAGAAATGAATGGCAAAGATTTAGAGGGAGAAAACATTGAAATTGTTTTTGCTAAGCCACCAGATCAAAAAAGGAAAGAACGGAAAGCTCAGAGACAAGCGGCTAAAAATCAGATGTAAGTGTAAATGCATGCACATATGTTGTATTGCTTCTGAAAGACATGTACACTCCTACAGAATTAGAACTTTGGGGTATTTTAGTAGGTGTACTATAGTGTATATAGGTTTCCTGGCTTCTCTGAAAATGTTGGATTCATTTATGTTGTTTGCATTTTACTTAAGACCTAGTAGTGGTGTTGGTGAGAAGTCAGGTACTGTTTTGCTGTGTTCATTGAGTGTGAGAGCACCAGAGGAA
>RSEF01000003.1:87262964-87297964 GCA_003993805.1 Himantopus leucocephalus | reverse complement strand
GGATTGCACTGTAAAGATGTGATCTTTTTAAAAAGTTGTGCCTAAAGCAGTTAGGTCATTGAAATTCTAACTAGATCACAAGTCACATTATGCTTAGACTTGATTCAATTTTCAACATGTTTTCATGATGACTATAACCAAGTTTTATATTACTGTTACTGGGAATTTTCTATAATGTAAAGTTGTTTGTGACTCAGTGCGCAAAACCTTAGCTGGTGATACAAGGTTTAAAGCTTAACTTTTTAAATAAAATCAGTTTGTGACAAAGTGGTAAAACACCCATAGCAAAATCCCAAAGTTAGTGGTAATCAGAAAGCAAAATGTTCTTGTCTAGTAGTTTTATTTTAAAATAATTCATTTTGCTAAGATTTTATGTTAACAAATGTACAGACCAGAGTTTAAAATGATTTATCTAATTGATTCCTTTTGTTACCTGGCTAGCAGGGAAAAGGGGTCGAGGCCGGTCCTGACCTGTTACAATGAAGACTGACTTGCTATGTGGGATTACACCAGAAGCTTGCAGTGGAGTAATGGTAAGGATATCAAGCAACCTTAAGTATCTCAGCTGTATAGGAGCATATTCTGTTGCAAAAGACCTTCCTGCGAAGATCATGGATTCAAATATGGGACATTTGAACTAATACTTGGACTTTGAAATGAATTTCTTTAACAGTTTTCTCTGCAGTGCAAGTTATTAAACTAAAGCTACTCTATTTCCCCAATGTGTTCAACAAAATCCTTAACGTCTAGCATGGTATCTTAATAAAGAATAAAGTTGTTCTTTAAAAAATCTGCTTTAAGTAGATTTTTCCCCCAAGTTTTCTTGGTTAAGGATTCCAAAAGTGGTATTCTCAAATTCTTGCATTTAAATTTTTATTGCAGTGGTATAGATGAATACCATCATTGGTATCCTTAAATTTTATTTCTGCTCATGAAGGTTAATCATGATTGTTTATATAGTAATCACTTATGAATTGTGTTCAGATACAGCAGTTTCAGGTGTAATCATCAGAGCTGGTTAGTCAGGCATTCCAGATAGTGGTTCTTTTCAGAACCTTTTTTAAAGGGTTGGTTAACTACCTCAGTAGCAGAGGATTGAACTATACCCTGTCTGTACTGTACATAGAAAATCTTTGTAGATAAAAGCAAGGCTTGTTTAATATGATATGAGGGTAAGATTATAATATACCAAATGTAACATTCTTAGTTGCCTTTAGTTCCAGAGGCTTTGTAAGACTTCCTCATGACCATCATAACAGGCCTTGCTTTTGTCGTATTTTGTGGCTGAAAAAGCAGCCTTGCTTCTTCAGATATTGTAGTTATTTGGATGTATAATAGTTTAGCAAGATGTTACTTTTGTAAGACATCAGATGTTCAAAAAAAGTGCATCAGCAACTTGTACTAAATACTGCAGTGTCCCTTTATAAAAGGTCAGACTAAAACTGACAACTGTACAGTGAAGCCTGACATTTGGATATTTTGAAGTTTTTCATAAATCATAGAATAGTATATGGCTGTAGTTTAGCTTTTTAGGTAAAAGGTATGTTTTCATTAGTGCATTTCTTATTGCTGATCACTGTAAAAACATGTGGATCAGCTTTCCATTTCTCTTGCGCAGATCATGATAACCTGTAGAGTAGAGTAGAGTACAATCATTTGTGCTATGTTTTTAATTTTCTAAAGCACCTTGATGACAGTGAGTGTTCAGTGGTGAAGCATCCTCTATTGAACCACCCTTAAAAAAGACAAAACAAAAGCAAAAGAACCTTGCCAAGTCCAACTTCATATAGGTAAAAAGGTAGGTGAAATTATAACTTACTTTGGACTTGGCATAAAGAGCTTCCCTTAACCCCCTGCCCAAAGGGATACTGCAGTTATACTACATACCCATAGGCACCACAATGGAAATTGAAGCTTATACCTAATTAAGGTTTTATACACACCAGTTCCCCCAGTAAATGCAAATTTTAACAAAATTAGACATGTCATATGTTGAAAATGCTCATGGCAAACAATCATTTTGCATTCCTGCAAATAAAATTGTTTTATACTGTAAGCTGGAGGCGAGTGTAACTTATTTTTGTAATAAAGTTTTTATTTTTTTTATGTGTCATTAATATAAATGTGTGTTAGTACAGAGATCTTCTGGTTAAAAACTTAGAATCGCACACATTTCAGTATGTTTACTTGTATTTACATTATTTTTAGAATAGTGGTTGCCAATAGCCTGTATGTTTCACATTAATTGATTTTTTTTTTTTGTTATCTTAATAAACCATTTTAGTATGTTGTATGTCAATTACTGGGATAGCTGGGACATGAAGTGTAATTTAAAATTGTCAAGTATTCATTGGAATATGTAAATGTGCCTTGCCAGTTTTGAACTTTAAGACAAAGTAAGTGAATGATGGTGAAATGAGTAGTCGATGCTAAGAGACATTTGCTACCACAGTTTCATATACTGCCCTTGCTAAAGAAAAGTAACGTTTTTCCTCAAATTTGAGCATAAAAGTATACAGTTGCGTTAGCTTCTAAATTTTCAAATCTAGTGATAGCATATTAGGCTTATGGAAAAGTGGGTTTGCTAATTGTAGCCTTAAGAATAATTTTGAATTTCAATGTAATCCTTGGTGCTGGCATTCCCAGTGCCAAGGAGTTTAAATGCTCCCTTCAAAGAGGTTGCCATGCCTACTGGCACTTTTACTGTCATATGGTTTTATAAGGAACACTGTCAAGATGTGGAAACCAATTTTGAACTTGCTATAAAATGAAAACGCTGGGGGCTGTAGGAGAGGGGAAGTCCTCAGATTTCTTAATCTTGAAATCTCTCCATTGCTGAAAAACTGAAAACACTTGTGGGATCACAAGTGCTAGTGACTAGTTCTTAGTCTGGAAATATGTCGGGGGGATAATCTATTTATGGAATTGTAACAGTTGATGGAAGTGCGTAAAAACATTGCTATTAAGGCACTACATGTGTTGAAATTGTGGATCATATCCTTAATTTCAGCTCTGATAAAAGCACGGGGGACTACTGTTGAAAAATGTTTTTAAAAAAAAGGCAAAATTGACAGGAAAGTGTTTTTAAGGGAATGCAAGCAATGGTGAGTGAGCAAAATATCAGGATCTTGACAGTGTTCCCTCTAATTATGAACTCAAGCCATTATAACTTTTAAAATTAAATATGATTTGCACTGTTCTGATATTGGTGCAGTTTTTTAGCAAAATGATCAGAAAACTAAATTGCATGTGGTGATTAATATTGTGGGGAAAAAAAATCAAAAAAATGTTATTTTCAAAGCTTTAAATTTGATTGTGTAACAAAAAAAAAAAAAAAAAAAAAAAAAAAGCAATACAAATTGTATTGTTACNACTGGTGAGAATGGGCGAGTGCATATATACAGCATCACTTTGGTTGCACTTGGGTGTTGGTAAACTTGAAATGTTCTACAGCAATAATGCATCTCATACAGGGTGCTTTGGTGACAAATGGACATATAACAGTTCTTTTTGGCATGGTGAAGGCAAGTGTTGACTTAATGTATTATGCTGCCTCTGTTTATTCTCATAGGAGGCTTTCTTTACTGAAACACCTGCAAAGGTTTGAGTATAAGCTAGCGTAGTTCCACATTGGTTTGTAATGTGTTCCTAAATTTGAAGCCTAGTTGAATTTAATCAGAAATCGGAAACTACTGCTGCTGCTTAACACTTCTGGTTTATAAACACTCCAATACATAGCTTTTTAAAGTATGCTCTTGTTTAAATACTCATTTTTGTTTGAAAGGTTTCATATAGGACATACAACTGTACTTTTTTTTTTTTTTCTTTCCAGNAGTTTTTAAAGAGGAGATTTGTTACAGCCCGGAGCTTAAGTTTGTGTTTTTAGTGTTTGGAGGAAGGCTGTTACTACAGATACTAAGACCAGTTTCTGAATTTCTGCATTGTACAACTTACCTAAATACTGTCTTAAAATCTAAAATAAGGAATACTAATTCTGTTCTTGTTTGGAGTGAGGGGCATGACATAGTCTAAAATAAACTTAGCCTCCTCTGAAGGTAGGATTCCCAACTTAATATTTCAGGATAGAAATGTTATATACGGCTGCAACTTTTTTTTTTTTCTCCTGTGCCTTTGATAATTCTTGAGAGGCTTAACTTTTCTGTTCAGCCTAGCAGTTATTTCGATGCTTCCATACATCAGTGAGGGGAGCGGGGTTTTTTTAAGAAATAAAACTGAAAGGCAACGTGGACATAAACACGTGTAACAGAATCTAAGACTGTGTTCAGTTTGATACATTCCACAAAATTAAGACTGTTATTCCCTCACTTGTGTTAGTGAAAACTTAGTGGGAAGTGTTAATTGTTTAAAATGGAATAGCAAGTTTTGGAAGTAGGCAATAAACGTTACAACGTAGTGTTCTGAGAATTGAAATCTGTAAAGTTGGAGCTCGAGTTTGTGTTCATAGCCTGAAGTTTATGAATCCCAACTTTGGCTGTGGTGGACTTAGAAGTTTGTCTTCGCCGAGTGTCTTGCTGAATTAATTCCAGCAGCAGCACATGACATCTCTTGGCTGGAGCTAGCTAGTTGCATTAGTTGGGCAGAGGAAACACCAGATTGCACTCTGTCATTTGCTCTGCCAGATAAAAATGGTATGTGGCAACAGGAGGGGAAGTCGAGCTGAAGATTCCTTGATCCTTAATATTATTAATTGTTACTTTACAGCCATCTAGTGCAAATGAACACAAAGCTTCCTAGAAGCTCTGATGTGAAACTTTTTTCTAGGAGACCAACTTTCACATAGTCATCTGGTTAACACTTTGCAAGTGTTTAATTATACTTGTGTTATAAAATCCACAGCATGAAAGAGTGACTTGACTTTGGTGCTCCTTTGCCTTGATTGTTACAATAGATAGACAGGTTGAAAAGTGCCACAAGGACTAGCTTGTTAGTTTACTTGGAATTTGGAGAGTGGGGTGATTGTCTCATGTAATGATATCTTTTTCTTGACAACTGGTTACTAGTTTTTTCCACAAACATACATACTTTCGAATGGCCAGCTCTTGAGTGGATGTTGCATAGCTGAGCTCATCTGGAAACATTGGGTTACATCGATTATTTAAAGCTATCTTCGTGAAAGCTTCTTTAGATGGTCAGACTTCGAGGTACATGGTAAGAGCTTTTTTTTTAAAAAAAAAAAAAAGGAAAAAAAGCATCTGTGACAGTCTAGAAAACACCGTCGTAGTATGTAGATAATTGGTAATTAAATACAGCTTGAATATTTAAAGTTTGAATCACAAGATGCATTTCAGCTCCAAGAGCTGTTTCATTCCTGAATATTCATGAAACTTGGTGTCTACTCCAGAGCCAACATTTAGTTTCTGATGGTCATTTAGGTAAAACTTGCAGTGTCAGAAATCTGTATTCCCTCTAGTCTGATATATTTGGCTGATTAATGGTGACAGTTCACTATCTCTGTTTGCACAGTTAGTGTGACAATATGGTTTTACTTGTTTTCGTCACTAATGTGTACAAAAGACATTAAATCTTACCGCTCATTTTCTTTGCACTAAGGAAGTTACGAAAAGCACTGTTAGTTCTGCTACACAGCCAGTAGAATAGCCTATGCCATTTGACTGCACAGAAGATAATGGTAAGTAAAAATAGACGTTACAGTACTTCAGTGACTTGTAGTACCTAAAATCCAACTTCAGTAGAATGTTTAATTGACTCCTCATCTGAAGTTGTTAGGGAGGTTGTGGGTTTAAAGTCTTCCTTTTTAGCGTGTCCACTTCAATACTAAATGAATGTTGAGTGTGAATCTGTGGAGTGTAATCTTAGTGTTTAATGTTCAATACTTCAGATCTAAAAAAACCTCTGAAATGGTTCATAGATCATTAACTGTGTATTTTTAAACTGATGGGTTAGCAATCGTAGTAGTTCAAAGGATTTTTCATTAATATAGTCAGTCATTGAAAGCCAGGAGCTGAATGTATCAATCAGGTAGTGGGTTCCTGGTTTCAAGTGTGGCATTTCCAGTATTGTTCTGCTATCTAAAGTAACATTTTTCAGATTTATTTTTTTTTCTCTTTAGTGGAATGAAGAATGAACCTAATTCTGTCACTAGCAGTGGTTGTTTAAAACTATATTACTAAATGTAGCTAATTTGGGATTATAAAGCTTCCTCTGTGAGAATTCAACAAAGGCAGTTTTATAGATAACCCATTAGTAAATTGGGGCTTTTCTTAAGGTGCAATTTCAGCATACTTCAGAATGAAGCTGTGTATGAAGCTCACCAGGAAACACTGGTGAGAACTAGTCTAAAATAAATCATAATTAATATTTTCATAATGCAGATGTGTCACAATTGGAAGGTGAACTTAATCTTTAATACTATGGCATTTGAGATGACAGATAAAAATATCTAGTCCCTGCATCTGGAAAAGTTGAAGTGGCTGTTAAAGGACTGTTCCTGTTTCAGATTGTGGCCAAAGGCTTCCATCAGATAGTGCACTGAAACCTTTTTTTCTTCCAGTGCAAACAGTTGTCCTAACAAGCTAACCTGTTTTCAACAGAATTCTTCAATTTTGTGTATGTGCTTAAGTGGATGTTTTTAGCAGAAGACAAACCTCCAGTGGCAATCACTGGTGTATATGTGAGTAGTCCTTTAACCAAGAGGTGACCAATATGTAACTGACTTAAACTAGTCTCGTGAAACTGTCCTGTATTCCTATTACCTACACTTTTACAGAAGTATGTTCGTTTACACTTGCTTTTGAGTTAGTGGGATGCTTAAAAGCTACTTTGAAGAAAACCACGGCATGTATGTTTTTAAAATCTGTCAAAATTTGCAGATGAAGAAATAACGCTGCAGGTTTCATGCTAATGGAAGACTAGACTTGAATATAAAGGAGGAAAAAAATTGTCCTGACTTCTGTCACTGGAAGTCCTGAAGGTGACTTCCAGTGACAGAAGCTTTGACCACAAGCTTTAGGTGGCTTTAAGCTTCAACACTCAGTAAATGGAAGCTGTATTCATGTAGTTGAGTAATCTCTGCTGCCTTGCTCCACTATTTTTCCGTAATGCCAACACAACCTCACAGAAAATTATTTAAAAAAAAACCCCAAAAACATTATGGGATTAACGCCAGTGAGATTGTGACTCCAGTGAGTCTTCCAGTTAAAATTAAGAAGGATCTGGAAGGTCTTAAATCCATTGGATTTAAACTTCCTTGTGTGTGTGTGTTGTTTTGCAACTTGTTTTTTGCATAGAAGTGATCTTGCAATGGGAATGGTGTAATAAATGGCACTCTGCATTTTTTTTATGGTACACTGATCTGAAAGACACAGTCTGGTTTGTTGATGTTCTGAGCCATTCAGGTGGTCATGTTTCTGTCCAAGAAAACAATCTAAATATTTGTATGGCATGAACTGATCAGACCCAATAGTTGCTTCTTTGAGGTAGTCAGTCTTGTCTTAGGTTAACTGTTGAAATCAGTATGGATTTTAATAGGAAGTACAGAATTCTGTTTTCTTAATAGGAGTATCTAAACTTTCACAGTTTATTGCCCTCAGTGTAACGTTTCTAAAGAGTACTGCTTTCATTGAATAATGAACAAGGAGGAGTATACAGATTAATGGTGAAATAGCGCTGCCGACTAAGCTTTTGAAAAGTGAAGCCTCCCAATTTGTAATGTGCGTTAAGCTGCATTAAGGTGTACTCAGCACAGGGGTACAAATGGCATTGAGGTAAATCAAGTAGTGGTCACATCTTGATAAGGTTAGCTCAAACTACCTTCATCGATGGCCTGTGCTAAAGCAGATTATTTGGTCCTGAAGTACACTAAAATGCTTCTGTAGTTTTACTGTGGAGTTAGTAAAGAGCAGGTAGGATAGTAACTGGTACAGCTGCAGGTAGATGATCCACTTTGATTTTTGTAGTCTGGAAGAACAAGAGACAGTCATGCATAATGTGTTTTAAGCATCTCTTAAATTTCTGAAGTCCTTTTGAAGCAACCTTTTTCTACTTTAATACATGAAGACGAAAACATTAAGGTTCAAATTCTGTATGCAGTTTAAAGATACAAGGACACATTAACTTAGCAGTTTTCGTTTTCAGATCTGATGGCTTGGTGTAGTTAGAGCCCAGAAATCGAGGCATGTATTTTAGAACCATGGTAATTTTTTGACTTTGTGAAGAAATGCCCTGCTGTGAAATAGATACTCAGTCTATCCTAGAATCCCTGTATCTAGCAAAAATGCATCGGGGGAGGGGCGGGGAGGAACCAACACAACAACGCCCACCCCCTCGTCCCCGAAAGATGTTTCGAAAGAACTGGAATATGCAACACTTTCTAAGAGCATGCAGGTTAAATAGGGGATAGGTGTTGAATTCTTAGATATGGGGCAAGGGAGATGAACATGATAATCTTGGACATTCGGCCTCAGTCATGTTAAAAATGTTGCAGAGAGCTCAGGTTTCACAAATAAACTAAAATTGTGTTTAATGTTCAACTTAAAAAAGAACAGGTGTGTTTTGACTTGGACATCTTGAAGGGCAAAAAGCATCCCTTGAAAGAGAAAACTTACAGGGTCTTCTGTAAATACCTTTGTTTTTTCTAAAGCAGTGATGATGACCACGGAAGGTCCTCAGAGGAATACTAAGGAGTATATTTGTCTTGTATTTAAAAGGTTGCCCTAGGAGTGATAGAATCAGAAACACTCCCCACTTGGGAAAGGTCTTAACAAAGCATATTCTTGTTTGCTCCCTAAGAAAATGTAAGGTGATGGAACAGTTGGGAAAAGAAATAGTCTATCTGTGGGCACAAGACAGTCATTAAATGTGCCTGAACTACACTACTGGCAAGTTTGTAGTCTCAGGTTAAAGGCAAACTAGCCAGGCAAAATAACCTGGCAAACCACACCATAGAGCAACACTTCATTAGCTGTGTTACAGCTTTGTAGGATCTTTCCTGCTATTAATCAGTCTATCCTTTTCCTGTGTAAGGTAGGCACACTCTAAGCCAGGCACCATCTAGCAGCCACAGTGCGATGTGAAGGGAATGTCAGTTGATGGATCTTGCCCAGATTCAAACATCAGGTTGAAAGCAGATACAGGGTCCTTGGATTACATGTCAAAAGGTAAGAAGAACTTGTCCTTGCTGCCATAATCCTTGGGGCTGCTTTATCTTGGTAGAAATTCTAGAAGTATCCCTGGAAGTATCCCTGTAAGGGAGGAGGTTTTGAACACAGCAAGAGAAAAAAAATGGAAGAAAAACCCTGTTACAATGCCTAATGCTGCTGTTTCAAATGTGTTCAGAGAGGTGAGTGATAGCCTAGAGCTGCCGTTTGTAAACCTGCTGTTTTGAAGTGATGAACTGATAGTCTCAGCCCCAGGGAAGCAAGAGCCAGTCTTGAATATCTGATACATGTTTCAAAGATGGACCTTTTTTTCAGTGTAGGTGAGGAGTTCTTCCATTTCTTACTGGTATAACATGTTTCCCACTCACTGTGCTTAACAATCCTTTTAAAGGGTGGACAAAATTAGGGAAATGAGAAAAACTGTTATTTAATAGGGCCTGATGGTACCTCCTAATTGAGTGATGCTTGAGGGAATGTGGTGTTCATAGCAAAGCTTGCATGCAGAGTCTTGATTTGAATGTCTCAGTGCAGGGGACAAAGTGAGAATAGGTGTTCTGCTTGTAAAGCTGGGCTGAATCAATGCCAATTCAGCAGCCCCTTTGCAGATTTCAAATTCAGGATGGGCCCAAAGAGCTCCCAAGTACACCAGCTTCTTGTACAGAGTTGTGTTTTTTTTTCTGGAAAAACATGCAATACAAGCCCAGCATCTTAAAACAGGGAAGTGGCTGATTATTTCTTGGGACCAGACCAGGACTCTTCATTTAAAGACCTGGTGGTGCAGATAGACCAAACAGGCCACTGGAGATGGTCTTCATGTGCTCAGAAATGAAGGTGCTTGCAAGGTGCTTGGAAAGAGACATCTGGGGCCTCGAGAGATAAGAAGGAGTTAAGAGCCAGTATGAAAGTTGTTAAACTTTGTCTGAAGATGTTCAGTTTCCTCAAGTCCAGGCGAGAGCTTACACATCTTAATACAGAAAAAAAATACACTTTCTTAATGAACAAAAGGAATTTTATTCTAAGGCTCTGAAATGCAAAAGCCTGTATCAGATAAGGTAGGAGAAGGCTGAAGAAGGAATGTGGTAGGGTAGAATACACTTGCCAAATTTTAGTTTGCCAGGTTGGTCTCTCCTTACCAAGTTAAAAGAGGATCAGGTATAGGTAAGGCTTTGTTTCTCGTTCATTAGCACTCGGGATATACAGAAGCATTTGTTTTCATAGGCAGCTTTCAGTAGGGAAAAGTTGTCATTTTCTCTCCAGGTGAGCATGGTGAGTGGCATCTCTGAAGACTTGATGGGACATGGGAACATTCCTGACTGTAGAAGTAATGTGAAGTGAGCATCCAATGGAGATTGGTGCATGTTCTAAGTTCTTGGTGAAACTCAGGTGAGCAGCTTTGATCTAAGACGCCCTAGACTAAATGCACTAACTCCATGTCTCCTCAGTGCTGAAACTGCTCCTCCAGATAATCCACAATTTCATTTTTGTTCCTTTCTTTTGCTGGCTTTTAACTATTGCTCTTGGGCTTCAGGGAAGAAGACAGTCATTACTGTATAGGTAACTTGACTTCTCCAGCCCTAACAAACAACTGAAGGGGAAAATGGAGAGGGCAGCACAGCTGGGCATTGGTCCCCACCATTGTGGTCCAGGAGAACACTAGATAGGTGGGTTTTTCAGCATCGAGACTGACTAGTGTTCAAAGTTTTCTGACCATAATATGTCCCTGAAACACACTGGATGTAGATGATACACCACAGTATGGTGATAGGTTAGTACTTGATTTAGTACAATTTACCATATCCAACCTGAATGGTGATCAGTGAAGAACTTGCTACATATCCATAATACATATACATAAATAATGGTTATGAGACTCACATGGGCTGCTAGGAATCTGGATGATATTAGAGAATCCTTTCTCCGTTTTGTTATTGTCTGAAGCAAAATCTACTTTCTCAAGGAAAAAAAAAATATTTGTTCTTGGATCTGAACTGCACTGACCCCAACCTGAGGTCTATCTGAGGCCTCACAGTTTTCCATGTGTTGTGCTGTGAGCTGTGTTAGGTGCATCTGTTGAGATCCCAAAGACCTCAATCTTCACTTACAACTCCTGAGGGGGAAAAAAATATACTACAAACCGGATCTACAGAGAATACCCCAAACTTGAGAATAGCTTCTTTTAAAGGGAAGAAAATGTTGTTCCTTACAGTTTGATGTGAAGGATGGTGAGCTGATTTTCGTATTAAAATGCCCCTTTATTAATATATACTTTAAAATATATATATGCATCTGTGAAAGAGGAAAAACTTCATGCGCAGCACTTTAAACCATTTCTTTTGTACTTCTGTAGAACAACAAAGATAAGCCAGGTAGCTTACAGAGTAGCAAGTCAGTCAGTCACAAATCACAAATTGATTTAGGAATTTTTAGAATACTGAGTGTTAATAATAGTCCCTCCCATACAGTCTCATACCCTACTAGCTCCAGTGCTTTTCCTAGGTAGAATACTAGTTACTTAAATAAAACAGAAAATAAAAATCAAAGCAAAACTTGAAGTAATGGAGTTTTGCAGAAATTTCCTAAGTCTTCCAAATAGCCCTTGTTTCTTGATTTCACAATTTGTCCCTTTTCCAAACAGCTCAAAGTCCTCTTACCTGCCTAAGCATGCCCTGTCCCTCCCCAAAGGACACTTTAGGGAAAACCACCGTGCAAGGCGCAAGTGTGCACCATAACATCTGGAGGAATCGCAAGTAACTGTTCTTCACAGCTCTGGAAGAGAGACCATGGCTTTCTGTCCTGCCAAGGTATGTGTGCTGATAGGACCATGGAGGGATCGTCTGCTTCTACAGAATCATCATTAATGCCAGTGCCAGAGGTGAAGTGGTATCTAATAATACACCACTTTTCTATTAAAAATGCCAGCTTTTTTTGGGGGGTGGGAGAAGGGTTTGGCGTACCTTCAGGAACTTGGGCAGCGCAGCTGTCTGATAAAGATAGCATTGATCAGCTATGAGCTATAAAGAAGGCCTGGCCTTGCAGAGCTTGGTACTGAGCCCCTTACTAAATTGTCTCATTAAAACCATTATATTCCTCTTGTAGTGGTGCTCAAGTTATACCACAAATTAAGTAATACAGGCAAGCTGTCCATGTGCTTCAAAAAGTTGTTTTCAAAAAAGTCTCAAAACTAATCTGTACATATGAGGAGGAATAGTTCTCTGTTCAGGCACTTTCATAGTATCATCTTGTGCATTCCACCTGTAAGCATAAATCAGAATTTTTTTTGCTTTTGTCATATATTCAATAGTCTTGCCAGGGAAACAAGATTTATGTCCTATGGCTTTTTATTATCTCTTTAACTATTCTGAAAATGCTTCAGTTTTTGCTGTACATCATTTAAATGGAGGAAAATGTCAAATTCATTGCATACATCCTCAGCCAACAATGGTAAAACATACAACTGGTTCTGTAACAATTCTTGTACCGTGTCTGATGAAAGACTTAACTGAAGCACAAATAACTTTTTGAGGGTGATAATTAATGTTGCTTAACTCTTACCCTATACTGCTTTTACATACTTCATGTTGTCGGAGAAACTGGTTGCTCGAACTAAAAATATCTATGTGGAATTCTGACCTGGCAAAAACACTCAAGGCATTTACAGCTGTATCCACAGAAGCTAAATTAACGGCCTTCAGGATACCAGCTCGCCAGTCGCCAAAAATCCCTCCAGATCCCATCACTACATCTGGGCTTACGTGATCATTATCAGCAGATACAATGGACATGTATCAGTAGAAAACTTTCTCTGATACAAACTGGCTTAAACAGCAACCTGTACTTACAATTAGGCTTTTCCCCACTTTTGACAAGTTTGTGTGTTGATTAGAACTTCCTAAGTATGTGAAGGCTTCAGCTTGGGATTTTTTTTTTACTGTCTTGCTCCTAGAATGGAAAAAAGAATCCACCAAAAACTAGAGTTATGTCCAAATGAGGGAAAAAAGGTACGTCTTCATAGGCTAAAGTGTTAAAATACACTAAAGTGGACGCTGTCCTGTGCAACTGGTGTAGGTGAACCTGCTCTGGCAGGGGGGTTGGACTACATGATCTCTAGAGGTCCCTTCCAATCCTGACCATTCTGTGATTCTGTAAGTAGGGCAAAAGAATAGTTAAGGAACGATTTAAGAAGGTACTAGTTCTATGAATAAAAATAATTTTGAATGCTGTTTTGTTGAACAGTTTTGTTCCCCCTGTTGCAGCCTGTCCCTACTCCAGCATGACAAAGCAGAGGCGATAATAAAATTGGGAAAGGATAGGGAGAGCAACAAAGATAAAAGGTACAAAAGTACTCTCATGTGAAGGATAATTCACCAGAGGGGGAATTTTCATTTTAGAAAACAGTTTGTTCAGGTGGCCAAGAGTATTTTGATAAAATGATAAGCAGCAATTGCGCTGAGTAGGGAATGATTTTTCACCATATCTTTTTACAAAGTACTAAATGAAACACATGAATGTTTGGGGAGCTGTATCTTCACTCACACAAGCATAAATAAGTGGTGGAACTCATTGCTGCATGATTTTTGTGGATGTTAAAGTCGTGGCTGTTCAGAAAGCCACTTGAAACTTAGGAAAAAAAATATCTTTCTCAGGATATTGCCAAGATTGCAAATCAGAGTAAAAGAAAGTTCCAGGAAAGTATTATTATATTCTTGCTATGATTTTTCAGCTTTTTCCTAGGTATGTATCCCCTGATGGCCATCATCACAAACAGGATGCTCACCTAGTTGAACCTTTGCTGATCCTGTACAGCTGTTCTGTGAATCCATCAAGTATCTGTGATGAAAAATTACACTAGCTTTAAATTCTCCAGGTCTCATCATAGTTATGAGGCATAGGTGCTTCAACATTTGGCAATGTTTTAACAGAAACACATGTCATCTTACAAGGAGTTTCTTGACACTTTTTAATTCAGCTGAATCAAGGGAATATGGCTTAAGTTCCTCCTCAAACTCCCTACTTGAAAATTTCCCCCATTGACCTCAAAGTTAGTCAGTGGAAGCTCCCTTCAGGACCTGACACAGCTATTTTCACAAAGTGTGTATCCAGGGCAGGGTTTTCTTTATCCCCATTGTAAGTAAACAGCTTAAATTTCATTTAGACTGAGCTCTTAAGTATGTGCTATGGCGTTGTTTTAACTGTTTGCATTGGTACAGCTCACTACTTTGACAAACTTTTTCTTACAAATTCTTAACATCCAGCTATCTCTCTCTTTCCCCCCCATTCCTCCCTGACCAGCCTAGGTTTCTGGAAGGAATGTTTTCTGCATCTTCCCCCTGAACATACCAGTTCAGCTGCCTCACTTAATACTAGGTTAAGGTGCATATCCAGAGAGCGTATCTTCTGTTCAGGTGAACTAATATAAAATTTCCATAGACTATACCTTTGCCAAATGTTGCCACAAACCAAATGTTCACTTCTTTAAGCATTTTTCCAATGTCTCCTGTATAGGCCTAGTGCCTCTCTTTATGCATGTCCCTTAATGGTGTTTTCTGCTGGTTTGTGGTTGGTTGGTGCTTTATTTTGGGTTTTTTTTTTTTCCTTTTGCAGGCCTCTCTTTCTTATTGTCTGTAGTCATCTGCACCCACCTTGCAACTTGCTGCTCTATATCCTTCTCCTTTAATGTCCCATAAACTTAGTTTATGACAGGACAAATTATTTTCATCTCCAATATCTAAATTCTCTCCAGTATCTAGTCTGTGAAAGAACACATTCAGAAAAATCCTTTTCATGTAAACAATTCGAGGAAAAGCTCTGTGTATATATACTAGTGTTGCTCTGACCCATTTTACTTTATCCTTGAGAGTTACAAGTTCCTCAAGGCAAAACTGCCTCTAGCACATTGCCTTTTTTTTCCCCTCCCCCTTCTCAATGGTACATTTTCTCAAATAGACCTTACTTGTCCCAGCAAAAGTGGAACACGTTCAGCACTCCTCAACACCTCTCTGCCCAGCATCGTTCCTGTTGGGCATACAACTGACCTTCTGGAAACTGTCTCACTTGAAGTGGGTTCTTTTACTTGAATTTCCTTACCTGAAGAGTCTCCCTGCCTTTTTTCCCCCCTGCAAGTCTGTGTGGTGCCAGTCAGTGACTTCACGGCTTCAGTCCTAAGCACAGCCTGGTAGGTACTTTCAGGTCTTCTAATTGAATTGTGTTTTACAGTCTCTTTTTTTTAAAAAAAAAAAAGTAACGTTGAATTTTGAGTGGCCTGTTATAATTGACACCCCTTAGCCCTTCCCCTTCAACTTCAATTGCCTGACGAATTTCTTTCTAAACAAACAACAAAATTTTTAAATCTGTGTAATTTCAGTTGGCAGTTCATTCCCCTGCAATTGTGGAGACCAGTGATCTTTTGAGAATTATGTTGCCTATTTTTTTACAAAGAATTTATCCCTACCACCTGCCATTTTGCTCCTTACTGTTCTGGAGCAGCTGAGCTCCACCATTCTTGTAGAAGACAACTTGTGTGGGATTTTATCTGGGAATCCAAAGCCCCTGTCACTGTATCCAGCAGCTACCTTTGGACCTAGGTTATCACTTCCCCATCCAGTTTGCTTTTATCTTACAATACCGAGGGTCAACGTATGGTGTGTAAGGTGGCGGTCCAGGAAGCAAATTTAAGAACCTACACCAACTACTGGCAGCACGCATTCCCATACAGCTGACAAGCACGGGTCTGTGTGGGTGGTACAGGGAGCTGACTCCTAAATGTCATAAATGTAACTATTAGCAGTTTATTAACTCATTAACAGACAAATGAATGTGACTATTTATAACAGTAAAGCTAATTTTGTTTGCCTAAGTGCTAATAATTATCCTCCTACCCAAACCAAATGAGAAATGTGTATCAAATAGCCTCTACTCTCCCTCAAAGTTTCAGTGTTCCTTTAATACAGAAAAGTCAAGAAGCACAATTAGAAGTCAATTTTCACCTTAGGTTTTTTTGCATACAACAGAATTGTCTCACAGACTGAAACCAGTAACTGTTGATGGATGCCCTTTAAGTTTTGAACTCAAAAGTCAAGTCTAAAGTGCCTACTAAAGCTATGTTCTCTTGGGATCCGAGTCACCAATTTCAGATTCACTTTTTTATTTAAGCTTAGCTATTTGCTAAATATTTAAAATAAATGTTCTCTAAGTTTTCTGCTAAATGGCTGAAGTTAAATAGGCGGCTTCATATTACCCTTTAAACTTCTGGAAAGGGCCCACAGAAATGATCAGGGACTTGTGGGGAGTAATTTATAAAAGAAAAGTAATTCTCTGTTGGGTAAATATGAAGGATTACGTTATGTAAGTTAGCAAAGACAACTGTATCCTTGAAAAAGATAAATATGTAATGCCTTGAAAAGAGCAAGAGCAGACTTGCAGAGTAAATTAAATGCAGTCAGCTGGTGAGAATCTGTGTATTATGGTTCACTGCCTGGTTTATTAAGCTGCATTTAAGCTAAAAAACAAAGCACTTTGGCAAATAGAATCTTAGCCTTAAAACTGATACTACAACCAACAGATGTAGCTTTATATTTTAAGTTATGTTGAAAGTCTACACGAATATATTTTTTGAATGCTAGAGTATGCCATTTTCTGTTGCTATTAAAAAAAGAAGTATGGAGAACTGACTCCATAAGAAGACTTATATGATGAGTGAAACATCCTTTTACATTTTAAATATTAAAATCTAGCTTTCCAGAATAACCCAGTCCTGGCCACAGTGCTTCAGAGGCCATCTCCAGATGCACGTTTTCCCCTTCAGTTCTCCAGTTAACCAGAGAATCTTCCTAAGAACTTATGTGAAGAGAGGAAGACTTGCTATTGCTGGGGAATGGAAAAGGTCTTATTTCTCACATAAATTCAACAGAATTTGGAAAAGCTTGTTGTTGTCAGTATTTCACTTTTGTTCTTCCATACTTATATTTTCTTGGAAAACAAACCTCAGCTCTGTCTTCTGGTGTAGCAGAACAGTCTAAGTAGTCATAGGGGCAAGGCTTACAGAGGGTGATGGGCAATGCTAACACTACTGTCTCTGGCAGGGCAGGAATGGGATAAAGCAGGTTGGTGAAGTGTCTGCCCAGCAGACGTAAAGTCTGTGAATTCAAGGAAATTGCACAGCTGCTCAGATGATAAGGTATAATTAGTACCAAATGTGAATGTGGCAATTTTACACTAAATAAACATAACCCTAAACAGTGAAGCTACAAATTTAAAGAAACTTTTTCCCAGAGTAGAGAACACAAATGGAAGCAGAAGTTTGACTCCTGTTCCGGGTGGTTTGCTGTGCCAGTCACTTCCTATGTTACAGATACGTGATGCTGTGACCCCTTATTGAAGTATTTTAAGAATTACATTTTTTTAAAAAAAGTTATTTCTTATTAAAACCCTTGCAAAATAAATAACCAAAAATCACAAGCAGTAAAACTGAGGATAAAGTAAGCAGGTAGCAAAAAAAATACATCTAAGGAAAATTAATTTCCTCTAAACAGACTGAGTGGCGATTTGCTGTGTGTATGCACCTTATTTGTTCATTTTTTTTCCTAATAGAAAACATGTGGACTGACATGAAATAATACTGTGCAGACGCTCTTAAAGAAATTCAAGCTGACCCTGAGCTTTTGCCAAGCTGTCTGAGAAAGGTCAACATACTGAAGTCAAACTGCAGCATTGCACCTGCTCTAGAGGTCAAGGGAAGTGTTGCATAAAATGACAAAACATCTGAGCAAAAATTGTGAAAGCTATTTTCAGCTTTTGATTTCTAGATATCGACTCACCTTCCAAATACTGACTTTTCCTTAACAGCGTTGTTCTGGGGTTTTCACTGAAGATTTGTAAACACGAGTCTTCTGAACAGAAGTATTTCATATGCACTCATGTGCCTTTTGACCAAATATGCCTATGTCAGGCTAGTGCAAATGAATATAAAAGGCAACAGCAACTTCTCAACTCAAAAATAAAAGCAGGCACTTTTTGAGCAGGTCTTTTTCATACTAGCAACGCAGAAGCACCTCTATCAGTAACATTTCCTGTAAGTTGTTTAAGCACTTTTATTTTGTCCGTTGAACTACTTTTCCCATAGCCAGTACTGTCATGTTAACATAACTTTGAGCTTCCTAAGACTGAGTAACTACAGGGTTGCTAAAAGCATTCAAACAATTTGAAAGCTTGTGACTTACACTGTATGTGAAGGCAGTTATTCATGTGAAGTTGGCTTTAAATTGTTCTCACTAGCAATAAACTACATTCCAGAATTAGTATATTTACAGTGTCTTAGCCTTGTATACTTACTGATGTTAATGAGAGGTGTATTACATTTCCTACCCTGTTCCTTTTCTTCACAAGCAATTACGCAGTTTTGAGAGGTGTTTATATGGTTTTAGTGTCCCAGTCCCTACATGATTTAGTTGTCATCATCTAAATATAGCACATTTAATCAGATGTAGCGGTTTCTGGCTGGTCAGCACTGGGAGCCCCTGTTGTCCAGAACCCAAGTATTTATAACTAGGTAAGCTTTCTGTCATCAGAGATCTTCTATTTACAGGGCTTAGCACAGCGTGTTACACAGCAGAGCTCGAAATGCAACCCGGGCGCCTCACCGGCGGGCTGCTGGCGGCATCCCTCCGGGAACCGGCCGCTCCCCCCAGATGCGACCAGGCTGGGCCCGGCTTGGCAGATCCCTCCTCCTCCTCCTCCCCTCCCCCTCGCAGCCGGCCTTGCCGCCGCTTCTCCCCGACAGCTACCGCCATGTCCCGGGACGCTGCGGCGGAGCCGCCAGGGCCGTACCCGCCACCCCCCTTCCCCGCCCCTCAGCGAAGTCTGAGGCTCCCGCAGGCCTCGGGGGCACCCACCCCCGCCCCGCTCCGGCCCGGCCCGGCCTGGCCGCCTCAGCGCTGCCACGCTTCCCCCCGAGCTGCGGGGCCGGGGTGGGTGGTGGCGGGGTGCGGGGGGTAAGGAGGGGCGGGAGCGCCCGGCCCGGCAGCCGCACCGCGCTCTTGGCCCGCGGGGCCGGGGCGCCTCACCCACCTCCCACCGCCGCCGCCACGTCGGGCTGCCCCCCTCCAACAACATGGCCGCCGCCTGACGCCGGGGCCGCTGTCACGTGGCCGCCACCGTCACGTGTGTGCCCGTCCCCGCCCCCTCCGTCACGTGTGGCCGGCACCGGAAGCGGCCCGGCCCGGCCCGCCCCGGCTGCCGTGCCCGGCCCGCCGCGGGGCAGCGGCGGCCATGAGCTGGCTGCGGGCCGCCGGGCAGCGGCTGCGGCAGCGGCTACGGGGCGCCGAGGTGCTGCGGGAGACCTGCCGGCAGTACCCCCTCTTCTGCTGCCTCCTCCTGGGGCTGGGCGCCGCCACCATCCTCCTCAACCGGTAACCGGGCCCGGCCCGGCCGGGAGGGCTGGGCTGGGGCGGGGCGGGGGAGCCGGGCCGGGCCCAGCGTAGCACTGGTACCCTGTCATGCAGTAATATTTCTTTCCTGCTTATTTGTAAGGTATCTTCACGTTTTAATGATCTTCTGGTCGTTTGTGGCTGGTGTCGTCACTTTCTACTGTTCATTGGGACCGGATTCCCTCTTGCCCAATATTCTTTTTACAATAAAATATAAACCCAAGGTAAAAATGTCTGTTAACATTCTTGTTCTTTTTTTAAAATTTAGTAAGAATTTATATTGGGTAGCAATTCTCGTGTAATTTCAGCTGCTTTCAGAAATACTGCACATCAGTACAGCTCATATCTGCCAACCAATAGATGTTTTGTAGCAAATACACAGTGGTTAAGACTTTGGATTCTTCAAACTATGATTCTGTACTTTTCTGCGTAGTTCCATCAAATCTACATGTGGCTATAAAGCTGGTTGTTGGGAGTGATCGTGGATGTTGTTTTCTGTTTCACTCATTTTTTCACTTTTACTATTTGAGTAACAAGTAGTTGAGAAATTATGTAGTTGTATTCTCTTTTATTGAGGCATTTCTTTTCTAAAGATGCTCTTCCTTTGGCAAGCCAGTGCTAAGTCGTCTTTGCCAATTGTAGTCACATTTCCTTAAGTGGTACTGCATTTCAAAGAAAAAAAAAAAAACATTTCCAAAGGAAATCTCTGTTTTCTAACTTAAAATAGCTTAATGTAGAATTTCATAGAACTAAAAATATTATAGTTGCAATAGTTTGAGGCTATGAGTAAGGCAAGTTTTGTAGAGAAACCAGCTGGTCTGTTATTAGACCAGCTGATGTATGGGGGAAATGTGAAAGGGTATCTATACCCTCAAACTTTGTTTTAGTGGAAGCGATTTTCTGCTTGGTTCAGTTGTTTCTCATACTGTGCCTTGTTATGTTGTTTTCCTGGTTCTCCCTGTGCCTGGGAGAATAACTTTGTCTTTATGCTGTTCAGTTCTCTGTAATTGTATACTTTAAAAGGAAATTCATTAACATATCAGTATATTAAGAGACTCATCATTTTGGAGAATGTAAACTTGTCCAAATATCTTCTCTTAGCAGTTAGAATTGCCAGAGCTGTTTCCCCATGGTCACAGTTGTGCTGTATGTGGCAAGGTCAAATGCAAGAGGCACAGGTAAATTAAATACGTGGCACTTGTAAGCTTAGTATTTCTTATATTTTGCCCATAGCAATAGGAAACTTGTGGTTAAATATTGTTACCTCAACTTTTCCATGCTCTCCTACAGACCTACTTTGCTTCTGGAAAACTATCAGCCATGGCTGGATCTGAAAGTGCCTTCCAAGGTGGATGCATCACTCTCGGAGGTAATTGCTGCTTCCTTTCTTTAGTACCTTGAAATTCAGTGAGTTTTTGTTACAGATCTCGTACTTATTACTTCTGGTTCAGTAGATAGTTCAGGTGTACTTCCCGTGTACGTTAACTTGTTCCTGTAAAGAATTGAAAGAATATATGTTGGGAGCAGAGAGTCTAGATGGCCTACTTGTTAACATAGATGTGACTGTTCCTGTAGTAGCGTGCCTAGAACATAGAAGAAACTTCTATGTAAATTGGGAAGTATATAGGAAAGAACAGTTATAATTGAACATACCCGATTCTTGAAAAGTTAAGGATTAGTTTGCTTAGTTTGTTGAAGTGAAGGTTAAGAGATGATTTGCTCCAGCTACAAGATTTCTGTAATGAAGATGATAACACGCTGGTAGGTATTTAAAATCATTAGACAAAGTGTTACGGTTTGAAGAAGCCACAAGAATTTTTTGTCATTTAGGGAATTATTCTGTCGGCTGATGACCCTTCCCCACCTGGGAAGGGGAATCCAGGGGAAAAGAACAAGGAAACCCAGGGGCGGAAATATAAACAGAATTATTTAGTCTTATTCTATTAAATAACATTAATAACACTAAAGAACCAATATTGATCCCGATACCAGCGTAAAATATACAAAGATCATACTCAGCCAGTTCTATCAGTAGGAAGCTGTGCACTCCCAGCAGCGGACAGCAAATGTGAGACACTGAGCACTAACAGCTTCGGGAGGAAGGGAATGCCTCAGAGGTCCGGCACCAGGCTGAGAAGTTTTCTGGGTGGCAGCCATCAAGGAAGAGAGACAACTCCTCAGAAAACTTTATAATTTATATTGAATGTGATGTTCATGGTATGAAATAATCCTGTTGGCCAGCTTGGGTCAAGTGCTCAGGTCTCGCTCCTCGTCCCTGCACCTCGTGAGCTCAAAAACACTGAGACCTTGAAACCCGCGCGCCATAGCTGGCTATAAAGTAAATATTTTCACAAATTCAGACACTAGAGTCTTCTAAAAATGCAGTCTTCCCAAGCATTAGAAGAGACCTTACTGAAAAGTAAAATTACTGAAAGAGAAATTAATCCTGTGTCACTCAAACCAGTACACAAAGCTGTAACAAAATCTGTTAGCAGATTAACAGCATAAACACCTGTTTTTTAACAAGACTGTAAATCAGGAACTTTGTGTTGTTCTTTTCTCTTTAAAAAGAGCTATCTGAAGTGCAATTTTTCTTTGGATTTGGTGTTGTGTTTTTTTTTTTTTTCCTTCATTGGTAATTGATGAAATATATTTGCAACTAAATAGATAATCTTTTGTCCTTTTTTAAAGCTAGGAAAATATGCAAGCACATACGTAGCTTAATCTGCATTTATTTAGAATTCCATCTTTGGAGTTCTGTGATAGGAGAATGAACGACTGGCATGTCAGAAGTGAGAAGATTCTTGCCTGTCAGCTCTCGCAATTAACAACATGGTGTATGAAGTCAAAGCTGTGTGTGTTTGTGGTATAAGCAAACACTTGAATTCAGCTGTGCGTGATGGTGTCCCGGGCATGGCCCACAGCAACAGTACCAAAAAGAATGAAAACCTTAAGGGAAGGGAGGGATGGACAGTTGAGAAATGTTTTTAAAAAAAACACAGATAACAACCTGTTGACTTCCTTTGGTTTAATGTAGTGACTTCCTCTGCAATTTCAGAAGCAAACGTTTATTGTTTTAAAATTACTGAATTTAAATATTTTTTTAAATATATTTTGGCTCAAGCTTATTAAAATGAGAATATTGCTGAATATCATTTTAATAGGCTTATTTTTTAAAACCTGTTGTTTTAATAATGGAATGTAAAATAAATGCTTCTTTGCATGTAATATTTTTAGAATTTTGAGTAGCAAATAGCTGTGTCAGTTTACCAAAGGATGTGGTAAATGCTGAAGAGCTGGAAATTTTCCTGGTTAGCTTAAATGGGAATTTAATGCTAAAAAAATTTCTTTGCAGTTTGTTATACATAAGAGATACAAGTAGATACCATAGTTATCTTCTAAGACTGATCTTTAAAATGTGTTGCTACACATTGGCATTTTGTATTTGATTGCTGTTGCTGTAGCTCTGCTTTTACCAAAGTGGTGTGGGCTTTTCTTTGCTGTCTCTTTTTAGTTCAGTGGCATGTCCCTGGCCCTGCTTTATTTAGCAGTGTAGACATGACACTTGTATATCTATGCCGTGTTTCTCATTCCTTTCTTTTGGTTGAGTGCTTAACTAGAGGGAAGTGCCAGACCCGAGTTCTGTGCCTTCCTGGGGTAGTGAGCTAGGGTCATCATCTTTGATGGACCCAAACAAGCAGTCTGTTTGAGCCACCGTTTTCACCTGTGTAGGATACTGTTTGAAATGAGACATCTCACCGCATTGTTCTCCATTGCGACTCTTCCGTACTGGTTAAAAGGGTAGCAGGGGTTCTGCCCACACCGTATTCCTCCGCATCATCTGCTCTGGGGATGCAGCATGTAAGGATGCCTGGAATCGGGTTGCCTGCGTAGGGTCGGAAGGAGAGACTGCTCTTACTTTCTTTTGTGGGCTAGTCATACATTAGAGGGAAGCTGATACAGTGAGAACTGAATTAAGATTAATGAGATTCTAAAGGAGTGCAGAGTACAGCCTGCTTGTGCAAAGCAGATTCTTCAAATATTTGGAATAATTCGGGGATTTTTTTTATTCTGGATTCTTTTTTCTAGTTCTTCCTTTGCAGGTTAAAGAATTTTGGCGATGTTCTCATTTCCAAATGCTTCTAATTTGGATCAGTTGTATAGCCTTAAGTTTGTGTTTTCAAGTGCTTACAGAATAATTTAATGCACACTCGAATCAGAAGAAATTCAAGTTTTTCTCACAAGTATGGATTTTTCTCTCTTGGATTGCGATGACAGTTTGTCTCACTTTACAAATTCTCAATCTTTTGCAGCCTTGTTTTGGTTATCTGGCTGCTGTACGTGGTTTAGAACAGTAAGAAAAAACTGCTTGGACTGTCCTTCCCCCTTCATTTATGTTTATCGTTATAGTTGAACTCTAAACTGCCTCAACCAGGCGTCTATCAATATTTGATAGTTTGGGCTGTATCCTGCACAAAAATAGTGCAGTGACCTATGTATAATTTTGTTTCCAATTTCTAATCCATTGTGCTTTAGGTTAGTTTCCCCAGTGTTTTCTTTCTTTTTGAATTAGGATGTGGTATCTGTTGGTCAGTTTTATGTTGTGTATAATTTCAGGTGTTACGGATTGTATAAAGGAGAATTTAATTCTGTTACTCAGTTAATGAACTCGGCTCTTTCCCTACAATCTCATTTTTGCTATGTGAGGGATGATTGCCAGTCAAATCTGTGGAAAGCTGCTCAGCGACTCTTCATCAGCATCATGAAAGAAATGCCTTAGTGGATCAAGGTGCTGTCTGTTGATCTCAAATTTTTCCTTAATTCGTAAATTCTCAGGTTCTTGATTATGGGACTGGAATTTTATCCTTTTCCCCCTATGCATGACAAGAAATCATTATTGTCTCAATGTGCTCCTTGGCAGTCCCGAAGTCTTGTATCAGCACAGTGGCATGCCTCCTTTCTCACTGGGAATTGCTTGTTCTGCCCTCAGGAAGTGGTCTCAGCTATCTAGTTGTACCATCTTCTAAGGCTTTTCAAATTGTCTTTGTGGTTTACTTATCGAATCCTTGCTCCCTTCCAGTCTAATTGGGCCTGGTAATTCTGACCTGCTACTGAATCATTCATCACTCAGCTCTACAGTTCCTCCTCCTGACAACTGGGGTCTGTTCTGTGGCAGTCCACAGAAAGCTTGTCTCAGCAGCAATAAACTGACTGGCTTGCAGTGTTGCAGTGCATGCTAGAAAATAATTCATCTTTGTTTTTTCTTCAGCTGCTGCTGCTATTGCTACCTGCTGCAGTTGGTTTTACACTTACAGTCTCTCTTCAATTCAAAACTGCTCACATGTAGTAGAACCAGTCATTTTGCAAAATGCTTGAAAAATAGGTAGGCTTTAAATGAAATGACTCATCATTTGTATTTAAAACTGGAGAATAATACTTTACAGAAAAGGAAACTGCTTATCATTAGCTGTCATTCTTTGAGATGTCCTATCTACTCTTGGCATGTGTGTATAGTGTGAGCAATTGAGCCTGAATAATATTGTTGGTCTTGCTAGAATGGAAGTGGGTACACATGTCATGCTTTCCTAGTGCTTTATGAAAGTACAGTGGATGATGTGACAGTTTTTTTTCTGACTTACAGAATCGCGCTGATACAGTCACAGGGCTCATAACGTTCATGAGATAACTGCACGCCTTGAACTCCAGTTACTGGCAATAGTTGCCTATTATTGCTTGAATGCTTGTATTTTGTTGTATGGATGATTTCACACCGTAGCCCTCTCTTTGGTTCAGTACAGCACCTTGGTGCAACGGAGCATCATACATAACTGCCTCTGCCACGCCATGTGTTTAGTAATGTGCAAGTGGGGACTGCTTTATGTGTGTCCAGGATCTAGGCATTTTTTATTAAGGCCATATAGAGAACTTGACTTCTAGTAGAACATGTCTTGACCGCTGATATTGGGACTTCAGGTGTATTTTGAGTTAGTCGTCTGTCTCTGTGTGCAATGCCTCGGGGTCTTTGGCTAGTGGGATTATCTGCACGGCCTTGTCCTGTGGAATCATTACCATAAGGGACCTCCCTTACAGTGTGGCTGTGGAAGCAGGAGGTAACAAGAGAAACACTAGTAGGTCTGTGAAATGGTTCAAGTGGAAGTCAGTTACTAGAAACATGGGATGAATCTTAAGGAGACTTCATCTGGAGTGGGATGGGTCATCGGGTCTCGCGTCTTTCCTTCTTTCCTTGCTGATTTAATAACCACAGGAAGATGATTCTCAGAACAATGCGTGTTTGGCTTAGCTAGCAGTAAGAACGAGATCTCTGACTGTTGGAAACAATTCTTCTAGCAGTTTTAGAAGCCTCTGGACTGTAGGCAAAGATAGTGCCACCAAGTTATGTTAGCAGCTGATGAACTGAAATTGCAGCGACACATGCCTGATGGACAGGCTGTCAGTTCCAAAGTAGTAGTCATGGATAAAGAAAGCTCTTTCAAGAGGACTGCATTGTACTCCCTTTGAGTACACTGCCTTGTGCTTGAAGGCTGTCCAAGTGCGTTTTCCACTCCAAGAGGAAGATGGTCTGCTGTCATTGCTCTTGATGGGGAGGTGCATAGTAAAAGTAGAGGAAGGCAGAAAAGGGGTCTTTTAACAGATAGACACACAGATGGATTTTTCTGCAGGCCTTTGCTTCTGAAAGGTACTTTTTTGAAAGAGTCTGTGGTTTGAGTCCTGAAAGAGGTTTATTTTGTTAGAAACTCTGCATGAACAAAAATAAAGTTGCAGTACCTGTGAGACTGAGATTTCTATGGAGTAAATTGGTGGTTTATGTACGGGAAGTGCTATAGAAGGCATCAGGGAAATTGTTTTGAGTAGTTTGATCTGCTGCTCTTAGGCCAATGGTCTGTGTTTGCTGACTGGAACTAGATGTGATCTCCCTCCTGTTGTCTGAAGATTAACTTCCAAAGAAGATTCTCTGGGATTTCTTGATCTCTTCGGGCCTGGGAAGTAAAGCATCTGCTGTCATCTGCCTCCACCCTGCTTTTAACGGAAATATGATTGGGGACGGGACGGCAGCATTTAGCTTACCCATCCGTCATCAGCACGTGATCATATTGCAGTTTCGAGGTCTATTACTGCTATAGCACATAGGGGTAGGAGAAAAGACATTGATAACTTTGTGTGGTCCACACCACTCATCTAAAGTTATCCCAAACTGGAAAACATCCCTTCAGAGAGAGGGTGAAGGAACAAAATTTCTCCTTCATGCTTAAGAACAAAGGGAGGAAAATCACTGAAACGGAACAATTGCAAAAGACAGAGTATCTTGTAAAACTTGAGTAGGTGATATTTTTAGTAGCAAAGACAAAAAAAGAATATTCATCAACTGCTCAAGTCTGAAGAATTGAGAGGAATTAAAAAGGCTGTGGTGTGCATTTTACTGAGTGTACTTTTATAATCATGAGTAGAGCAGAGGCATGTAGTGCCCTAAAGATAGTATAAATTTAGCAAGTCTTGAATTCTTGCAGTGCACACAGTGTGAATGAGTGCAGCAGCAAATCTTGTAAGATGAGTAATACTTATTCTCATAAATGACACTTGTATATCCGCTGTTACATTCAGCTTTCCTTTCAAGCAGATTTTACGTTTTTCTTTGAACACAGTGACTTCTTTTGTAAAACCTTTCCTTCTGTAGAATATGGCACAGCAGCCTCATGTAGCAGCACACGTATTCTCTCTTATTACCCTGATCAGCACTGATGCTGCCAAGCACAAACTGATCTCTAAAGCAGTGATTCCAACTGAGGTATTGTCTGCAACAGGAGAAGGTAATATGGAGTATAACTTGGGGTTATAGTGAAGGAGGAGAAATCTCAAGAAAATTTCATCCTTCATAGAATGGTTTAGGTTGGAATGGACCTTAAAGATCACCTAGTTCCACCCCCATGCCATGGGCAGGGACACCTCCCACTAGACCTGGTTGCTCAAAGCCCCATCCAGCCTGGCCTTGAACACCTCCAGGGATGGGGCATCCACAGCTTCCCTGGGCAACCTGTTCCAGTGCCTCACCACCCTCACAGTAAAGAATTTTTTCCTAATATTTAATCTAAATCTACCCTCTTTCGGTTTAAAACTGTTGCCCCTTGTCCTATCACTGCACTCCCTGACAAAGAGTCTCTCCCCATCTTTCCTGTAGGCCCCTTTAAGGTACTGGAAGGCTGCTCTTAGGTCTCCCCGGAGCCTTCTCTTCTCCAGGCTGAACAACCCCAACTCTCTCAGCCTGTCCTCATAGGAGAGGCGCTCCAGCTCTCTGATCATCTTTGTGGCCCTCTTCTGGACTCGCTACAATGGGCCCATGTCCTTCTTATGTTCTTCTTCCTCATGTCTTTTTTTTCCTTGGCACTGTCTGAAGTTTTCCTTTCCCTTCAGAAGTTTTCTTTTTGCTAATTGTAGTGCAAGGACTCTTAACAGTTACTTGAAACTTTTGTGTAGGTGTAAGGAGAGGTGCCAAAGATGCAGTCTGGCTAGTAGTACACCTTGTGTATATGGTGGTGGCAGCCTGTTGATTGAACAGGGACTGTCACCTCCCCTGCTGTGACGTTGAAAGCCAAGCTGAACCAGGGCGTGCCTGTGACATGGCTGCAACAGCACTGGTTCTTCCTGATTAACCTAGGTTTTCTGGCATGGAAAAGGCAACCATGGGCTTGGACTGTGAGGAACAGGTTTGGTGGAAAGGGTGGTAAAGATTCTCCTACAGAGAGAGATCCATGTAGGTGGCATATACAAGGGCTAGGAAGAGGAGAGAGAAGGCCATGAGGATACATGTAGGACAAGGATTTTGGAAAGTATTCCTGTTGGGGCTTCAGGAGATGGCTGGACCATAAGGCAGGCTGTGTTGAAAGCTGTAGTGCAGGATGTGGAGAAAGGAGAATGGCTTTCCTAGGAATTGCTTTTTAGGATTATTCTTTTGCTTTCTTCGTGAGTGGTGAGCGTGCAGGATCAACTGTCCCACTTGTAGGGTGGGGGAGAATTAGAAGTGGTGGAGGTTTGGGTGAAAAGGGATGGAGGTGTATGTAAGTGTCGTGTGTGTAGCTGTGCCTGTGGAACACTCCATACTACATCAGAAAAAACAGGGACTGAGCTGAAAAATTAGTGGAGGGCTGTTGAAGGTAAGGTTACTTTTCATGGCACTTGCCTAACAGAGTGGCCACAGCACCGAGCTTCATGTTGTCGATAGTACTAGTGGCAGCTCTTTCACGTTGATATCTGATGAAACCATCACTTCGTTGCTATTTGCCCAAAGTACTGATTGTGATGCAAAATGATTGATGTCACAGTAGGATCGCAATGCACACGTTTGTACACTAAAGTTTTATGATGTATGAATTATGTGCTATGAGTTTTGAAAGGTGTTTGTGTTTTTAACTCTTCTAACAAGGATTTATGGTAAAGTGTTTTATTTTGTAATGTGGTTGTCTTTGTTCTGCACAGGTGCTTGAGCTGGTGCTGGAAAACTTTATTTATCCATGGTACAGGTATGAGCTTTACCTAAAAGTCACTACTTTTGAATATCATTAGGTGTTCGTCAAACTGTTTTAGAAATAGTCACCTGAAAATAAACATTTCTGTTTCTTTAGTAAAATATAAAGCATACTTTTAAGTGTTATAGTTTCATCATTTTATTGTCTCTCAGCAGAGCAGAATAGATCTTTTAATAATTTAGGCACGGTAGAGGTGGTTCTGAAATTTGTATTTCATCCTAAAAACACTTTTAGATTATTCACTTTTATATGTTAATTTTCTAATAAGTCTGACTTGGAAGTACATACAGCTTGATTAAAACTGTGCAAAAACTCAAACAACCCCAGAAATTTATTTCCAGATTAAAAGCATACTGATCTTTCATATTGCTTTAAAAAAAAAATAATCACTTTGCAGTTTTTCAAAAACACAAATTCCACTTTTAATTAATATAGATAAGGTGTTTTGAATATATGTTGTGGCCACCGTCTTCCAGAGAACATGGTGATTTGCTGAGTTTTAAGGCTGTGAGTGGTTATGCTGAGCCAAATAGAGTAGTACTGTGTAAATAACTTTTAAAAAGTGTATAAAGAAAAGACTATGGTTCTCTTTTTTTTTTGCCTTGTACCTTTATATATTAATTAGTGCTTCAGAGTACTTTGTAAGAAGATATTAAAAATAGTGTTAATTGATCATGCTGGCATTAATGTATTAAAACATTATCTTGCCTTAATTCTGAATTTGACTTTTTCGTTGGATGGAAACTTTTAGTATTTTTAATATAGCAGTTTTGTGCTATAAGAATTTTATACTTTTTTTCTTTTACTCTACACTGGGTTTTTTTCTGTCTCTCTGGGATCTAAAATTTCTGGGCAGACTTCTTTGCCTGATTGTTTTTTAATTGTGGCCGATACCTGCATGTGTCACATCTGTCTCTGTCATGATGAATACATTGAAGTATAAAACGTAACGGCTTATTCAAACAGCAGAGGGAGCTTTAACACTGTTCATTGTGAATGACCAACTTGGAAAGCTCAAGATTTTTAACTTTCAAATATAGAAAACTAGAGCATGTTCCGTTAAGCTGTTTGATAAAGTAACAAATGTAAGGGAACCATATTCTGTATTTCATAATTTGAAATTAGATATGGTTTTTTTTGGCTGGTGAAAGGTGTTTTCAATGTCTTTGTTTTGACTGCCAGGAATCTTATCACTGACATCTCTGACACCCAAAACAGTGGAAGTCTGGAATACATCGTATGGCGGGGATAGTAATATGCATAGTTAGAAGTACAGTGCAAAATATACTTGGTATGGAGCCAGCTAGCCTAGATTCTGCTGCATCTTGCCCTCTGGTGAGCTGTATGTTCCTGCACTGTCTTTAGTTTTACATGGGTGCACCTCCAAATTTTGAACTAGCTCCATAAATTCACAGAGTGCTGCTCAGACCTGATAAGTTTTCCGTGAACCTGAAGTATTGGGAGTTCAGTGAGCTGTAGTGCAGTGGTATCAGAGTAATTCTGCAGGAAACGACTCGGTCCTGAAAGGCTTACTGATTTCAGCTTAACAGTAGTAGTGTCAGATCTGGTCTCATTCCCTTTAGACATTCAGGTATTTCTGTGCTTTCCTGTACTTCCAGCAACAGTTGTGCAGGGAAGTCTGAACTCTGGGTCTGTGTGCAGCTGTTTGAGGTCTGTCTCGTGGAGCATGTTAGTTCTGACTTTTCCTACTTAGGTGTACAGACACTGTTTGTATAGCTCAGCTCACCCTGGAGAAAGGGCACTTGCATTCATGAAATGTTTTTTCTGAGCTAACAAACCTCACTGGCCTGGATAATTCTTCACAGAGCCAAATTAGAAGCCTTTACATCCAAACTGTCCTTTTTTAGCAGCATGGGTAACCACCAGCAGGCAATTCAGACTTGCCAGACTGGGTTGGTAAAACAGCTTACTGCTTTCACTTGCAGTAATGTCTGGGCATAATTTCTTATGCTAGCTGCCCCCCTTTCAAGTGAATGGAAGTTGTGCAGAAGCTACCTATCTTTTTTTTTGTTTTTGTTTTTATTTTTTGTGCCCTGCCAGCTGATGCTGCCTTGCGTACTCTGAACATTAAAGAGGTAACATGACACATCTCGCTCAGAAGCCTGAAGTAACACTTGCCAGAAATGTATGTTGCAAGATAAAATCATAGATTTATTACTCAGGAAATAAAGTGCTTGAGAGCAGGGAAAAGGTGTGTTTTATGTTTGTTTCATTAATGAACTGTGTAAAAATTTGCAATATTTTATTAGCAGGTTAAAATTTAGAGGCAAACATCCCTAAACTTGGATCAGTTTAGGGTAATGAAGATTAGTACTTAGAATCCGGTGAACTCTACTGAAATAAGCAGTTATACCTATGTGAAATTTTTGTTTGGTATTTTTCAAAGTATTTATATTGGTTATATTTAAATATTTGTTTGTTAAAACTTTTTTCGACTACATGAGAAGGATAAAGCATAGTTGTAAGTAATCCAAGTTTGCAGAGGTACCAAACACTGGTCTGAGTCTATTGCTTATGCTGTGTGCTGTACAATAAAACTATGTAATATCTTGCTTGTACCAACGTCATTTTAAACAGGAGAGTTTGAAGTTTGAGTTAGTACTCTATGCTTACTGAATTTTATGGTCATTGATGCTACTACAACTCCAGTTCTCTCAGATTAGATTAGAATCCAGTAATTACCACATTTTTGTAATACATTACTATGAAAACATTGAAACCAATGTTTTCACATATGGAGCTGCTTCTATTTCAAATGCAAGTAATGCAAGAAAAAGTCAGGATTTTTGTTGAGTTACAAACCATAGCTTTACAGTTTTATCAGTTTGCAACTTACTTTCTTCATCTCTTTGATAGAGTTGGCCAAATTTTGTAAGAATAATTGACACACGGCGAAAAAATCACTTCAGTATTTGTATATGGTTTTCATTTATTTGTAGATCCCATAAGACTTTGCATGCAATAGCAGTTGCGTGTATCTCTTTTGAGACATTGGACTCAGTAACTGTTTACAATTAACAGAATGAGCCTTTTTCTTTTAGCAAATCTCTCTGTTATACTGACAGTTGTGTTTTTAAGTTTTTCCTCAAATTCTGGGAAAATGCAGCCAATTTTTAAAATGTTTCCAAGTGAGTTATTTGGACCTTCCACTGTGTCACTAGAAATTTGAGATTTTACAGGTTCTTGACGGTTTTTTTTGCCAGTCTTCAGTCTGCTGGTGATTAAAAGAATGTCTCTGCAAACCTATGGCGTGTTGTGAAAGTACGTGGCATAAAGTCATGTCCAAGTAGAATTAGCCAAGATACTGGTTATCCAAGTGTCAATAAAATAGCAACTTCTTGTTCCAAATCACTTCATGTATCTTGTTGTCTGTCAAATACTAGTAATAGAGTCATACAATTTATTTGCTAATCCCTTGGCTTCCTTTGACAGTGTGGCTATTTGCTAACCATATTGCTTCCAAAATGTCAGCTGCTGATCTTAAAACAAACCAAACCTTCCCCTACAGTATTCTTATCTGCGTATGATTAGCTGTTGGAGGATGGTTGTATTCCTTATGCCAGGCTGCTTTCTTTGAGGTGCTTTTTCATGCAATCAGTTGCATACTTTGACCATCAGGTCACCGGTATCTGTACCTAGCAGTTCATCTTCAATATGCATTTGAATGCTGTATAACCCAGGCTAACGTTGCTTTAAAAAATCAGATGCTGAATAGTGCAAAATGATGGTATAGGCATAAAATTTTTATTTTTCAAATGTACTGTCGTTGCTTGTACTGTTTTTTTTATTTTTAAATGCAAATAATGTTTGCATGTACTATATATGCAAGCTCATTTATTACCAAAAACTGTGGTAGCTTTTACATATGGTCATTGGCTAAAGCAGGATTTTTTTGTTGTCAGCTATTATAATGCAGTTTTGCCAATATCTTTAGTCATACTCTAGTGTCTATATGTGCTGGTAGATTTTTATTCTTTCTGTTGCATTTTGTGAAATGCTATTGTCACGGTCTCCTTTTCCACGCGGTTTAGTTGCAGTTTCTGTGTCTTAAGACTTAGTGTATTTCCCATTTTCATTCAGTTTCTCCAAAAAGACATGGAGTTAGGTATTTTTCTTCGTGAATCAACTTCAAGTATTTTTACTGTGATTTTTCACTGAATGTACTTTATTGCAGCAAATGGAAACTGGCAAGCCAGATAAAAAGTTTAGCTGATATTTTGACGTAGTGAGTTGGGAATCTGTTTGAATTATTATTTCTTTCTTTGTTTCCAAGCAGAAACCACCTTAAGTAATTTTAATTTCATTCCAAGTGGCTATAGGTTGAGGTTTTCGTTTTGTGTTCTTTGTAATTGACTGTTTCACATTTCATGCTACATGTAGATCAACTTTTCAAACAATAAGTTCTGCTGTCATTTGTCAGTTTCCTGTGCCATGCTTTGTTTTATCTTCTAGGAAATGGCAATCTCTGTTTAGACCTGAAATAGGCTCAATTTTATATTTAAAAAGAGAATATTATTGTATTAAATGGCATCTAAGTATTAGAGCTGGTTGAAAAAATACCAATGAAAGTTTTCTATTGGAAGAGGCTGAGCTGAAGTACAAGGGATGTACCTATTTCATTAAAAGCTATGTGAAAAACTACCAATTCTTTAATAAAACTTAATCAACAAAGGTTAACAAAGCCAGGCTTGTACTAAAACAGAAGAAAATGGTTTGAAATCTTCGAGTATAGAAGGTCTTGTAGTCTGCAATACGGAAAATCCAGTTTTGACTAGTTTAACTGGGGTATGTCCATGCTCTTATTCCAAAGGCTTTGCCGATATTAATTCAGTTTCACTTCATGCCACTGAACTAGTAAACATTCACATATGTGGACACTAAGTTAGACTTTACTTGGTCAAAATCATGCAGGCAGTATATTAGAGCAGGAATTGGTATATAACTCCAATTTACTGACATATTTCTTCAGCCATTGTTATGTGCCACAGTGGGAATGCTGTGTATTTTACTCGAATAGAAGACTGCTTACTCTCTGCCCACACTTGGTAGCTTTCATTTCAATTAATAGCAGTTGCAGTGTCACCGTTCAATGTTCTTATTCCAGCTTTTAGTAGTGCCAAATGTATTGTGGTTGGATTAATATAAATGTATTTTATTCTGTTTCCTTACATGACATGCTTTACAACACTGCAGAAATATTACTGATGATGAATCCTCAGTGGATGAACTAAGAGGCACGCTGCGGTTTTTTGCATCTGTATTAGTTCGGAGAATTCACAAGGTAATGTGACTTAAAGGTATTAACGTTGTTTTTCCATCAGAAATAATCAATATCCGTATGTAGCCAGTTCTTTTTAAAATGGCAATTCTGAAGTCAGTCTTACAGAGTATAGTCAGTTTCCATCTAAGTTTCTTCTTTGTGTTATCTGTTCCCTCCTTCTGGAGCAGATATCTCATTCCTGGTTATGAACCATTTTTGAAGATTCATCATTGGAAGTGTTCAACGTCAGGTTGGACACGGCTTTGAGCAACCTGATCTAGTGAAAGATGTCCCTGCCCACAGCAGGGGGTTGGACTAGATAGATGGTCTTTGAAGTCCCTTGCAACCCAAAATCATTCTACAATTCTATGGTTCTTGCAAATGGATACTTTTTTTTACACCAGTACAAAGTCATTATTAAACCCTTGGGATGATCTTTTAGCTGTCTTGTAGTGACTTAATCCAAGTGGAAGCAATTTTGAGAATTACTGAAAAAGAACTGTTAGAAAATAGCTGGAGTCCTCAGCACAGGAAAGATGTGGACCTGTTGGACCCCGGGTCCAGAGGAGGACCACAAAGTGATCAGAGGGCTGGAGCACCTCTCCTATGAGGACAAGCTGAG
>RSEF01000003.1:87248678-87262864 GCA_003993805.1 Himantopus leucocephalus | reverse complement strand
TATATATACTAAAAGTATTAACTTTTTGGCTCAAATGAAAAGCAATTGCCTCTTATTTCACAATAAGAAAAAGCTGAAACAACTCATAATGCTGTTTTTTACTTGCAGTAAAAAATGCAGAATTTTTACAGCAAGCTGCTTTAGAAGAATATGGACCAGAACTCCATGTTGCTTTGAGAAGCCGAAGAGATGAACTTCACTACTTAAGAAAACTTACCGAACTTCTTTTTCCTTATATTTTGCCCCCAAAGTCAACAGAGTGCAGGTATAGAAATTATTTAGAATTGTGTTCTTTAATGTATCTGCATACTATGTAGTACCGCAGTTTTGGGGAGTGAAAGAACTCCAAAGTCATCCTCCTCATCCCTCCTCCTTGTCCCTTTGCTTATGAGTTTTCTGATTGGTCTCAAAAATATTCTAGCACGCTTAAGGAATTATTAAATACTAAAATATTTCCCAGTAAAATATCATGGCATTTACTTCACTTAGAAAATTATGTAATCTAGTATTGGTTCTGATTTTTATCTGCCTTTTTTTTCTTTCCTTTTCAGATCCCTGGCTCTTCTGATAAGAGAGATTCTGCCTGGTTCTGTTTTCCTTCCCTCAATGGATTTCTTAGCTGATCCTGTAAGACTTGGAGCACAGGAATAATCTTAATTTATTGAGTATTACTGTTTTCCTACTAAGTATGTTGTGGTAAAGCAAATGTTGCAGAATGACTTACTTGCTGTGCATTTTGACTGGGTAAAAGAAAAAAATCTTGCAGCCAGTGCTTTTGTTTGATCATTATAACTAGTTTCAGCTCTTAACTGACTGAACGGACTGAAATACAGTATTGGCATGATCTTGTAAGGATGTATTTTTAATGAAGGACTACAGTTCCTGTCAAATGGGAGAATGCTGTGCTAGTATAAGCACCTTCAAATTGCTATAACTGCATTTAAACAAGGGCTCAATTACTTGAACTCCAGCTGTATCTATCTTTATAACAGTGCAAGTAAACCAGCCTTTTGTGCAGCTGTATTGAAATAAATTCTTTTGTCCTTAATTCTGCAAATAAACGGACATTTATTTCTAAAGATGGAATGCTGCCATCTTTTATTTTATTTATGTGTGTATTTTAATAGGGAAAATTTCAATACNGTATGTATCTTTACAACAGTGCAAGTAAACCAGCCTTGTGTGCAGCTGTATTGAAATAAATTCTTTTGTCCTTAATTCTGCAAATAAAAGGACATCTATTTCTAAAGATGGAACGCTGCCATCTTTTATTTTATTTACGCATGTATTTTAATAGGCAAAATTGCAATATTTATGAAGCTATCACCTAGCTGCAAGCAGAAAGTACTGTAGCTGTGGAAGTACAAGTAGTTCATTAGATCTGCACTAACAGGGCTTTCCTCCACTGGATGAAGAATGTTTCTGTGCAGGTCTCTTCAGAAATTNATGAAGAATGTTTCTGTGCAAGTCTCTTCAGAAATTCCCTGACTTGTAAATACTTGAAGACACCATTGAGGGTTAATTCTCCAACATGTGTTGCCAGGCTTTGTTGTTGTAAAAAGTATTAGTATATTCACAGGTTTAAACTTGGACATAACATAGTAGTGAAATTGTTTTTATCTAATTTGTTGAGTTTCTTTAATAGTAATTTTTTATTGTGTTTTCCTGCAGGACACTGTCAACCATTTGCTCCTGATCTTCATTGATGATAGTCCAGTGAGTACTGACAAAATTAAAACAGTAGTAGTTTGTTCACCCATTACAGAACCTTCCTTACCCAATTGTCTCTTGTCATTTTTTTTCTGCAGCCCGAGAAAGCAACTGAACCTACTTCTTCATTGGTTCCATTCCTTCAGAAATTTGCAGAGCCAAGAAATAAAAAACCATCTGTAAGCAAAGGCAACACTTACTTTCTTCCCTGTTTTGAATAAGTGTTTTACTTTACCTGCTGTTTTTGTTCTACAACTCCTTGCATTATTTATGTACTCACTGAAAGTTTGAAAATTGGCTGACTGCATTTTTAACCTACTCAGGTCCTGAAACTGGAGCTAAAGGAGATCAGAGATCAGCAAGACCTTTTATTTCGGTTTATGAACTTCCTGAAACAGGAAGGGGCAGTCCATGTGCTGCAGTTCTGCCTGACTGTAGGTAAGATTGCCTATGTGTGCTGAGGTATATTCGATGATCTTTAAAAGCTTTAAGCATTTGTACGTTGAAGTGAATATTCAGTCTCAGAACTAGGCAGCATTGTTAAACGAGAGATTACCTTGCAGGATCTGTGTTCCCTTACTTTAGCATTCAAGGATCGGGACATATTAATCTTGGCAACATTAATGTTGGCATGGACTGTAGGTCTTAATTGTATTTCTGTTTATTGATAAAGGTTGGACATTTTAAAATAGAATATTCTTGTAAGAAAGAAGTTCTGGCCACTGATAGAAAGTGCAGTTACCTTTTTTAATACGTGGTTACTAAAGTATTACTAAAATGAACTGTTCATCATGAAAAGCTTCTCCTGGTCTTTTAGCTTTAAAATTGTGATTTCTGTAAAGAACAGAAACATAAGAAGAACATTAAAGGTGTTGAAACATTCTATTCAGTAACCTGTGACTTGGTAATGAAGCATGCATTTGGTTTTACTATTACACAAGTGTTCTTTGAAAAGTTTTCTGCTTTCTGTGAAGTTTCTGTAAGTTAGAGTGGTTTATTTCACGTTTTTTGGTCAGCTAGTAGTTAATCACTGGTTTACCAAAATAATGATTTTTTTGTTGTTGTTTTTAGTAAACAAGCATTTCCATGTTACATAGGAAATAATGGGTGTGTCTTCGTATCCCAAGCCCATGCATACATCAGGAAGATGTGAAATTAAATTAGACAGACTTTATCTCATAAAATACTGCAGAAGTCGTTATTCATTACGTAAGAGAAATAGAAATAATTTCTGTGCATGCAGCTTCTTATGTGCTCATAATCCTTCCAAACATGTTGGCTTTTTGTCAGAAAAACTCCTCACCAAAAAAACCCAAGAAAGCAATTATGTGGTACCTGCAGGGGGTTCTAAGCTGACCCTTCTAGAGCTCTCTAGAGCTCCTTCCTCCAGCAGGAAGAGTACTCCAACTGTTGCTGTTGCCCATGATCAAGCTTTTTTCTGGGTAAACCTCAGCGTTTTCTTCCTTCTAAACTTCTCTTGCATTATCATAGGTGGCAAGTCTGTATATTAGCTTATGAAACAAAGAATGAGATTTAGGTCTCTCAAGTTATGCTGTCCCAAACTGTCTACTGTAGGTGGTTCTTCACATGATAGAAATATTTTGGATAAGAAACATTTACTGAGGAAAATAAACCACCAAAAACCCCAGAAGGGTCTTGGTAGATTTTCTCTGAAGAACTTTTTGTCTATTAATTGAAAAATGAGTCAAATGCCACCTTATTTTCCCTTCTTTCTGGCCAGTAAGGCTATTAACAGAATGGGCCAACAAATCAAGTCTGATTGCACAATAATTGTACCAAATAGCATTTTTATTTTGTCAGGCAAAGTCCATTCTCAAGTTAGTCTGTTATTAAAGATACTATTGAAAGTATTTTGATGTTGGTTTTTAGGAAAGAAATGGCAGCAGAACAGGCAGGTGACTGGTGTAAAGGGCTGTTGGGGCTCTGCGTGTGTCTAGCATGAACTGTAAATCCTGCTAAAAAGAAAACTACAATTTACAGTTTGGTAATTTAGGAAGATAAAATTCCTTCTTCCGATTAATTCTTCTTCCAGGAACAACTTCATGGGTTTATCCTTACTGTGATAAGTAAGAATTAGTTTTAATTACAATATATTTTTATTAATAATTTTATGAAAAAAATTTGAATTGCAGTTAATAAGAAGGCAGCTACCTTATTACCAGAGATTTTGAAATGTCTTCTGTATCTATTCACTTCGAAGTTTTACAAATTACTATATCTGCTGGAAAATGGGTTGATATTATAGGTTGTTTCAAGATGCTATTTGTTAGCCAAGTTGATCAACAAATGCATTTTCTTGCCTGTACTTCTCAGAGGAATTCAATGACCGAATTTTGCGACCGGAACTATCAGATACTGAAAAGATGTCACTTCATGAGGAAGTACAGAAAATTTACAAAACTTATTGTTTGGATGAAAGCATTGACAAAATTAGATTTGACCCTTTTATTGTGGAAGAGATTCAAAGAAGTAAGTTTGATTTTGAAAGGAATAATTTAAATTAAAAAAATAAAATTAAATTAAAATTTAAATTAACTGGAATTTAAACCACATTCTGTAATAAAGTGAAGACTAATTAATCTAAATATGATCAGTCTTTACTTTTGTCATAGTCTTAAAAATTGTTACCCCCTTGCTATATTGTGCTTAAACCTTGTTTTCTCAGTTTATTTCTATTCTTGATGTCAGACTTCTAGTAGCTTGCAAAGCAATCGCAAACTCAGACCAGAAAAAACCCTAAACTTTAGATGCCCATACACATATCTATTTGCGTTTGCAAATTTTTTTTATAGTTGCTGAAGGCCCATATATGGATGTTGTGAAACTTCAAACTATGAGGTGTCTTTTTGAAGCTTATGAGCACGTACTTTCTCTGCTTGAGAACGTTTTTACTCCTATGTTCTGTCACAGTGATGAGGTAAGTGTGAAAGATTTGAAGAGTAGTCTTAAAGCAAGATTGTATTTTTTTAGGATACCCTGTCTACAACAGTCATGTGCATGTGGAACTGAAAAATACGTCTTCATTTTCCACTTTAGTTAGTATGCCAGGGCTGGGACCGGTCTCCATAAGAAAATTGAGTTTATTCTAGTTCAACACAACATCAACAGAATAAAACAAAACCTCTTCATTTTTCGATGTAACAATTTGTGTATATCATTGCTATTACAAAATCCTTTCCACCCCTTCTACAAAACCCTTTCCGCCCTTTCTTTTATGGTTGCAAATTTGGTGCAAAAGCAATCTGCGTGATAGACATAGAACACTTTTAAGAATCTCTTTATTTACTTTTAAAAATATAATGGTACTTAAAGAAAGATACAGAGGTTGTATTTAGGTACCTTCAGCATTACGCATGCCAGCAGCAGGTGCCTGTTTTCAGTAAGGTCATTCAAAGGAATTTAATAGGCATTTGAGATTGTTTTATGATTGGGTTCTGAATCCGAGTTTAAGAAATAATTAAAATATCCCCACACTGGGCCAACAGCTGCCTAAAGCCTCCTAATAGGAAACGCTTTAAACACAGGAGTGAGTGAATTCTTGTCTCTTTTTGACTTTGTACGTGTAAATCAGGTTGCATGTTAAGCTTCTTGCATTTATTCGAGGCAGAATATATTGACTTGTCCTGGGAATGGGTACTTAACCTTACTTGGTGTTATTCTTAATAAAGAGTATTTCTCAAAAATGGTATTAGTGGTCATCTTTCCCATAATGGCTGTAATACTTCAAATGCTTGATTTATTTTATTTTTTATTTTTTTTACAAAAGGAGGAGACATGAATTTTGGTGCTTAATTTTAGTTTTATTTCTGGTTTGTTTTTTTAATCCCGAGACTATGTAAAGTAAAATAAGTAGTCCTGGGAGCATGTATTGCAAATTTATTCAGTCCTTTTCCAGATGAATATTCTAACTGCTAGATTGTGGTCAGCTTGTCTTTTACTTCTGTTCTTGTTTCCTGAATTCTGCAATGTCGCTGTATAGTAGCCCTTAACTCAGTCAGTCCAGTGTTTTCTTTGATACCTTATTTGTCTGTTGTAGTACTTCAGACACCTTTTAAGAGGAGCAGAGTCACCAACACGCAATTCAAAGTTTAACAGGTAGGTATGGTAGATTCTTTAAGTGTTTGTGTTTGTTTTTTAGTTAAAAGCATCAAAAATCTATGGTTTACCATAGGAATTTTGATCCTGCCTGATGCTAATTTGACTAAATTTTTAGCTTTACTTTTTTTTTTCAAGTGGGCAAATTACATACTGAAGGAGCAAGCAATATTATGCAAGATGTCTCTTTGCCTTGATGTGTTTTATGTTAAAGAGTTTAAAATCTGATTTAGACCTTAGCATTGGAGAAGGGGGAAGGGAAAAATAAATGTACAATGAGAATAAGATAATGTGGAAATAAAGTGGTGATTTAATTGACTGTATATGTGAATACGATTTTGTTGGTTGAAAGCTGGATCGTCTTGGATTTCAGGTCTTAAAGGGATAGGTACAGTGTACCCTGCGTCTAACCAACCTGGTCATGCAATGGTAGTCTCCTCTTGTCGTGACAAGGAGGATTTGCCATTTTTCCTAGGTCAAATGTGTTTTCTGTCCCCCAACTCTCTCCATTCATTGCAGAAATGTAGCATAAGAAGCCTTGTTTCTGGGTGTGGGCTATATACTTACAGACCACCTTCAGGCTCCCTAGGGCCTGTGAAGGAGGAGAAGAGCGTCTCCTGTGGGCATGGATGGGCGATCTTCCACTGTGGGGTTGGGTTGAGTAAGCTTGAGGTCTCATCAGTTCTTGTCTTTCATTTTATGCTGGATGGCTCAGTCATAGACTAGTCCAACTGAATTGCTCTTACGCTCTAGCCAAAAGACGGAAAACTTCAGTAAGACAGTCTTTAATTTGGATAGGCTTGCTTTCTTGGTATGAACTAAGATCCACGGTACTGTAGAAAATGCTGGTGTTTATCATCTTAGATTACAGCAATTTAACTTTTTCTGCTTTCATTAGAGCTCTACCTAGCATCAGCCCTCTTGACTTGCAGCCTACTGTGAGGTGTATTATTGCAAGATCACTTTCTCCCCTGCTAATGTCTTAGAAAACTGCAAGGTGGTTCTCTTCAATGTATCTCCATCTGTGACATCTATTACGTAGTCCTTACAGTTTTCGTAGATCCAGGACTCAAGCTTTGGTGTAGTGCTTTCTCAGATTGGCGCTGACAAGCTTCTGTTTCTTAGCAAAGAAGCATGGAAGGCAGCTAGACCAAACTTTGTTTCTCCCCTATGTGATACTCCACTAGGAATGGTGACCTTAAAACACATTGCAGCTTCTGTTGAAGATGGCTACAGGGTTTCATCCGCACCTTTCAGTCTGCCTTCTGGTATCTTTCCCAAAATTATTCATGTCAAGGGTTGAAAGTATCCTGTCGTACACTTCTTAAATCTAGTTAAAGTATGAAAACATTTAGGTCACCTCCTTGGTGCTTTGCTTTCCAGAACAGAAAGGGTGGAATTAAAGACACTCTCTACCTGTACTTTTTGAAATACATCTCTGGTTACAAAATAAGCAAATTTTGTTTGGGGACTGTTACAACGTATTCCCTTGGAGTTCAAACAGCATCCATAACATTGCTGAAAATGTATCTGTTTTACATTTTAGAACAATTTGAATGCTTTGAGTATATATAATGGTTTATGATACGAGATACTGTATGTTCCTGAAAGGGCGCCTCTCTGATTATTTCCATGAAACAGAGGTCCTGTCTGAGGTCCTATCTGAAAGTAGTTTGCCCGTTGATTTGGAGTTTCCCTCTGCAGAATCTGGTACAGACAGTCACTGCCAAGAAGAAAAAAAATAAAATTGAAAAAAGGTTATGGAATTATTCCAGATGTTATCCATATGCACATACGTTATCCTCCCTTTTCTTCCCTATTCTAGCATTAGTTCCAGTTGAGAGAAATTATATGCAAAGAGATGAGTTTTGTTTTCCGTGTCTTTGATGCTTTGCTAGGGGTACTGTGTGTGTATTGCATAGATGCTGCTGGTTAAAAAGTCAGATCAAGTAGCAGATACAAAATCCCAGTAGAATATACATGTGGATAATGTGTTGAAAGATTTCATTTATTGTAAGACAAGAAAATTATAGAGCAGTTTCTAGAAAATACAAGTGGGAAAGTAAGAAGACGTGACTATCAGTGTGCAACTTCTGGTTTGAATCACTTCTGAATAACTTCTTTGAACTATACAAAATAATCATAGCTTTTTGTGTACACATAGGACAAATAATGTGCTTTGTAAACTGCTAAGGTAATAGATGAGATGTCCCAAGTATTTCTGGAGTGTAAAGAAGTCACATTGAGGATATCCTGTAACTTGATAACTAGCAGTGGTTGTCAACAGCTTAACTGGTATTTTCCACCTAAAGTTTAATGTATGTGGCCAATGGAAACTGATGTTTTAAGTTCCAATTCTGACAACTTAATTTTGGGTGTGTGGAAGAGAGGACAAGAATTCCCTCTCCTTTCTCATATTTATGTATTTATAATACATTACTACATTACTTAAAGGTATTCTGTGTTGGAAGTCTAACAAAAAAAGAAAAGCCACTATGTGATGTAAACTCTTGATTTCTGGATAGCTGTATATCTGCCTTGATTTTCTACACACCACGACCACACACAGAAATAGACGCATCCTGATTTCTCATTATTGGGATAGCAGTAAAATTAAAATATTTTTCAAGTGAGGACCAAGCAGAAAAGACGTAAACAATTTTGGGGAGTGGTTAGGAGTAAACCCCACAGAATTAAGTCTGTGAACAGTTGTGTGCAATGTAACTGTCACCATCAGTTCCAACTTGGCAGGTTATGTTTCCAGTTTCACAGTTAACATGACTAAAGACAGGGTAAGATGCCTTTGAATCAGTTCCTCTTGTAAAACAAAATCTGAAATGTGAATATTTTAATCCCATATCAGTTTGTCCAGAATTCAGTAGCTCCAGTGAATTAAAATCTTGTGTGCGGTGACTGTGTTTATGGTTAATCCATTTAAACATTTTGGTTGGAATTACTGAGTTGATGACTGAGGCATTGGTTCCATGTACCAGGGTATGTAGAATGTCAAAAATACATGACAATTCTTAAAATCTGTGAAATAAAAAAAAAAACCAACCCCAAAATATTTTAATAGTGGTTTTTACTATATTTAATACAGGGGGTGTAGGGGGTGAGGTGATGTTATTACAAAGAAAAGGCTGTGGACTTATTTTATGTATTTGCCAAATGTACTAGATTCCTACGTGACTTCTGAACATAGGTTATAGAAAAAGTTAGCTGCTTGGTTGGTACTACAGGTAACTTTAAGAATGAAAGTCGTTCTGTATAAATTGGTAGCTGCTTGTCCTGAATGTTAGTGAAGACCTGAAAGTTTCAATAACTGAGGTTTTAAATTCAAAGGCCAAGATTGTGGTGATGAAATGGGCAGGTACCATTCGCGTTTCACTTCCGTAGGATTTTATGTCAGGAACTCCTAATTGTGCCATGTTTTTTATTAACCTGAAGTGATGCTCAAATGAAGCCTGTTCAGTTTTGTTGGGATAGGTCTGCCAAATTTGGCTGGGATTTTTTTGTTTGTTTTTTTGTTTGATTGGTTTTTTGTTGTTGTTGGGGGTGTTGTTTGGTGGGGTNAAGCCTGTTCAGTTTTGTTGGGATAGGTCTGCCAAATTTGGCTGAGATTTTTTTGTTTGTTTTTTTGTTTGATTGTTTTTTTTGTTGTTGTTGGGGGTGTTGTTTGGTGGGGGTTTTTTTCTTTTTTCTTTTAACATTATTTTCTCCTGGGCTCTGAGGTAATTTATGTGCCTGTTGTTGCAGAAGTAGCCTGAGTTTGGATGACTTACGGTAAGTCTATCTAACACTCGATAAATGTTGTGTGTTAGTTATACTGCATCTATCATGACTGCATCACATGGCCTTTATAACAGCAATTAACTGTCCATTTTATTTGTAAAAAAACATGTGAATGTCTTCTCTGGACTAAACTGGAGCTTTACTCCCCATGTCCTCTTCACAAGTGTTTAGAAATTGCTTAATTACTAATTTCACAAGTTTGCAATGTATCAATATTGTTTGCTGTTAATGATTTGTTTGCAGTTACTAGTTTTGAAATATATTTGCATAACTTGAAGCTTTTTTTTTTGGCTTGTGACTGCTAGCTGCTTTAAAATTTCCTTTACTCCATGTCACATTTCCAAATCCTGTTTGAGGTTTTATTCACTTAACTGCCTGTTTTATCTTGCACAGCTGTGTCCAGGATGATCATTGCCTAACATTGCATGCAAATATAACCATTTTATAAATAATACCAAGCACTCAAACCCAGCAATCCCCCAAATTAGTTCTCTGTGCAGCTTTTCTTGTGACTGTTAGAGGTTTGATTACAACATACGCTATTTTTTATAATTTGCTCTAGGTAGTCTGTGATCACTCATTAATGCCTTAATAGCTGTTCAGTTGGTTTTTCTCATTATTCGTGCCTCTTTAATGACATGCTATCCAAACTCAGAAAACAATTTTTTCATTATGGACTTTTCCTTAGAATTTATCAGAGCATCAGTATTACGTATATTACTCATACCATTCTTGAGGGAAATTTATCAATTTTATTTTACAGGTTAGGAATCCAGGTATATAGACGCTGTTATCTTTTGTGTGCCAGTTCAGTGCATAGAGTTGTAACTTGCTAGATTGTTGAGGAATAAAGAGTACTTGAGATGGAAGTGCAGTTCATTGACTGTGTAGAGCTGCACTTAAAACCCAACATTTCTCCTGATTGGGTTGTAAGGGGTTTAGCCAAATAAAATGGTACTCTGACTTCACATGCATGCAAATATCTAGCTTGTCTGATACATATGACTCGTCTGGTATTTCTTGACCCATAGAGGTTCGCAACAGCATTCTTCAGCTGCATAGCCCTGGCTGATCACATGCAAAGATCTGTTTAGTGCACTGAATGAGGCAGGGATCCCGTGGGAAAATTGTTTTGCAACCATCCACAATTAAAGAATGCCACAGTGCACAGTGGCACTAATGCAATCTTTGGTTGCAGTTCCCAGCTCTTGAGTGAACAACAATCGTATTTTTTTAATGTTGGGTATGTGTGACTTCTGGAGTGTTTGGGGGGGGAAGGCATTCCAACATCGTGTCATCACATCATTCATTAGGAATGTTGGAACCTGTAGACTCTCCACTCTGGGCCCGGCCAAGAAAGCACCTACAGAATGACAGTCTAATAATGCTGTTACATGGATCAGCACTAGAGGGAGTGGGATACTTTTCCCAAAGAGTTTTGTATATGTTTTGTTGGCTGTAGCAGAGTTGAGAGGTCTTGAAAGACTTGGTCTTTCTGCTAAACCGGCCACCTCCTCTCCTCTTTCCTCCCTAGTGCCTTGAACCTGACCATATCCTAATCCCATCTCTTCCCTTCCACCTAGCCTCCAGTTCTTCCTCCTATTTCTACTTAGCCAGTGAATCTATTAGATTTTCATCCTCATACCTGGGGGGGGTTTTACATATATTTTTTTTCTTCCTCAGCTTCTTCAAAATTTTGATCATCCTGTTGTATGTCCATCTCTGCTAACATACCCAGATTTTTTCCATGGTCATCTAATCTGGTTTGTGCTCTGCGAGCTTGCGCAAGGATTTTTGCTAAACCAGTCCTATGTTCTCTCCATACGTTGCCCACCAGGCGTCTGTGTACCCTCTTATTCACCAGTTTGTGCTCTGAATTTGTGTCTCTTCCTGTGAAGAGAATCCCATTCTAGTTTGTTACTTTGTACTTGTTCCAGTTTAGTGATTGCTCTGTACTCATTAGGCGTAATCTTTGGGCTCAGCATCAGAGCAGGAAGGGGTGGTTCCTAGCTATCAGGTTGAGTCCTGGCCCCATACAGCTCAGTACTGCAGTTCTAGGCAAAGCTGTATTCCGCCTTCAGCTGGAGCATCACCAGCTCAGGAAAGAACTGATCTGAGCCTGGAGTACTCTTATCAAATCTTTCAGCTTGTGCAAATTAATGTTTTTGCTCAAAATTTTGAGAACTGCACAAATTTTCACAGGAATGATGAAAACTTCTTCAAGAGTCAAGCCAGAGGTCTGAAGCATTACCCTTCTAGAAAAGCTGTCTAGTTTTGTCTGAATAAAGTTTTTATTTTGCTAGCCTAGTGTTTAAGCTCTTGAACAAGATTCAGGTAGGTCCCCAATGTGAAAAAATTCAGTTCAGCACAATAATGTGTAGAAGAAGTTGTTTAAAAATCGAGTAAAATTGTTCAAACATAGATTTAGACTACAAACAGCCAACCAACCTTATCTTTGGTTAGCAGAGATAAATAAGATAGATGGTGTGTGTCTGCTTTGGAGCTGATAATGATATGAGAGAGAAAAAGCAAAAGATTTGGAAAAACGGTGGATTATTTACGCAATTTTAGTCATGTACACAGTCTGGGTAAAATTATAAACAGGAAGATTGCTAGTGACACACATGCACATTTTAAGTCAGCAGTTGATGTCAGTGTGGTTTTACAGGCAATGAAGATGCTTTAGCTGCTTGTCTCTGCTGTTCAGTTGGTGCTGCTGTTCAGTAGTTAATAATTTTTTGTTTTAAAGCAAAAAAGAAACAGGCTATTTTTTGTCTAAAGTACTAATTGTGCTTTTAATCTCAGTAATCTACTAAGTTCTTTTGAGTCTTTGATTCTGCAGTTCAGTGTGTTGATTTTTAACTCGCCTATCAACTGTATTTATTGAACCGGCATAAGTAACCTCAGGCTCATTCCATATTCAATAGAAACATTTTTCTTTCCAGAATTGCTAGCATTTCTACTTAAGAAATAATCTTCAGTGTCAGGTCTTGTGGGGCATTAGAATGCTATAACATCTGTTCTCTCAGTAAGGAGTGTGCTTCCTGCCCAATTATCTTTCTTTTTCCATACCTTGTTGCTTTTTGGATTCTTTGTCATAAGTGGCAAGACTTTAAAAAGTCTTCATCTTTCAGTCAGACTAGCTCTTCAAGCCAAGATTCTTCAGTTGCATCTGTTTTCTCTCATGCTCAGTCTTGCTCCTTGCACATTCCTTTTGTCTGTCCCTAATGCTTGAAAGTCGAGATCTATCTTGAATCGTACATGCTTCTAAAATTCTGGGATGTTTACGCAAAAAAAATGCATCTAACCACACCATTTACAGTACTTGGCAAGAGTGGATAAATATTTAAATATGAGTACATGGAAAAGAACAGAGTTAGTGACCTTTTTGGTGTGTCTGCCTGTAGCAATATGACAGTTTCTCCTGTCAAAACAAAATTGTTGTTTATTATGTGTCCTGCATTACTGGGATACTATTATAAGAGTGTTAATGTTTGCTCATGGTTAAGCATATGGGAATCCCGTATCTTTTAAAAGTGTAATCAAGAAATTTTGCTAATTGATCAGAGAACATATTTGCCATAAATGAATTTCAATTCAAGTGGAATTGTAAATATATTGGCTACTTGTTCATACAGTTGTTTCTTGTATCTGCAAATCATGTGCAATGGCCTACTGAGCTGATGTGTAGTAATAGTAATGTAGTTGTGTTGTCAACTCCGGCTTCTGTACTCCTAGGACCACACAGAAGAGAGGAGAGTCATTTGGAATCAGCAGAATAGGCAACAAAATAAAAGGTGTATTCAAGAGTTCTGCAATGGAAGGAGCTATGTTGCCTAACTATAACTTAAATGAAGGAGAAGATGACTTTGTGAGTAGAAGCTTTGGATTTGTCTTTAAGTGTTTGTTGTTGGTGGGTTTTTTTCCTTCCTTATTTGAAAATGTTAAGTTTCTGCCTTTTCTGCTGTCTTAGTTCACTGCAGGGTTTCTGTGTGCTGGCTTCTGATTAAGTTGCCTTGTTTTCCCTGTATTCATTCACAAGCCAAGGTCACATCCCCAGTTAGTGTGCCTCTGAGCTTATTGCTTATTACAGAGAAGTACTAAAAGTAGCAGTATCATACATCTTTGTAAGCAATGAATTTTTCTCTAAGAACTTACAGTGACATTTTATAATTCTGGATAATAAAGTATGCATAGGACTGCATGCATGACTTTTCATCTGGTCATTATTTTTTCACTGGGACCAGTACTGTTCAATATCTTCATCAGTGACATAGTGGGATTGAGTGCACCCTCAGCAAGTTTGCATGCAACACCAAGCTGTGTGGTGCAGTTCACATGCCTGAGGGACGGGATGCCATCCAGGGGGACCTGGACAAGCTCGAGAAGTGGGTCCATGTGAACCTCATGAGGTTCAACAAGGCCAAGTGCAAGGTCCTGCACGTGAGTTGGGGCAACTTCTGGTATCAGTACAGGGTGAGGGATGAAGGGATTGAGAGTGACCCTGCTGAGAAGAAGTTGGGGTTACTGGTGGATGAAAAGCTGGACATGAGCCAGCAATGTGCGCT
>RSEF01000003.1:87228844-87248578 GCA_003993805.1 Himantopus leucocephalus | reverse complement strand
ACAGGTCCATGTCCTTCTTATGTTAGTGCCCCCAGAGCTGGATACAGTACTACAGATGGGGTCTGACGAGCACAGAGTAGAGGGGCAGAATCAACTCCCTTGACCTGCTGGGCACGCTGCTTTTGACGCAGCCCAGGATGCAGTTGGCTTTCTGCGCTGTGAGCGCACGTTGCCAGCTCACGTTGAGCTTCTCATCAACCAACACCCCCAAGTCCTTCTCCTCAGGGCTGCTCTCAATCCATTCTTTGCCCAGCCTGCAGAACTTTGCACTTGGCCTTGTTGAACTTGGGGAGGTTTGCAGGGGCCCAACCTGTGGGTGGGTGCAGTCAAGACACTTTGCCTTGCTGGGTGCTGCAAGACAATTCTGTGATCAGATATTCAGTATCTGTTTGTGCTCAACTGACGCTACCAGTTTTGACCAGCAGAGGCGTGTATGCGTAAGGAATTCATGTGCTGACTGCTTTCTCACTAATTTCTGGAGCGCACACACTTACTCACACGATAACTGTTATTATCAGAGATCTGATATCCCAGGTTGTGCTGTGTTATGGTCTCTGTTGAGTCTTGCATGCACGTTGTGAAATTCATCTCTCTTGCTGGTTTGCTGGGGTGCTTGTGCCTGCTTTGGGAGACAGTCTTCTCTTTCTCGAGTCAGCCCATGCTTGGGAAGAACTGTGTGCCTGGTGCCAGGACACCGTGCCATTTACGTCTTGTCCCTTCTTGGATTTGATTTGTAAGCCACACTGGCTTCATCTGCTAGACCATTTTAGTCCATATCAGTGATGCTTTTTAGAAGCAAATCTCCTGATCGTCTCTGCTTGTCGCGTTTTCTCTCATACTAGGGAGCTGTCTTAAAACTCATTAAGTGAATTTATTTCAGATGAAACTAAGCTGGAAAAGAGTGTCTAGGAATGCAGGCACCAAGGGGTGTGCAGTCCAAAGGCCAGACCAAAGGTAGACTGAGGTAACACCCCTTCCTGCCCCCCCCGCCCCCCCAATACAGCTGGCATAGACTTCAGGTGTTCAGTTCTGCAGTTCCACTTCTGTTGTGCCACGTGATGACTTGGTGAAGATATAAGCGCTGTGCAGTAGCCCGGTACTCTTACCCAATAGAAACTGGCGATGGAGATGAATGTTAAATGTCTGTACCAGGATTGCGCGAGCTACCTGCGTGCAGTCAGCGAGGTGATCTCGCAGGAGGCTGAAAAGACACTTTCTGAGTGCCCACCTGTGAGAAGAGCATGCTATCTTACAGCAAGGAAGTTCTTCAACACAAAATTTTTTGGTAAAGGCTAGAGTTGATTTCCAGCTGATGCTTGTATTGCCATGGTGTTGCCGTATACCTTGTCTGACACAGATCTGTTTATTCTAGTATCAACATGTTGGAATCCGCTAAGAGTGTACACATTCCCCGGTGCTCGTGCTGCCAACTCTATTGCCATGAGTAGGGTACACCCAGGCTGCCTCTTCATCAACAGGCTGAGTAAGGAATGCCTGAAAATCTGCCAGGGCAGGTGAAAGCTTGAGTTCAATCAGAAATGTGCTTACTTCTATGAGAAATTTTCTGCATGCTGCTTCCTTTTGAATATTCCTGGTTGCTTGTGTATGTTTTAAGTATCAGTGGAAAGACTTCTAGTTAAAAATGCATAATGAACATGGGCAGTCAACCTTAGCGCAGCCAGTAGTAATTGGATTTTATTCTGTATCAGCTCCACTAGATTGAAAGAGTTACCAGCCACCCTGGCTAAAACAAACAAGTGAACAACCCCCCACCCAGTAAAGGCACCAACAGGATTTGTGGATTTCCCAGCTATGTTTCTGTTCTGAAGGTCTGTAAGCAGCTCAGTCATCTTCCGAATGTGCTTTTGTCAGACTTGCAAGAATAGGTGAGGACTTCTCAGCTGATGCGCTTTGCAAAATATGCCTACAAAAGCGTTGTTCTGCTGGCTTGTGATGACCTGCCAACAGCAATAAAAACTGCTTTTGGAACACCAACAGTAATAATGCATAGTTATGCATAGTTTCTCGGAGGAAGACACGGTTGTTTTTCAATACACTAACTGATGTGGTTCAGACGCTACATACACTCTTTCTTCTTACCATTTCGGTATAGTCATCTGTACTTCCAAATGATCAGGAGAAACGGTGGAGAGGTTCATGCCTCCGGCTGTGGATATTGTTCATAATCGTGGTATTGCCTCTGTAAACTTCACACCTATGCTGGAATGTATGGGCGTATATTTGCATATGCACTCAATAACTGTTGAGTAACTGTGTTTTTTCTGTTAGGTGTTTTGTGTAAGCCTTCATACTTACTTTGCTAGCTTTTCCCATCAAGGTACAATAGACGACCTATCGGACAAAGGATTACTTTGATCTTTTTCTTAATACAGTCCTTTTATCTTTCATTCACTTCAAGAGCTTGGCTTCCATTATGAACCAGTACCAATCCATGGAATTTCCTCATTGAAAGCCTTTGAATAATATTTCATGTTTATAATCACAGTTACTGTTTAATCCTAAAGATATGAATAATGATAACAGTGGAGTTTGTCTTGCTTGTCTTTTTTTAGTCTAATCACAACAGCGAGCATTATATCACATCTCAAATACTAACATGCGCAGAAACATTTAAAAGCAAAATCCCATGCTTATCCGAATTGTGACTATAATCTCAACTTCTGTATTAGATACCCAATTGCATGTTTTTCACTTGGCTTTTTTGGCCGAGACGAAATCTTGGCAAGTGTAAAACACCTTCTAAGTAGAGATACAACGCCAGTTTGTGTTATGGCTGCTGCATCCTGCAGACGTGCATTGCTAATGACTGTAGAATACATACTTGTACTGGAATAGCGCACGGTATATACTTTATAAAAACTGCTCATTGGCTCAGTAACTTTGGCATGCATCGATCTGCTGTTGCTTTCTGAAATGCCGTGTGCAAGAGTCGAAGTTTTCAAAGCCTGACAATAATCAGGGAAGCGTTATATTTAAGGTGGAAGACAGATTATCCATGTGCAGAGGTACATAGAACAACATTCAAAAGATACTGCTCCTGGTTTGGGGTGAAAGCTGAAACAACTTTCGGAAGACAAAAAGCTTTGCCCTAAGATGGCCTTCCCATTTGGTTTTTTTTTTTGGTTTTGTTTTAATAGATCACCTGTGGGACTGCTGTTAATGATTTAGTTTGGTCTGTACACACTCCTCTGAAACTTTATCTGCATTGCGCAATGGGCTGCTTTGAGTTGGCTCAGTACGTATCGCCCCTGTCAGGTCGTGGGGTGTATCTAAAAAAATAAATGAGGCTCTTGTTTAAGTTACAATAATTCAACTGAGATTTTCCCAGTGTCCTAGTTTCAGTATTGAGGAGGATATAGACTTCAGTTTATACAGGGTTTTTTAAACAACATACCAGGGACGCTTTCATACAGTAGGCGTGAATAATTATGTGTTCTCTTTAGGTTCGTTCTTTCCTGGATACCAGTCATCCACCAGTGCATTAACCATATTTGCTCTTTCATGTAATTTATGTAATAACCTGGTGTTGTTTAGTTTGAGTGAACTTTGTGAAGATAATGCCAGCAGTTCAGCACTTAACGAAAGCGAGGGCCTAAAGAAGTACAAGTCAAAACCTGAGTCTTGCCAGATTTCCTAAAGTAATTCTTCCTAAGAGTGCAGAGCATTCTCTTTAGAGCCTTGCATGATTCAGAGCCTCTACAGAAAGTTAGCCATGTATAAGCAAAGTACTTCCCATTCCTTGGAACTATTTTTAATTTGGGAGTGATACAGAAAAATCTGTGTCAGTAGCAATCATCTCAACCTAGGCAACACTAATTACATTGCATTTGCTTCTAGTTCTGGAATATTTTTTTTTAGAAGCTTGGCATAAACTTTTGAACTTTCTTTTCATAATACAGAGTATTTTGTATAAATTCTTTTCTATCTTTAGATCAACAGTTTGGGGGATAAGATAATTTAAAATAAACCGTTAATGGTGATTGCTAGGTATTGTCAAATATAGAGAGCCTCAAGAGTCGGAGAACAACTCCTTTCCAGCTGCTGGAGCCCACAGAATTGGGGTGCTTGGGGAGGGGTGGAAGGAGGTGTCCCTAGGTGATGCAGGACACCTAATGGGATGCAGGGAAGACCTTCTTGGGAAGCTCTTCTTGGGATTTTACAAGTATTTTATATTTTGGAGAAGAATCAAGGGCAATAAAAGCGGTGGGGGGTAGAACATGAGAAAATAGGATAAAGGAATAAAATGAAAAGTAATGGGATAAATGGAAAAAAAACCCCAAATGTTCATAACTTACAAGATTCATTAAGTTCTTGCTATAAATGATCAAGCACAGAAGTAGTTGTTGTTCCCTGTGCCCCTCCACCCCCTGGTAAAAAGTTGGATGTTTTGTCTAGAGCCCATTGTATTTATTTCAAATTGGAAGCCAACAAGATATTTAGGAACACTTGGATGTTGTAGGGTCCCCCTGTGATTTAAGGCTGACAAACTTCATGTCCTTTATGACCCTCATTGATAGAATGGGGTGCATCAAAGGTATTAAACCCTGTGATAAAGTCTAGATGTGTGAAGGTATCGGGAGCAAAAGGCTTCACAAATTACTGCCTTGGTCGCCGTGCTGTGGTGTTCTAAATCCGGGTATTTTGGTTGTTGGGTATCTTGGCAACATGTGACATGCTTTTTATTTTTTGCCGCCCTTTGGAGAGTAAACCGTTATTTATTAATTTTTTTATAAATTTAAAATCATGGAAAATTGATTAGTTCTTTGAAAGCTCTGAAAAAGAGCTACTTTTAATTAAAAAAAACCCCAAACCCACCAAATAAAACCCACAAAACCCCCACCAAACCACAGATCTGGTGGCTGTCCTTTTACCTTTGAATGCAATTTTTTCAGTATTACGTTTTTATTTTTAGCTTTTCAATGACTTATTCAAGAATAATGCAAACCGGTCTGAGAATACAGAAAGACGACAAAATCAGAACTACTTCATGGAAATGATGACTGTAGAAGGAGTCTATGACTACTTAATGTATGTTGGTAAGAAGTGATTTCTCTTAATTATTTTTGTACTTCATGCCAAATAGGAAGTTCAGGTTCTTTGGTAAGAAATAAAGTTCCATTGTAGTACTCATATAATTCAGCACTTGCAAGTTTAACAGTATACAACTTAGGAACACAGTCATTCTTTAAAAGACCTTATCGCTGCGCTAAAATAGCATAATTTATCTTTCATTATTGCTCAGTTGTTTTGTTATATCTCTTTCTTTCTGCATCTCAGAGTATGAGCTTATGGGAGGTAGGTCCCTTCCTTTTTCTCAAATGTGTCTAGGTTGCTTGTACATTCTGAGAACTAAATAGTAACAGTTGAAGGAGGTATTTGATAAGCAATCTGGAGAATAGTGGAAAATATTTTTCTAGTGTTGCACTAACAAAACTACAAGGTTGTTTGCTTGTTTGCAATCTTTTCTTTCTTTTTTTTTTTTTTCTTTTGANTTTTGAATAAGTGAGTCCACTATCATCATTATCAGGAGAACTTTGTAAACTTGTGTTACTGTAACTTTGCAGGTAGGGTAGTTTTCCGCATTCCTGACTGGTTGCATCACCTCTTGATGGGAGGAAGAATTCTCTTCAAAAATACATTGGAACTGTACACAGACTATTACTTGCATTATAAGTTAGAACAGCTATTTCAGGAGCATCGTTTGGTTTCTCTGATAACGCTGCTGAGAGGTTAGTAAAAGTTACATCTTTGATGGGAAAATGCTGCTTTAGTTTGATAGTTGAAATCCCTTCTGTTAAGTTTCCAAGTACCAAGCTTTGCAATGCTTGACTGAAGCTAACGCAGTGTTAAAAATCAAGTGGGCCCGTGAAAAGATTCTAAAAGCTTGTTGCGAGAAGATGCTGAGTCGGCCAAGTCTGTCAGTGGTGATTACAGAAAAAAGTATTATGAATAGTAATTTGCTAATGTGTGCAAAGAACATGAAAAACAGAATAAAGGTGGTTTAGTATGTCAGAGTGTGAATATTTCATGTTGTCTTTGAATTAGTTATCACTTGTGTGCTGCATCACAGTCCTTTACTGTTAATTTTTTTGTTCCCTTTGTTGTGGTGGGCTTTTGAGAGGGTTTGAGTGTTCTTGACCTTCAGATAAGGGAAGGGGAGGGAGATTAAAAAAAAGAATTTAAAAGTGACCTCACAACTGTAGAGAAGTATTATCTGACTACAGTCAGATCTAAACAACACATCTGGCCAAAGCTCTGGTATCAAGACAGCTCTATCTGTACCAAGCCAAAAAGAAATCTTGTGAAAGACAAAAAAGCAAAAGAGTAAATCTTTTGGAGCCTAAACCCAAATCTGAGTGCCTAATATTTCTATTCTTGGGGTTCTTTTATTCATAGATAAATCTGAAATTTTTGACAGCTCCAGACAGTGCTTTAGCACAAGGTATAAATACTGCTTATAGTTTTGAAAGCAAAAGGGAAATTGTAAGTAGGGAGATCATAACTAACCTAAAGCAGAATTGATCCAAACCTAGAAGATAATGCTGTAAAAATTTGGAAAGAATGGAAGCAAATTGGCAAAAGATTATTGCCCTTCACACAGGTTGGGTATTCTGGATTCAATCAGGGTAATGTAATCAAAAGACTATTATCTGGCAAGGCTAGAATTCCCTTCCAGTCAAGATCATACAGAAGAAGCTCAACTTCAAAGCCATAATCCAAAACAGTTTTTATATGCCAGTGATGCATAGCTGCCTAAAGGGTTTCTTTTTCAATGTGTCTTCGCTGCAGATGCCGTGTTTTGTGAGAATACCGAACCTCGCTCTGTCCAGGATAAACAGAAACGAGCAAAGCAGACTTTTGAAGAAATGATGAGATACATTCCAGGTTCTGTATTTCCTGACTCTCTCTATGAGTATGTTCAATTGTTCAAGCAGATATATAAGCCAAATACAGCCACATTAGTTTTCCAAATCAAATAATACTTACACTGCTAAGGTTTGCATTGACTAGAATACTGCTACTAGGTGTAAAAACCCAGGAGTTCAGTTTCGTCGCTTAAGTGTTGCTGACTAACGGTGTAGCAAAAAGGCTAATAATGACATGATGGAAATTAAGAGCTTTACAAATGTACTTAATACCATAATTTCCTCATCTTTAGAATGGTCCTGTGGTTTGTATCTTATCCAGATGAAAACTGGGTTAAAATAGGCATGCCATGAAGCCAAGAGAAATCTGAGCTCGCCGTACACTGCATAAATCAGGGAAGAGGGGTCCCTTTGCTAGGTTATTCAGAAAGTAATTAAAAAATTTCACATTGTGGTTTATTAAACAATGTATTAGGACAGTAACTTGATATTAGAAAAAGTGTGCAGCCCCGAAGGAAAGGGAGGAAAAAGGAAGGAACCAAAGGAGTGTTTGTTTTTCCATTTACCACTTTAGATGGATAAAATTTGAACTGTTTCTTTAATTTAAACTTTTTTTAATTACTGGAGTTCTGTAACTGCATCGTTATAGCTGTTTTGCAGTGCTTCCTAATGACTTGTGTATTTGTTGTCGGTGTCTGGTCTAGATTTAATAGGCAAGTGCATTGGGGAAGAGGCTAAATACGAAGGCATCAGGCTTCTGTTTGACGGAATGCAGCAACCAGTGCTCAACAAACAGGTAACTTGCAACGCGTGAGAAACTCGCCTTTTAGCACAGAATTTCCTGAAGCATATGTATAGCTCTAACAGAGGAATTAGCTCTAATTGAGAGTTAAAAATAAAAAGTAGGAGTGTGGCCTTGGAGTGCTCTTGATTTTCTTTATTTTCTTTTAGTTAACGTACGTTCTGCTGGACATTGGGATTCAAGAACTCTTTCCAGAGCTCAGTAAGGTATGTGCTAACTCCGTTCAAGAGCTGCAGAATTCTTCAAGCTGCTAGTGAGTCTGGTCGTTGGTGCATTATTGCTGTTGTTCCTTTGTAGTAATAATTTTAGATTTCGGGGGGAACTGATGTGTTGAAATCATCGAAATCTGGATTATTTAAATTTTTGTTAATTAGCTCTTTCCAAACCAGTTTGGGCCCCATTTGTCTGGCATACAGCAAGTCTGAGCTGCCTTTCAGGAGAATTGGACAGAGCAATCAGCAGCGAGGATCTCTGCCTTTCTTTGTGATTGATTGTCACAGCTCTATTTTATGCATTTCCTGATTTAGGAAGTGAAGGGCATGTAGCGATAGGACAAGGGGGAATGACTTTAAACTGAAAGAGGGTAGATTTAGATTAGATATTAGGAGGAAATTTTTCACTCTGAGTGTGGTGAGGCACTGGAACAGGTTGCCTGAAGTTGTGGAAGCTCCATCCCTGGAAGTGTTCAAGGCCAGGCTGGATGGGGCTTTGAGCAACCTGGTCTAGTGGGAGGTGTCTATGTCTATGTCCATGGCAGGGGGGTTGGAACTCGATGATCTTCACGGTCCCTTCCAACCTAAACCATTCTATGATTCTGTCCTGCTACATGTACCAGCATGGGTATATACTGGATCACCTCAAATAGGCTGTTCAATGGCAGCATGCATAAGTGAACAAGTTCTAAGGATAAGAGCTGGAAACAACCTAATATATGAGGTTTTCCTTTGATTCAATGCAGAGCCAGTCCCTTGGAAGTCTGTCAGACAGGATACAAGGAAAAGGAACTGCTGAGACAGGAGTAGCATTCTTAGCAGAGGAAGAAAAGAAATCCAGTTGAAAAAATATCATGCTAGTGCCATTTCCAGAGCAGAAAATTGCTGTGTTAAGAAAATTGTGTTTAGCGGTTAGGAATGGGGGAGGTGAGAACTTCCAGAGAAAGAAGAAAATACCTATTTCAAGAAATAATATTAAAAACCTGAAAGGAGTAGCCTTCCTTTCTCTTAACTCTGGTTTTGAGTGGATGTTTTCAAATACAATTGCTCATTGCAGCTCAGTTCAGTCATTTATATGTAAATATGCGTATTTGTACTTAGTAAGTCAATTTTTCTCTCCATTACTGTTTGACAGGGTCCGAAGGAAGCTAGCTCTGTGTCATGTTGGATGTGAATGCAAGGACCTTGCTGGGCACCCAGTAGAAACATCTGCTGTGCACTATTGTAATGGACATGTGACATTTTCACCTTGCATTGTATATTTTCTTGTAAATAATATAAAATTTAAATTCTAAAAAATCTCTTTATGCAATAAAGACAACAAAATTTAATACCAGTTACAAGTAAATAATATATCAGTACTTTCTATTTAAAATTTGTTTTAGCTGTTAGCAGTAAAAGTCAAATTAATTTCCCCATAATCTTTGTGTGTGAAATTACAGGCTGACATAAAATAAGATGGCTGGGAGACCGGCCAACGTACGCTTTGCTAAAAGAGCAATTACTGTTGTCTTCCTTAAAGGATATGTAGAAAATTTGTTTGGAAGAAGCTGTAGAATGCTCCCATGAAGTTATTTTTAACCGTCTTAACAAATCTTGCTAATCTTTTTTAAAAACAAAATTACATGATTGAATCTATTGCATATAAATATCATCCCAGAACTATCTTTGGCCTTCGTGCTTTCCGTTAGCTTGGAAAATCACATGTGTAATTTGGTTTATTTAATGTCTGGCCTTCAAATCTAAAGCACTCTTAAAATAATGGTGTGAAAAGTGGTTTTGACTTTTACCTTAGCCTTTATTTTTCTGCGATTTCTTATCTGGGTTTGTCGGGTTTTTTCTGATATCCTCTTTACAGGCTTAGAGAAGAGGACGTGAGTCTGTTATAGCATTTTCTAAAAAATCATTAGTATAAAAATATGTGAAAGATTCTTCCTGTAAATCTTAATTTGTTGGCCCAGCCTTTATAAAAGAGACTTTGAAAAGGACTTTCATGCTTGGATTTTTAACAAGTTTTACTCACAGAACAATACAGAGATATCTTAATAGGAATTCCTCAATTTTTCTTTTCAGACAACACTCATTTTTTTTTTTTACAAACAAACCAATCTAATGCAGTATTAGTGTTCATCAATGCAGTTTGCATTATCTGTCTGTATTACTTTTGCATACTTTTTCCTTCTGTTTGTCAAAAGAAGGTTAAAGTGTTACTTCTCTCTGGATATGCCAAAGGAGTTGTTATAACTCTTTAAAATTGGCGTGCAGGTACAGCTCGGTCCATAAGTGCACCTTCTGCTACTGGTTTTATGTTGATTTGGGGAAGACCATTCTGTAAATTAGTAACTTTAGGGACAAATCATCAATACCGTGTTATAACTAGTAGTGTGTCAAGGTCAGTTGTTCGTCTCCCTGTTTTAACACTTACCTACTACAGCCGTGTACTCCTGATCTTTTCATGTGCAACCCTTGAATTTATGTGGAAACTAATGAAGTTTTGAGATTGAAGCAGACTGAATGTTTATCTTAATGCACCTTCTCCTTGAAATCTGCAGGTGCAGTGAATTTGAGAGGGGAGTAGCTTGGGTCTGAAAAAGTGTAGCGCGCTTTCCAGGAAAACAAAGCAGGTTTATTCAAAACACTGACAATCAGTTTAATACAGCAATAAACAACATGGAAACACGTTGATGTCAAAACTCCAAATGTGAACTATCTTAGAAAAATAATCATCGTTTGCACTCATTTATAAGCAGTCACTTCTTGATAAAGTGTCAGAAATGTACACTTAGCATTTAATAAGATTTCTGATTTTTATACTCATTAGCCTGTCTCTTACAACTGTGTATTTTTTTTAAACACAGCCTTCCCATAGAAGAGACAGGCTTTTGAGTTACGATCACAATTCCCATAAAGCCAGGCAATGCTGTAAAAAGCCCCGTTACTGGGCAACTTCCAGAGGCTGCCACGGCGCTGCAGGAGTCAATGTGTATATCCAACATTCCCTCTGAATGTTGCTGATACAGAGTAATGGTCAGGAGTGCTGTGCTTTGGTCTTTGGAAGAAGGTGTAAAATTGAGCAGATTTATATGAAACATAATCACAGATTGTGTTCTCGCTCTAGATACAGTCCCCAAACTGGTCATATTAAATAGTGAAGCGTATATACTCAATTTGTTGAAATTGATCAAAATCAAACCAAGCTTTCATTGCGTCCTTTATTAATGGAAAATAAGTGAGATGCTGCATCTTCAAAAGTAAAATAGAAAACCTTTAATTGCAGGTAAATGGACCTCATGCTTTCACTGACATGGAATTTAATCCAGTTCTTTCAGGCATTGGTGTAGGTATGATAAATACGGCTGGAAGCAAAGTAGAATTATTAGATTGAAAGCTTTAGCCCTGAGTGGAGATCAAAGGTGTCTACAGTTATAATAAATCCATTTCTAGAAGCTTGTTTAGATTACTGGAATCAGATTCTTTAATCAATTCACTATTTAAAGCAGCTAAAAGAATTCAGCAAGTTAAAAATATCCCACTTCGGTCAGTGGTTGTTTAATGATGAAGCATTAGTATTCACTGGAACTTTGCTTCTTGAAACCGCAAACTGAATTGCGGGTACCTGCTGATTGAAACTGAGAGAACCCACTCATTCCGCACAGCGTGCTGCAACGACTCCACCAGATTAAAGACGATTCCTTGTGCTTGTGGTGGCATGCAGAAACATAAACATTCGTTCATTTTAAGGTGTAAGAAAAGAGAACAGTTCTCTTCTCCCTTTGTCAGCACCATCTCTCCTCTTGCCTTCCTTCAAATGAAAACATCGTGAGCAAAAATCAAGTATGCAAAAATGTTAAAGTGAACAACGCAGAAATCAGAGTAAGACTTGCTTCGATAAGACTTCCAGAAGAAAACTTTATTCGACCTTCAACTGCCGGGTAAACTCTCTTCATTCTCTGGAGGTAACGGGAAACCACCTCAATATCAGGTTCACCTAAACAAACAAACGAAAAAAGGTAGAGTGTTCTCTGCAGCAGCCAAGCTCTGAACCAGCATTTAACAACCTGTCTAAAATTACAGTTTTAGCTCAAGTCTTAAAGCGAACTGTTTTCTACGGTTTGCCGTTCTGAATTGGTGAGCATCAAGACAGCGCAGGGGCATGGAGAGTTGTTTCTTGTGCACAGGTTTGTAGCCAGAATTTTTTGCAGCTGCTGATAATTTACCAAAAAAACCAAAAATTCTTTTTGCGTTGTCTTGCTTTTTTTGTTTGGTTTGTTTTGTTTTTCATCTGTTAAAATGGTAAATTCCAGTCAGATTTAGGTAGATTGAGATAGTCTCCCACCTGTTTGGGGTACAGTGCTATAAATCTCTCAAAGCTACTGCTTACACCTTTTCAAATTTAACGTTACTTTTTTTCTTTTTTAGGAAGAATTTCTAGGCTGTGTGCTGCTGTGTGCACACAAAGGATGATGTGGGTTTTCTACAGCCACTGCTGCCAACCATGTCACAACCCCCTTCTGATCCAAGCTCTTGCAATCCTAAAGTGCAACACTTCCATCTTAAACATAATTAATAGTTTTCCCCCTCTGCTGTACTGGAAGACTCTACCAGAAGCTTTCAAGTTGTTCCCTTTCATTATTCCTAATGATTTCTCTCTATGTGAATTTACTTCTGCATAAACAGATATTGACTGAAAGCTACAGCCCCCCCGAATTTACAAGCTGTAGGTTGAATTGGATTTAAAACACCAATCCCACTTGTGAGAATCGTTTTTAAATCGAAACAACCTGTAGAACCAATAAAATAGGCTGTAACAAAGGTCCAAAAGGAAGCTTTTTTTTTTTTTTGGTAAAGCATGTTTTTACCATCCAGAAGCAAAACATAAGAAATGAAAGTTCTGCAAGATGTAGATGTGCTCCGAGATTTTTTTTTTTTTTTAATACAGCACTACATCCTTTTATGTGTTTTCAGAAATAATTTTCATCTCAATTTTTTTCAAGTTTCCCTTTGTCCTCAAAGCTGTACATGTCAATTGTATAAATGCTGATTTTTCTAACGGTTTGCACTGTTACTTTACAGGATCTTAAGACAGCACTGTAAACCGCTTCCTTTCTGCCTCTCTATCGCGGTGTCTGTCGGCGCCCGGCGNCGGAAGGGCAGGCTAATTCCCCCAGAGCAAGGCGGCACCTTTCCCCTCGCCTTCTGTGTCGCTCGCCTGAGCTGCGTGTCCTTTAAGTAGCAAAGGTGACAGTTCTGTGTTTGCAAATACTTCTATGCAGTGGAAGTTTGAGGTCTAAAGAAAATAGCACCTTTCTTTTTGATGCATTGTTCAGTAATAAGTACAAATGCAAGGTGGTACATGTAATATGTACTCTCTAGGGTGTGCCTTCTGCTTTTTTTCTGTTTTACCATGATCTCAGAACTGCTCTCTAAGCAGCGCGGGATTGACGAGGCTTGGTTTCTCTTTGAAACTTTTGTGATTTAACTGAAAAAGAATATAGTTGCTGGCTACAACCAAAACTAGCAATCCAGAGCAGTCAGATTAGAAGCAAATTTAATCTCTCCAATAAAAGCAGAAAATACGAGACTTGTACTGTAAAAAGATCTTTTAACTTTTAGGAATTGCTTGTCTGCTACCCTGTTGGACCCCGTCCTTACCTTTACTGTATCCCAGATTTTTGTCCTTCAGCATATGATAGCCATCTCCTCCAAATAACATATAGGACGGAAGAGTCACATTGTATATTTCATCCATCTGGAGCGGGACGTAGGCTGGGACTCGGCAGGCTGTGCAAAGCACTTCTAAGCTAACAACTCTGCTGCCTGGGGCTCTGGAGAGATCATACACCACGTGGATGCCTACGAAAATACACGTTTGAATGCCACTTTATGCAGTGCCTATTGAACACAGAGGGCTAGAAGCAGCATCCTCCACCATTTTCAACAGATTCTTTTCGTTATCTTATGTGAGTGAGAGTTTATATTGTTCTGAGTGATACCGGTTAATGCCCTTTGCACAATAATCAGCTTTTATCCAAGAAAATTCATGAGATTCGAGAATTGCTGAAGTACCGTCTCACCTCAGGTACTTTATCCGATCATCTGTTCTCATCATTATTCTACAGAAAGAAATTACTAGTCATGGGATTAGGCTACTGCAAGATAAAAATACCTCCCCTTATTTCTGCAGTCATACGCTTTCTCATTCCACTGGCTTGTTGGCTGAAGTGGCTTCTTTTAAAACCAGCCAGCCACCCTAACTTAGCAGCTATTATGGATAATAAGTACTGTCCTGAAAAAAAAAGAGAAAGTGAGGCTAGGGCTGAATGTTGTGGTTTCTACTTGCTGTAGAAGTAACGTTTCTAGTTGTGAGCCTTCCTCGGTCAAAGCCTGGGGAGAGTCAGGCCCCCAGAACAGCGTTGCCAAGAACTTGCTGCTCAGGAAGCCACTAAAGTTCGTCCAAAGCACAGAGGCTATTCCAACCCTGGCGCTCTTCCTGCTTCTTCTGTCTTGAACCCTTTCCAGAGCTACCAGTTATCCAGTTATCTTTTTTTTTTTTTTTTTTTTTTTNAAAGGCCGCAAGCAGAAGGGCCGCTGCTGCTTTACCTTAGTGGTACCCAAGAACCTGGTATCTTACTGGTGAATCGTGTGCAAGACACGGCTTGTGTCCTTGGCGTGTGGGGGTTCTAGATCAGATGGAGGGGGTAGTGCCCCCATCACCAGGCTGCGTGGTGGGGGAGAAATCCCTCAGCCCCTGCCCTTGCAGCTTAGCTTTTCTGCTTAAGTAAACAATAAAATCCTCACTGCATCACAGAGAGAGGAGGTATAAACATGACTGTAGCCTACTACACATCTGGGTAAACATGGGGAGCTGCAATTCAAGAAATGCATATGTTTTTAATATCAACTCTTCATCCCTAAAATACTTAAAAATTCACTGGAGCAATTCCATAGCCCACTTGGACTAACTCTAAAACTGTCAGCAGTCATTAGACAACGGCACAAAATGATTTTGATAAACTGAAATATGGCCGTAACTGGCAGAAACATCCAGTCTGGGGTTTCAGGTAGGCTGCCAGCGAAGAACTGAAAACCCGAGTTTGTTGTGTTACAGCTATACTCAATTATATCTTCCTGTAGTTAACTGAAGTGCTAAACTTGCTGCCGTCATGGGTTACTGAACCAACTGGGAATCCTGTCTCCGCTGAAGGGAATGGCGATGGGCTGTGTGCTGCTGCGGCTCCATTAAACACACGCAGGATAAACAGTGTTAGTTAGCTGGCACGCGTAAGGAACAGGGCTAGAGTGTACGGCCAACTTGATTTCCATTCTTCAAGAGGCTTCCAGGTGTAATATAAACAAAGCCAACAGAAGGGATGGTTGGCTTGAAAAACTGAGAAGAGGAAGGAAGAAAAACGTACCTCCAACCTGCAGCAGCTCTCCGCTTCCTCTTCCGTATCTGCGCACACTGTGCTCAAAAGCTTCTTTCAGAGTGGAGCCTTTTACCCTTACCAAATCAAAACGACCTCCAAATGGCAAAACAGACAGCAAATCTTCCACAGTGATGCTACCTGGGGGAATGAGACTTTATTTGCATTATTTTTTTAAAAAAATGTACAATGTTATTAACAGTACATTTTTGACAAGGAACACGCCAAATATAGTTTGAGAAAACGAGGGCCAGTAGAGATGAGGATCGCGTATATTGTCTCAATCAAAGAACCTGCATCTTTATCATTCAGCAAGTATCAAGACCAATAAATCTGAGTTTGGTGTAACTGTATGTATTGCTATTCAAATAAGTCTACTAAAAGAGATTGCAGACCATCAACCTAAGGTGAAGAAAAACAGATATTCTTACCATGGCAAATTTTCCAGTTGCTTAAAACCTACTCATGTAGACCTACAGAAAAATTTAGCTAAAATGAAAAAACTGTTTGTTTTCAGTTTTCATTTATGTGATATCAGGAAAATAAGAATTGCAAAACCCTAGCATTCAGAAAAACCCAAATTCACTTATTCTACAGCAGACCACAGAAGGCTCCCAGCAACCATTCCGTATGATCCTCTACAGTAGAGGGGGAAGAAACATCCACTATCTTTCTTTGTTCCAAGGCAGCAAGAAGAGAGGGAAATGAGAAAAAGCATCGTGTACAAACAATGCCAGTAACTTCTAATCATGTCAGCCTGACTGCAGTTGTGCTCTCGTGAGCGATAACCATTTGAGAAAGTTTCAAATCGCTTCCGAACACTGTGCAAATCTCATCAAAACAAGCCCATACCTAACACTGGGTTCAGGCTTGCATGATAACATGATTCTTCCTTCTTGATAAAGTTGTCATTCGGCTTGCAGTTTTACATACCATTAGTGCTCTGTTCATCAATGGGTGACCGTATCCCACCTCCATTCAGGATGCACATTGAAACGTGGTTCCATGACTTTTTATCTGGACGGACGACATTCTCATAAAGCTACCAAAGGAAAATGTTGAAACTGATTTTAAGTCTTCACTTAGACGAGGCTCTGGAAATCTACACTCAATACAATCTGAGGCTGAAGAGAGATAGAACAGTTTCCTATCTTCTTTGACATTACCTTCAGCCCCACCGTAAAATACTGCATTATTTAAAAAAAAAAAAAAACATGGCAAAGCACATTAAAATAAGTATTTTGCTTTGTTAAAATATTTGCCTTTTTCTGTAATGAACTCTTGAACTTTGCCGTAGTCCGTGTCGGTATGACATGAGCAGGGCGGGCCAGCTCAACGAAGGAAGGATGATTTTTTTATTCCAACAACTGTGATAAAGATAAATGATTTGAGCATATTTGGAGAACTGGGAAGTGAAGAGGATCTTAAATATAGCTGTACATTAAAAATGCGTAGGGGAATATATAAATTAATCTGGCTCTTGTTGTATGTTGCAGGGAATTAAGATTTTTCAGCTCCTCTGAGATCAGTTTTTAATATTTGGAATGGTCTTGGCAAACTAGAAAGATGTAGAAGGAATGGGCAACTGGCATATTAGATCAGACCCAAAGGTCTACTCCACACAGCATCATGTCTCCAACAGTGGCCAAATTCCAACAGGATGATATTTGCTTGCGGCATCTTAAGTAGTAAAGAAAATGGAGACCAGGGACTTCCTCAGTTGCATAAGGATGATAAGCCTCCAGTGTTCATCAGAAGTAACTGAGTGGAACAGGAAAAGGCTAAGAAAAGAAACAAGGGTAATGGAAGGGATGGACTGGTTTCCATACAGGAATGAATATGATTATGACTCCTCAGTCTCACAAAGAGAGAAATACAGGAAGGACATGACAAAAGTCTGTAAAATCAAGAAGGGCGTGTGGAGGCTGGGTAGCAATTGGTGTGTTTTCTCATTTCAAGAATGATAAAAAACTAAGAAAGATTGAGAGAGGGGTGACAAGGATAGTCCAAGACACAGAAAAGTTTGTGAACATAGAATGATGACGCAGGCTAGGACTGGCTGACCTGGTAAAGGGACAACACAACAAAAATATTTGAGAAGCCCATAAAATAGAGTGGCATGAAGAGGGTGGATAGGGACCAAGTGTTCCAATGCAAGGACTACTCCTTGGCCTCCAGCAGGCATCCAGCCAGCGGGCAGCAGGCTGCACCCAGACAGAAGAGCAAGGTCTCTGCGGGATGTGCAGGTCAGCAGTGGAACGTCCTGCCACCGGCTGCTGTGAAGGCTGAAGGCAGTCAAAGGGAGATGGGGCAAGTTCAGGGAAGAGAAGTTCCGGCGGGAGCTAGTAAATATCAAGACACCACTTCTGGTTTGGGAAGTCCCTGAGCTGCAGGCTGCTGGGGGATGGGGGCACATTTGAGTACTGCATCTCCACAGCTTGCCCAGGTGTACACTCTTCCCTCACCATCATCCCTCGGTCACTCTTGGAGACAAGACGTTGGGATGGATGGTCCTGTCGTCTGTTCCAGTTTGGCCACTTCTCTGCTGCACCCCTGTGCGGAGTGTTTGCAGCCTCTGACTTGTAGGTAGATGTGTAAATGCTTTGTGGCTCCAGCTTAGGGGTCAAAGTTATTCCCTGAGGCCAAATTCAAGAGATATTCTGAAGTTCATAACTCATACTTAATCAATGAATGGATTCTTTCCTGTTTGCTGATTTCAGTCTGAACTATACCCCCTAATTTACTAGTTTGCCTTGAACAGATATTAGGATTACAAATCTGTAATTCCTCAGTTCCCCACAGAAATATTTTTATATTGTGATGCTACACTTGCTGCTCTCCAGTCCTGAGCACAGAGGCAGTTTAAACAAGAGCTCACACACTGACTTTAGCAATTTCACAGCCATTTCACATTTGCGTTCCTTTTAAATTTCTTTGTAAAATGCCAACTGCATCTGTTGACCTCTTTTTCTGAGAATTTGGGCTACTGTTGGGGGAAGCAGCACTGAACTAAATGGACCTCTGTTTTGACCCAGTACAACCGTTCAATCAATCTTTCACACTTCTCAATCTCTGCATTTCCCAGGACAACTCTAAATATTAAAGTCCATGGCACAGAAACATCTGGTTTTTACCTTCATGCCCCTGAATGCGTAGCACCAGACGGGAAAGCAAGTGTAGAACGGGTAATGCAAAGACCATGAAGGGCAACCCATGGATCTACTGATGACTGCAGATGGTCGTCTAGAGACATGGCTTTAACTAAAGTAGAATTTGACCTCCCAAGACAAAATGTATAGCAAGAAAATCTACAGACTTCTGAAAGATTACAAAGTTACTTTCTTTAAGCTTAAAAAGTGCCAAAGAATTTGATCACGTTTTTCAAATAAAAATATAAAAAGTCTACCAGGAAGAATAAAGTAAGGCGCTGCAATTTTAGTAGAACTGTATGCAGAATTCCCAAATCTTAATCTAATTCGGAAATTAGCCCACATACTAAGAATTATTTTAAGGATTACGATAAAAGTGATCACATGAAATGGATTAACAGCTTTGGGAAAATACTTAAATGAAAACTCATGATTATTAATTGGCTCGTGACTTTGTGGCAGTGCTGCAGGACATTTATGGCAGTGCTCATTTTCTGCAAACAGTCACGTTAGGGAACGTTTTTCCCTGGAGCACCCAAAGGAAATGCTGCTGCTGTGGGAGAGTAAAACAATCAAAACCAGCCAGTTTAAAAACTGGAAGTTACTCCTCATAAAAAGACCTCCTGGTGTTATGTGACTGTTAAAGCCCAGCGATACCTGTCAGGACGCAGCAGGGGCTGGTGGCTCCTTCTGGGCCGGGGTGCTGGGGGCTTCCACCCCTTCTGCACCAGGCCGGGTGTGTGGCCTTTCCCCCTCCTTTGCTTCAGCTGGTACCTTTTGGACTCTTTGGGGGTACAATTCATACCAGTAACTCGACAGAAAACTACACAGATTTTTTTTTTTCTGGGCAAGCGAGTTAAAAAAAAGGTGACAGCAGAGCCCAGTGAGTAATGATGGGGCAGAAGGTAAGTGCCGTGAGCAGGGGACCAGTAGCAGGGGGGGAGAGGGGCAGGGGAGCTGAGCTCTCTTCCTTACTTGAGGAATGGGCTCTCTTAGATCAGACTGCGGTGTCTCTTAAAACGACAGCCTCAGAGCCAGCTGCGAACAAGCCGTTCTCTATATGAGGATGTACACAAAGACTTACTCTTACTCTATACAGCAAGATTCATTATCACCTTGCTTCTGCCAGATCTTTCTAGGGACGCACGAGATGTTACGGTGTGGGAAAGCAGAACACAGCCCGTGCGCTGACAGTTCGGAGCCTGCGAGTGTTTCGTCAGCAGACAAATCCCCTCCTTGCCTCTCCCACCTGCCCAGTTA
>RSEF01000003.1:87202291-87228744 GCA_003993805.1 Himantopus leucocephalus | reverse complement strand
GTCCCTTCCAACTCTGAAAATTCCGTGATTCCGTGATCTGATAGCTCTGGAGTAACATTTAGATGTGATTGCCACCTGCGGTGGCAATGTCTTACCACAGCATCACAAAGCAAATTTCCCATGTTACATTCTTGGAAACGGCACGCTTGGCTTGTACCATTCAGGTAAACACTAGTTTTTCCAATCTCTTCAGAATAATTTCCCAGGTTTTTCCTCCATTTTTCCACTTCTTCTTTAATGTGCTCATCTATAATATAGTATAAAAGTGTAAAGTAAGCATCACACATATCTTGTATTAGTGACACTTCAGTGAATACAAAGCTTAGGAAAAAAACCCTGCTCTTCATCATTCTAAAACGTTACATTTTCCCTAAAGACTCTTCAAGCAACATGACATCTACGCTCACTTCAAAGGAAGCCTGTAAAGGGAGCAGGCAGGACAGGACAATCAAGCAAACAAGCTATTCCTGTGCCACAGCAAGGTTCTCTCCTCTATAACACTTAAAAATATTTTTGCCCAGTCCTGTTCTAACCTCTGACCAATGGGAGTTTCCAGCAGCTACCATGACAGGTGAGAGAATTTTTAATATACAAGTGAGCTTGGTCTTTATTTGACATCGTATCTTTTTTTTTTCCCCCCAATTACAGCTTCCACCCCTTTAACGCAGTGCTAAAAAGAATACTAGCTCAAATATCAATGTCAAGGAAATTATAGAAACTAATTCTCTGTGCACATCTGTCTGCCAGGTGCAAATCTAATTCTTTTAGAATAAAACCAGATACAAAGATACTTGTATATACAGACAGATAATGTCACAACTGTTTTATATCAGCTATTAGTTTTAAGCAATTTGCCACATAACTGTCAGCAACAGCGACATTTAGAAAATGAGAGCACCTATGTGTCTGAATTTTTTTACTTTTACTGACATCAGGGAGTGAATGTAAAGTCTCTTTACATCATCTCATTACATTAATAGATCATTGAGAATAACATAGTAAATAATATCCATGAACACATCATTGTTAAAGGATTTATTTTATAAATACTCTGGTAGAACCTAGAAAGATTGGTGAAAGCTCAGTTTCATACAGCAAACACTGGGCAAGAAACAAAGACTAGAGAGCCAGCCCTGAGTAATTAGAGAGCCGACAACAAGCAGGTAACAGAGCCTGGACAGAGTTATGAACAGAGAGCACCAGAGAGACTCTCCTCCTCCCATTCTTTAAATGTTTCAAAGCTGAAACACTAACCACGCTCAGCATTGAAAACAAGAAGCCCTGGGGTTTGTATATTTGCACATTGCCAGAGTATTCCAATTTTTTTCTGGAACATTTCCACTTTCCTATACCGCCCTAAAATCTGTTCTGAAGAACCTGGCCTCTGCAAAACAGTGTAAACTTGTCCTCATAATCTTTTAAATCATAATCACAGGGCTAGCTAAAACGGGCTCTGCTAAATGGTAAGGTAGTGTATCACCTCAGTTCCTGCAAAAGGATGGTCAGTGACTTTAAATAGACAAAAACATACACTGAATTTGTGCATATTCAAAGGCCGTTGTTCGGAAAGAGAAATAGAGGCAAATGGGTACAACTGTAACGCAGCCTGAATCCTGCACAGAAGAGAACCGCAAGCTCAGGAAGAAAGCTGAATTCTTCTGCGACACTGTACTGTGTGTTTAACTTAATAACGTTTGAATTGTAGTAGCGTGTTGCAGGCTAATTCCAATGTATACTCCACATACCTTCAGGAACGCTGCTGTCCAGCAGAATGGGGTTTCCAACCGCTTCGACGACGTTTCCTTTCTCATCAAATGTAACATTTAAGTAACCGAGGTATTTTCCATAAGCGTAAGCCTGTACCACTGGCACCTTCCTCCCATCGTCTGAGTCAACCATGTATGGATACGGGCCAGCTGGCTGTTCCGTAGAGGGTGGGGTGCCTGCACGAAACAAGCATGTAAAGCGGGTCTTCAGCTCATGGGACCTTCAAGGAATTATTATAATGACATTTCAAATGTTTCTCTGCCTTAAAAAAAAAACCCAACACCCAAGTAGGATATTAAGCAGAAACAACACTGAATGTATTGGACGACAAGCACACATTTGACTGATCAGTTATGTTACTTCATAAGAGACAACGTTGTTTTCAGGACACGAGCTCTAATAACTGCCACAGTGTTTTTTAAGTTGTGACAGCACGCTCCTCCGTGACATCATGTCACAATAGCAACAAAGGCACTTTTCATTCCAATATTTCAATCTAAACCTCTCAGTAATGCAGACATACCAGCCTCTGACTGAAGAGTTTATTGTTAAGCCTTCACACTATGTTACTCTGCATCAGATAGAAAATGAGGTTAGCAAAACATACATAGGACTTCTTGATACGAAAAAGGCTCAACTATTTTTATGGATAATATGCAGTCATTATCATTAAAATCATACAAGCAGTTCCATGAACTTGTGCATACACCCAGCTGATTTTTTTTTTTAGTATACCAAACTTAGCCTCCAAAATTTCGGACAGGCTGCAAACCCTCTGCAAAAGCAAACTTCATTAACATTTTTGTTATGTGGTCATGGATTTAAAACTCTTATCAACCTGCAAAGTTTGAAAGGTCGTTAGATGTAGGACTTGGAAACAGATAGATTAAAGCAGGGCATTTACAGAGAAAAGAGACCGCGGCTCAGTTGGCTTAGGCTACCACAGGATTTAGAAACCATGCAGGGGAGGGAAACAGCAAAGAAAACTAGACAGCGCAGCTCCTGCCTCAAGGGTACCAGCCTTCTCCCTCTCTCCTTGACAATATTATCTAAGTAGTGTCACTCCCCCCTTATTCCCGTCAGTATTTCTACCCCACCGTCAGCAAAGACCAAGGTCGGGCAGCTCTGAGAGGCATCACGTGCTGCGTGGTGGGTCCCGCTTGCAGAACCCCCTCAAAGGCTGCTGCTCGCTCCTGTCCCAAAGCCGGCGGCATCTCCCATCCCCGTGTCAGCGAGAGCCAGGGTGCCGGCAGGGCGGAGCATGGGGGAGCGGGCACAGAGGACATGGATCTGGAGGAAACCAGGCTCTTCACTTCCACTGCTCACACAACAACTGGTTTCGTTCCATCTACTGTTTACGTAATATGAAATCCTGGGATAAGTGACATGACAAATGTTCCTCCTAGAACTCCAACATGATTCATATTTCTCTCTAATCCCTCCTCTTCTCCAGGGAGAAGGGCTGTAACAAACTACAAGCTGAATCAAATTTCCCAGAGAACTAGTTTTCTGCTTTNATGATTCATATTTCTCTCTAATCCCTCCTCTTCTCCAGGGAGAAAGGCTGTAACAAACTACAAGCTGAATCAAATTTACCAGAGAACTAGTTTTCTGCTTCNCTGCTTTCAGCCTGGCCTACAGAGTTGGTTTCTTGGTGGTGCCTCTTCACTATTCGATATTTATTTTGGGAAGAATTTAAGAAATCCTGTAGTTAATGAGAACCCTGCAGGATTTATGCACGGAAAAGTGGCTTTGGGTTTTTCAGAACTGAAAAAGGAATCAGTTTTGATCTCTTGCCCTTGTGCAGTCCTCGAATGAACAGAGCATTAGCAAAAGAAAGCCATGCTTTCTGGTCATCATTTTAGTATGCATAAGCTGCATGAGGTTAAGTGCTGGTCCAGAGCCTTACTCTTTTCTTGCTTTCTGAAGGAATACTTTCTGATACTGATACTTTCTTGCAGGATTATCACTACAACATTATTCCGTTGTAAGATAGATGTGTTCCTTCTGAAATGAAGACTTTTCAGTGCATCTTATCCCCAAAGAAAACAGCACTAGAAGTCACGCACACATCTCAGTCATAAGTGTCAGATGCTGTTTCATTACAAATGCAAAAATTCATACTGGGTAACTGAAGAACCTGCAACACTTTCCTGTTTTCTTACCTTGTTTTAGCCAACACACTACGTCCTCAGAACATCCTTCCTGAAGAAAACCAGAAATTAAAATGCTCTAACCTGCAACTACCATTACTGTTTGAATCAGTTCTACAAACCCAAAGTGCACCTGAACAAGTCAAGACAACATTTGCCACATAATCTGTGGATAAAGCAGAGACTTGCAAACGTCTTAGATAGGTTGGACTGGTCCAAGATTAGGCCCTTAGATTAAGATATCTCTATGGAGGTGTCTGCATGGGCAGCGTGTCTCTCAACTCCCACGACAGCCAGAGATTCAGCTGACCAGCTGGGACATCTCCACTTAGGGTGAGCTGAAACATTCTCCCAAATTCTGCTGACAGTTATTGATTACATCTCTTGATTTAAATGAGAGTTTAGAGGCTTAATGTATAGGCACAGAAACACACACAGAGACACTTAAAATTAGATGTTACTCTGCAGTCAAATCACCTCCACAGATGTGGCTATTTCATTGTGAATGTTGGCTGACGGCTTTGGCTCAGAAGGGAATTGTTCACAAATGCACTCATGGTGCTCCTGGATGGATTAGCAAGTGCTTCTCAGCACTTGGAATAAAAATTATAGACTCAGACCACGTTCTGTCAAAAAACATATTTTGACTAAATAAGTGGATACATATTTTTAGTGTCTCCCGCCCAGATATTCCTTCTTATTTTTTATTTTTTCTCACCTCTCCAGTGTTAATAAAAAAGACAGACTTGTTTTATCCAAACAGTACAGCCCTTGGAAAAGGGACCAGAACCCACTCCCAGCGGAGGTTCTTTAACCTGAAGGCTGCAGAGTTCCATCCTCTGTGGTCTCGCTGGCCTTGTGAATCTTGAACAGCTTTAAATGGGGAGAGATGGAACAGCCTGACCTCGGCTAGTCTGAGAGCGGGGTACTCTCTGGGGTGACAAGAGACATGCATGTGAACTCCTACAGACCTAGACAGGATATGAACTCAGATACGTCAACTGCTGGAGCACTTCAGATCACAATTTCAAATTGTGAACAGTGGCACCTCTTTGGCCCACACCCAATAAGGCATTTTGACTACTATGGCTACCACTTTGAGACACAAACTCTCTACAGGCATTGACCAACAAGGCTGTGCAAAAGAATCTGGATTCCGCTGTGTAAACCCACGATGAATGCACACTTTGAATACTGCGTGCATCTTTGGTTTTCCCATCTCAAAAATAATTCAATAAAACCGCTGAAAAATGCCACCAGCAGGCTGCACCCAGACAGAAGAGCAAGGTCTCTGCGGGATGTGCAGGTCAGCAGTGGAACGTCCTGCCACCGGCTGCTGTGAAGGCTGAAGGCAGTCAAAGGGAGATGGGGCAAGTTCAGGGAAGAGAAGTTCCGGTGGGAGCTAGTAAATATCAAGACACCACTTCTGGTTTGGGAAGTCCCTGAGCTGCAGGCTGCTGGGAGACTGGGGCAGATTTGAGTACAGCATCTCCATGGGCTTATCCACTCTTCCCTCACTGTTTCCCCTCGGTCACTCTTGGAGACAAGACGTTGGGATGGATGGTCCTGTCGTCTGTTCCAGTTTGGCCACTTCTCTGCTGCACCCCTGTGCTGAGTGTTTGCAGCCTCTGACTTGTAGGTAGATGTGTAAATGCTTTGTGGCTCCAGCTTAGGGGTCAAAGTTATTCCCTGAGGCCAAATTCAAGAGATATTCTGAACTGTTTAATTAATGTATAACTGTAGCATACCATTGTTTCTCTTGAACAGGTGGTACAGTTAAAGGTGAGAGCGCAGATGAGACAAAAAAGGCACGAGAAAGTGAGCGGAGATGAGTGGAGGGAGGAGAGGATGAAATGGACAGTGCAAAACCTTTATGTGGTTAAATTCCTGGGGTACATGGTGCTATCCCTGTGAGTAGGGCACAAGGGAAATTTTGCTGAAAATTACAAACAGTTCCTGTTACAGTCTCAACCAGTTAATGAAGTTTCTGCTAAATTTAATGAGCTATCTTTGATGGTTTAAAAAAAGCCAGCCTTTCTTTTACTTGTTTTCTTACACACTGGCATAGGGAAGGCAGCAGCAGTGGAGAAGCTGCTGACGGCGGGTTTTGCCTAAAGTAGCAATGCTGCGGAAGAAATCAGATCAACAATCTTTGTAATGATGTCTACCTCTAGGGAAAAGAAGAATAAAGTCAGAAATTCAGAGAGAGACTGAAAAAGACATAGGAAACATGGGAAAAGTTTTTTAATGGCAGGGGCAATGGAGACTTACAGAATAAGATTCTACGGAAAATCAAGATCGGATCACTTTTGAAGTCTTATGTGATTGATTTTTTGGTTAAGTCGCATACAAGTTTAAATGTAAACATCTTATTTCATACAATCATAGAATGGTTAGACTTGGAAGGGACCTTAAAGACCATGTAGTTCCAACCCCCTGCCATGGGCAGGGACACCTTCCACTAGACCAGGTTGCTCAAAGCCCCATCCAACCTGGCCTTGAACACTTGCAGGGATGGGGCATCCACAACTTCCCTGGGCAACCTGTTCCAGTGCCTCACCACCCTCAGAGTAAAGAATTTCTTCCCAATACCTAATCTAAATCCACCCTCTTTCAGTTTAAAACCATTACCCTTCTCTCCTTTACATGTGTAAGCTCAAAACAGGTACAATATGTTTGGCAGTAATTTACCAGCATTACTACCTTTGTTCCTCCATCTGTCCCACTTTGTATAGGTCACCTTGAACATCCACAGCATTAAGGAACCTTTCAGTGAGTTAGGGCACTTCTTGCTCACAGACTGTTTTAAATTAGTTTCTTCCATGGAAGTTATGGATAGGTACCAGCTATGAATCTGGCCAGTACAGCCAGCAGTAAACTATATTTGTGAAAGTTCTCCAAGTTTAAATAGAAACAGTTTCTGCTTTGCTCTAGAAGCAACATCTTAGTCAGAAGTAAAATACCTGTATAGAGAAATGTGTTTGTATGTCCTCCAATTACAACATCCACTCCTTTCACTTTTTGGGCAATATTTTTGTCCACAGTAAAACCAGAATGTCCTAGTGCAATTATTTTGTTCACTCCCATAGCAGTAAGTTTATTCACTTGTACTTGCAATGCTTCAATTTCATCTTCAAAGATTATATCATCCCCTTAAAAAAAAAAAAAGAAAAAACATGAATGTATTTACAAAGTACCTTAATTAGTTTAAAAAAAGAAAAAGTAGTTGCTATCAGATACTACCTTGTGTAATTAATGAAACTTTGAATGTCAGTGGCTTTCAAATGCCATTAGTTGGTTCAAGGTCCTGAGCTGATGTGATGTTCTCCAGCCTGTCAGGAGCACCTGCGTGCTCAGACTAATACAACACGTCAGTAAGTGTTTCAGTATAAACACTTGTATTTTACTAGAAAGCTTTTTCTCCACAAATTATATTTCTTCGAGATCTTCTATCTTCTCCAGAGTTAAGTTAATCTCTCTCTTTTTACTCCACACTCATCTTGTTCTCCACTCCCCGCAACCCCCCTGCCCCAAGGCTTTAAGCAGCATCTTCCTCAAAGTCCTGCACTAAACTCTGAATTGCCTTTTTACACAAATGATCTCACCTAATGTGGACCACTCTCAGTAATACCAATACAGCACAGCACACAACTGAGCTACCATCCTGAAAAGAGAACATAAAGAACGGAAAGTCTGGAAAGGAGAAACCTTTTCCGAACCACAATGTTGGGAAACTCACAATCTTTCCGCAAGGTTTCTGTGCCCGCTGAAATTATTCTAACATGACAAACAGTTACAAGAGCACTAGAAAAACATGCGCTTTTATCCTGGGCACAGTGTTTTGGGTTGCGCAAAAAGACTTCCTATGTAAGAGGCAAACTTCTTTGACAAAGTTTTAAGAATAGAGTTTAAGTACACAGTCAACCAATTGTAATCCTAAACTTTCCGGTGAAGACAACCGAGTAACGTTTCTACCCATTTCCCCTCTACCTCATTCCTCTCCTTCCTGCGGAGTTTTTTTGATCAAACCATTTTGAAATATGCCTTTAGAGTCAGAAGATTTACGTTATTTCATAACAAAGGGAGGAGTGAAACGAATTCACAATCCAGTGCAAAATGTCTCAGGAAATGAAGAGGAAGCTGCTACAATGGAAGAGATAAAAGAGGGTTACATAAATTGGTTCACCACCACACCCATTGAATAGTTCTGTTACTGCCAGAGGGAATCTCTGTACTGCACATTGCAGAGTGAATTGTGCAGTGCATCCCCACGTGTTCTTCCTGTGGACCTCTTCTTAGAATCAAAGAGTCATAACTTAATTGAGGTTGGAAGGGACCTCCAGGGGCCATCTAGTCCAAAACCCCCTCAAAGCAGGAACACAAAGCCAGATGAGGATGCTCAGGGTCTTGTCTGAGCAAGCTGAAATTCCACAACCTCGCTGGGCAACCTGTTTCATGGCTTAACCACTCTTACCATGACAAATTTTTTCCTTACGTCCCACCATAATTTCCTGTGGTACTACTTGAGTCCATTGTTTTATGTCCTTTCTCTGTGCCCCTCTGGGAAGAGTCTGTCCCTGTTTTCTCCATAAACCCTCTTAGGACAGTGGAAGACTGCACTTAGTTCCCCCTTAGCCTTCCTTCTCCAGGCTAAAGGAAGCCACCAGCTTCAGCCCCTTTTTGTACGCCCTTGTGGCCGATGGAAGCTGGGCCTGATGCAGAGCTACTGGCAATGGGGAAGTCCGAGAAACGGTCCTTGAGCATAGGCCCTTCATGTGCTCATCTTGCCACCCATGGGCTAGCTACAACGGCCATGCACACCACAGTGTGGAGACCAGTTCTGTAAAGAGAGCTGAGCTCTCTCAGCGAAGAGCAAGAGCGAGTCGCTGACTATCTGTGCTAGCAGGCACTTGCCTGCAGGCTAACTTCTCCCACGGCATGCAGCCAGGTGGCCCATCATAACCAAGCTCTCCCCATCAGCACCAGCTCTGTTACCCCTCTACACCACCGCAGCCTACAATGCGCCACCCATTGAAGACATATTACTATTAATCTTCAAACCATATTAAAACAAACACACCTACTTTTGTAACGAGGGGAAAAACAAGGCCTGCCCCATGCCAGTAAGTCCATCTCTCTCCCGGGACTGTTACGGTGGCAGGGCGCAGGCGGCCACCGGTGCTGGGACAGGCAGTGGCACTGCCAACCCACCCACCCAGCGACTGCCTGCTGTAGAAAGGGATTCCTGCTTGGGGGCTGCAGGGGTCCTTTGCACCCCCTTTCCGGAACCTCGTGGTGGTATCTCACACAGGTTGTCATCTCAGCGCTTGAACTAATGGAGCTGAAATGGGCCAGCAGCTTCAGAAGTTATACAGTGGGGGACTGTTAAGAGCAACTACACAGGGCTCATTTCTCTAAGAAACCAGGCAAAAAGCAATATACTGCTTAGTACTCAAGTGCGCATTTTGCAAAACAGTCTGAATTGAAATAAAGTGCTTATCTGAGAGTTAGTTATTGCTCGCGTCAGTATTTCACTTCTCTTTCAAGGCATTAAAGTGATGTGACATCCTCTTCTCTTTTTAGATGGGCTAGAGTTCCAGATAAAACACCCAAACCGCGCTATAAATGAACAAGGAAAAAGAACTGGCTGCGTGTTAAAAATATTACGCAAGAGAGCCAGAATAAAGTGGAATAAATGGAATTTAAAATTCCCTTTTAGAAAACTCTGCCAAGTTGATAGTTTTAGTAAATATTTTGCTGCCTGTAGGGTTACAGAATAAGCAGTTTGGGTTTCCACCTTATATGAAAAGGCAGTGGACAAAACGAGATCTATTATTTCACAGCACTGAACGTGTATGTAGCAACTCTCAGGACAGATAAAGATCATAACTATTTTGTGGGGTTTACAACATCATTGAAGAACTAAAGCAAGTGAGCTGGTACCATCAAATACTAGAAAGATGATCTCAGGATTATCAGTGCAAAGCAAATACACAGACAACTCTGTCTGCGTGCCAAGTTATGAACAACTCTTGTGGGACCAACTGGGCGCTCAGCTGAGATAGCGGTACGCAGCAAAATGGAGAAGAACTTTCAAAAAACTGCCAATTGGCTGTAATCTATAAATTGTGCTAAGAGTTTCCCATCCCTACGGTTTCCAAACAGTAACATTAACAGTACCTTCAGCAGAGATTAAGTGTCCCTTCACAATGGAAACACTGAGATTTAAGGACTTTATACCCTGTTCAAGTATGTTGATAGCTGTTTTAAGCAGACTAGGAAAAGTACAAGTTGTGATTTTGTAACTGTATGGAAGTTATTGAGATTTAACAATAATAAAAGAAATCACACTCACAAAAGATTTCCACGGAAAGCAGTCATGTAGGAATTCACATGTTTCAGCATTTTCAAGCTTCCTATTTGCCTTGAGAATGCCCTAAGAGTGTACAGCACGCCACAGCAATTGCTGCAGAGTCTGAAAAAACTGAATCATCTGGAAGAAGTGTGTAGAGACAAGCAAGGTGCTGAATTTGCAACATATCTTATTGAATTAAGGCACTAGGTTGATAATTATTTTGCCACCGACCCACCTCTGCCATGATTTTATCAGTCTGAAGTATTGCTAGGTCCCAGGTGATATATAGTCACCGAGTTATATTAACTTATCCTGAATTCACATTTTCAAAGCTTCCAAATGTTCCTCCACACAGTGAGAAGGCCAAGCTGAAAATTATAAAAACTCTGATCACTCTAAATGTTGCTGTTAGAATTTGCCCTGCTTGTTGCTCAATTACACTGTGGGATATACTTAGCTTAGGGCTGCTTCAGCTCCATTTATGGAGCTCACAAGCCTTCCCTTTTAACACTGTTTTTTCTAGTTGTGGTCTCTGTTATAATGTCTCAGCACACTGAGGCATTCAGTATGATGTCTAGATGTTACTGGAAACGTATTTAAAAGCTTCAGAGAAACACTCCAACACTATCTGGATTTTCCTCTAGTATATTTATTTGCAAGAAAGTTAGTTTGATGACCCCACCGCACCAACGCAGTTGTTTGGAAGAAGGGCTGAGATCTTTTTTATTAATCCTTAACGAAGAACAATATTGGCTGTCTGTCCATTTTTCAAACTTAGCGTGATGTCTGACATGTCAGATGATACCCTCCTGCTCTCAAGCACAGGTGAAATTCTATTGCCTACACAAAATGCAGATCAACCTTCATTTTCGTTGGGGGGAAAAAAAGAAAGGACATCAAAACCACATCACTGTAAAATAGAAGCGATATACAGCAGTCTATTCTGACCTCTAACGTCCACTTCCTGATAGTTTAAACACATACAGTATAGGAATTAAAAAGCACAGGAGGACCAGTTTTATGTTCTCACACTTTCTCAAAGTATTGAATATTCCTTTTATCAAGAAAGCTGTGAAAGAGAAGTAATAATATGAAGTCCTTTTTCGATGTGGAAAATGTTTTAAACCGGCGCTTAGGGCATCCCTACTGCAAAAAACAGGGAAGAAAGTCAGATTTTGTCAGAGGGGGGCTGAGCTTTGAGCAGGCAGTGACTCAGATCACCTACAGCTGATTTAAATGTGTTTCTCATTCCAGTAGACCATTTTATTTTACCAAAAAAAAAAACCCTCAACAAACCAAAACCCCTTAAATGTTGGAAAAAATAGTCAGAAATTGAGAAGCCTTTTTCCTCATCAATTCTAATTTTACCCATGAATGAAGCAATTGTGGTAAAAGCTGAATGGGTGTTCCTTCTGTAGTCTAATTTCTGGAAATATTTGAGAGGCTAAAAACATCCTGGGCAACTTTTGCTTCAAAAAAACATATGAAGCTCTCCTTGCTTTTACTAGGGCTTGAGCATGGAGGCATGCAAGAGCAAAATTTCAACACACAGAAATGTCTTGGTTTGAACACATTTCACACTTGAGACAAGCTGTATTCATGCTTTAACATTTGTATAAATGGATAAATAACAAAAAAAATATAATATAATACAAATTTTAAAACCCAAACAACAATAAAACCCCCAAAGGTCCCCCCGCAGCTCTCCTGCAATCTCACTGACTTTCTTATATTTTTAGACAATTCAGTGATGCTGAATAATTCAGATCTGTATGAAAATGGCTTTTAACGTTAACAAGCCTTCTCCCGTTTAAAAATCAGACAGTTACAAAGTTGAATAATATAAGCAAATACTAATAAAGCAACAAACTTCTCACTTTTCAGCCGAAAACATTCATCTTTGGATTCAAACAAGTGGGCAACTAATAAAATAGTAACAAAGGATATAAACTTATATACTAAAGAAAACATACCTGGCTGTGAAAGAAAAGAAGTTTCCTTCGTAGTGTAGCCAACAATTGCTACTGATTCTGAGTCAAAATGTACTATTTTAAAAGGTTTAACGTATTTCATCATTTCGTCTGCTAATGGGGTTTTCCCCTTAATGTTTGCACTCAGGATTGTAAAATTAGCATTTTTAAGAAGAGGATCCAATAATCCGCTCACACCTTCATCAAACTCATGGTTCCCCAAAGCCTGTGAAAAGCAAGAAGAAAACATAAGACCCTACCTCCAATATTCAGACTAAATACTCTCATAAATGATATACAAGGTATGACTGAGAAAACAAAGTCTATGTTCTAGGAAAGAAAACCCTATCTTGTCTAAGACAGCACATTCCTGTTTCTCACAAACACAGAAATGTGGGGGGTTTTCGGTTTAAGTTTTTGCTTTTCAGACTCCCTTATATCAATACAGATGTGAAAGTCCAAATGTAAAACCTTTCTAAGTAAGTGTTTGTAATCATATACCAGATTAAAACCCACTGGTTTTTCATCCTGTAACTGCAAGAAAGAGGATTAACAATAACCACAGAGGAAAACATGTATTTCGCTTATGGAAAATACGTCATTTAAAAAAATACTGAAGAAAATGTTACATGCCAATGACAATATTTGTTATCTTTAAATAAAATAAACATTTTAAGAGGTTGTGCTTGGACTACAGTTTTTAAAACATACTTAATTCACATTATTAAGAGTTCTTGTGTGCTTTAACATGTAACCAGAAAATACTATTTTCTAGCCGTCATCAATACCATTACCTAGCGGAAGCTCTAACGTTTATCAACCAGGGAGACTCTCCACACACAATCCATAGTACGTGTGTGCGCGCACATGCAGGGGTGTGCGCAACACCGTGAAGTGCTAAGACTATCACGCAAAACGAGCAGTCCAGTTTATTTATGAGCAAGGTCATCCCAACAAGATGAGAATGTTTAGCTGTTCTAAGTTGGTTAAGCAAAAAAAAAAAAGGACTTACCTTAAAGGACCATGGAACTTTCTCCCACCCGCCCCTTTTGCATGCTCAGCCTAAGTTGCCGCATGCCTGTGCCTGCAAGTTTGGTGATAGCCAGCAAAACCTCCACAGACGGCAACTTTGCAGAAGCGCAATATACGCAAGAACCTCGTAGCATATTCAGGTGTTAGTGAAGGAAAAGATCTATCTATAGGCACGTGGTAACAGCGGAACTTGGCACAAGTTTTCAGGTGGCAAGCGGAGCAGAGCGTGAAAAGGGTGCTAAAAAGCCAATGGGCCAACTCTTCCAGACAAAAGCGTGCTCAGAATTTCACTCTGAAGATTAAGTGGGGAAAGTCGCATTCATCATCTAAAAAGACTTATATAGGTCTTTGCTCTACTTAGATAAACAACCCCTATGCATTTATTCCAACTTTTACTCCCCAAACAGAATACGTTAACCCTGTTCCCTGTTCCAACCCAAGCAGGACCCTGAAGCCACTACAGGCATGGAAGCTCAGTATTTCAATCAACGGACTGTCAGTGCCTTGCTTTTGGAGGAGTCAAAGACTCCTGACTCCTCTGATCCCCACAGGCAGGTAGTGAATGGCCCTCTGGAAAAATCAGGGTATCAGCAGTAACTTGCATTGGCAAACAACTGCTCCCGCTGACGCTAGTGAGAACACTACTCACACCCCAGGGAAGGAGCCAAAATGTTTGCGTGCTGCTGCAGCACTTTTCCAAAAGAACCAAGAATTATCTTTAAGAAAATCCTGACTTGGGAAGACACAATGCACTCCAACTATATTCCATTCAATTAAAAATAATTAAAAAAAAAAAAGAATAACACTCTAAGGAAACTCATTTTGTTCCTGACTAATGTTCTGAAAACATGTCCATGACTGGTAGAGCATCTCAGAATGGTAACAAGCTATTTCCTTTTGGTTGATACATATGCCTTCTGTTCCTCCTAAATACGCAATTAAACCCCGCCAAAAAAGGTTGCAAATGAAATAAGAAGTCGAATGGGATGTAACTGACTTGTTGTGAAAAAAAATAAATCTAACCAACCACTTATGAAACCTTGTTTCTCTTGGCTTTGTATCTTGCATTTGGATTATTTCACATCCATTAGGATACAAGCTTTGATCAAAATTTTTCCCATGGTGCGGGTGGTTATAAAGTCTCTTGTTCATGAGAAATCACTGGTGGCTAATAATACAGTTTTATTTTTGATGCAGCTCGTCCTCTGGGGAGGAGGATGTGGACCATTCGGCGTTCCTGTACTCACCCTAACTACCCTCACGCCCAGAGCTTCTAGGACTCCATACCTGAGCAATATCCCTTCAGCAAATCTGAATCCATTGGCCAACATAAGTGTAAGTCATAAGGGGGAATAAACAGAAGTATTCAGGCACACAGCATGGGATCATATAATCCTCCTTTTCACAAGAAACTAGGCTAAAAATATTTCAAAATCAGGATACAAATTAACAGAAGGATGCAACTTAGAAGTAAAACCAGAAGACTTCTATCACCCCTCCAATTACTGCCTTTGCGGTACTTAATTTGGATTTTGGTGTTAATTACACCAAAAAGCAAGGCTAGTGCCAAGAAAATTTGGAAGGCAATACCTAGCTAAGCAGGAGAAATCGGCTTGAGGCGGTAACAGGCATAAATGAGAAAAGGGCAAACTTAAAAAAGGAAATTTGTCCCATTTGTGGAACAAACCTCAAATGCTGCGAGGCTGCCCTAAATCCTCCTGCCCTCATCCTCTCACAACTTCTATGACTCATGGTCCCTCCTTCATCCTGTTTGTAATCCTACTCCTGTATCTCACTTCTAACCATTTCAGTAATCCCCACCCCTTCTGTTAGGGGTTTTTTTGCTTAAAGAAACACCAGTTCACCCTTGTGCAGTGTGGCTCTTACCTTGCTCCCTGTGCCCCCCTGGCCACCATCCCCACTACATGGTCCCCATGGTCCATGGACAGAAGAACAGAAAAGCATGCTGCAGTGCTGCCCAACGCTCAGTCTCTTTGGTAGCACAGAAAGGAGCTGAAGTCTCTGTGGCTTCTCAGTCTATCCTGTCCCCTTCTATCCACTGACAATATTCAAATTATACCATGCAGCACCTCCACAGAGAGCCAGTGGTTAATGCATTAGCATCCAGTACAAACCTCTGGCTGTCCAGTATGGTGTGGAATTATTTTTTAATCTTACTCTGGTGAAAAAGCTCATGGAATCTCCTAGCCAGCCTGCAGATGCTTCCTACATAACGTGTTTCTAAAACTGAGCATGAGTTCGACGCTGCTGATTTTGCCTAAAAGAATTTCTTCTTGTGATATGATCAGGAACTATACAAGCTCCCAGCCTGCCCATGAACCAGTCAAACCAGCAAACGCAAAGCTGAGAAATGACAGCCAGCAGCAAATGTTGGGAAGAAGGGTAGGAAAAACCACCTAGAGCTATTTTTGCACTGCAGAACCCCAAAGTGCTCCCAAGCTCTCAGTGAGGATGAGTCCTGAATGCACACACTCCTCCCCGTCACCACCAGGAAGGAAAACCCAGTTAATGTTAGTTTTACGATTAGGAAACCGTTCATTCAGCCATGTGAACAGGGAGCAGCATCCTTCACAGACCTGTCTGTCTGGTATGAAGTGTGTTTAGCCAAGGAGAGTGCACTGGGGCATCCCCTTCCATAGCTGTTCTGAAGCAGAGGGAAGAAATGGGTGAAGCCATTTTTACCTGGGAAAGGAAAGTGCAGTCCTTCCCAGAGAAAGCAAAAAAAAGACGAAGACAGAGGATGTGATATGCACAGAAGATTTACCCCTCAAGCTGTCAACTTGGATGAAATAAATACACAGTCACTCTCAAACAGCAGTCACCCTCAAACCTAAATTTAATCTCTCTCCTCTTTTCTAGGGTTGTATACAAGCAAAATAAGCCATGACAATTCTTTATATATTAATAGGCTATTGCCCTGAGACAAAACATTTAAGGACATGGAGTGGCATCCCCCAATCTCAGTCTCAAACTCTTCTACCTTCCTCTCAGCACTCGGATAACCAAAAGAGACAAAGAGTAAAGGTGCGGGAGTGGCACTGTCTGAGAGAGCTCCCTCACCGATGTGCTGTTACTGTCCCTGGGCCACTCGCACACAGCCCCTTACGTCCCATCATGATGACAGTTCTGGTGGGACTGGCCATGACCAGGGTGAGACTGATGAAAATGAAAAATCCTCAGCCTTTTAAACAGCACTGCCAACATGTGTCACCTGTCCCTTCCCACAGGACCGAAGCCAGCAGGGCAGGCTGCGACCCTTGGCCAGCGTTAACCCCTCCGTTGCAGGCCAGGCTCCACCCGGCTTTTGCCGGGCCTGCTTCCATGTCTCTGCCAACCCCTCTCCAACAGAGCCTGTCCAGCCGGCCCCAAGCCCCTGCCTCTCCCAAAGGGGACCTCTTCCAATCCATCGCTGTCTTTTCCTCTGTGTAGCCTTGGCATTAGCCACTGGTTTCTGGCTGCCCGTGGGTCTGCCAGCTCACGACTTTGCTCCGCCGGGTGCCCATCACCCAGAACATCCCTTCTCTTCTCCTTGCTCACTTCCCGGCCGCCTTTGACCACGGTTTTAGGGTGACCCACGGCCTTCTCTGATGCAAGGCTACACACTCGAGGAGGCGGCAATGCCAACAACGGCAGCGGGGGAGGAAAAGGAGGAATAGACCCAGCACCCAAAAAGGATGGGGGGAAGGGGGGAGCCCCCCAACCGCGCCGCTCGCCGCCCCCGCTCCCGGCCCGCTTTACCATGGCATCGTAGCGCAGGAGGTTCATGAAGTGGACCGCCTCCCGGCCCTTGAAGCTGGAGAACCACACCGTGCCCTGGTACTGGTCCCCGGCGTCCAACAGCAGCACGTTGCGGTGCGCGGCCCGCTCCGCCGCCACCCGCGCCGCCCGCCGCGCCACGCCGCCGAAGCAGCCCGCCGCCCGCTCCGCGCCCGCGCAGCTCCGCGTCCCCGCTCCCTGCGCCTCCACCCGCCCGTGCACGTCGTTGGTGTGCAGCAGGGTCAGCCGCAGCTCCGCCGCCGCCGCCGCCGCGCACAGCACCGCCGCCGCGCACAGCCGCAGCGCGCCCGCCCGCCCCGCCATACCGCGGGGGCTCCGCGGGATCGGCGCGGCGGGATCGGCGCGGCGGCCGGGAGAAGGGGGTGGCTGCGGGCGGGGAGGAGGGACGGGGAGCGCCGCGGCGGGGCGGGGAGCGGCAGAGCCGCCGGGCAACCCCGCGCAGGCTGCGCGCCGCTCCGGGGGGGGGCCTCGGGGGCTGCGCTGCGCGCCCGCGCTACGGCTCCGCGGGGAGAGCGGCCGCCACCCGGCCCGCGGCGGAGGCACCGGCTGCCCGTCGGCAGCGGAAGCCGCAGGTGCTCCGCGTCTGCAAAGGGCTTGGGGAGACCTCCCGGGGCCACCGCTGCCCGCCGGTCCTCGGGGGCTCTCTCGGCCCCAGGCGGCGTCCTGCGGCCGCGAACGCGCCAGTCCCCGCTTGTCCCGTCCTCCCCGCCGGTGTCCTTCACCAACGGCGCAGCTGCCGCCGGGTCGGAGAGGGGCTTTCGGCCGGCTGCTGGAGGTCAGACGAGATGGAAGCTCGGCCAGCGGCGAAAGGACAAACTCCAGCGCTGACGAGAAGCCTTGGTGAATGTTTAGTACGCTGAAAGGAGTTTCCAAACCCTCGCATGAAAATGTTTGTTGTAAGGGTTCCGCTCAACCCCTCTCCTCCTCTTTCTCACACGATGCTTAAAATAAAAAGTGTTATTTCAGCCCTAAACAGAGCTACACTACTTTAAGAGTTGATTTAATTATAGCTCTAGTGTTTTTCACATAGACTCGTGAATTGCTTTCAAGACTTTCCTTCCGTGGTTAAATGCTAAGTTTTTAGTTAAGTTGTTTTTTTTTTTTAGTTGCGGTTTGGCATACGCACATCGAGGGGGAAACCCGCCAATGCCTTAACTAAACAACTCATTTGGGGTATGGCGTGGGGCGATCAGCACGTTGGAAACGTGGAAATGACTGGTGGGCCCACCTGCTCCTTTAAGTCATGCATCCATCACATGTGTCCACATCTTCTGCCACTATTAAATGACGAAATCATCCAGAGAAAGACATTTTTCAAAGTTAGCTTTTGAAATGCTGTAATTTCCGTACACTTTCTTGCAACTTTTGGACAATTGCACATTGTAAGCAGTGACCGCCTGGTTAATTTTTTTCTCAAAAAGAGAAGCTTCCCCACTGTGTAGAGAAGTGAGGGGTTCTTACAGCGTTACCGAGGCTGTACGAGTTGCTGTCTCCTTTCCGACGGATGATGTCATGCCCCGGTTTCCTGGGTACCCGAAATCCGCTCGATGGAATCTGAACTCATTTGGTCTGTTTGTTTCCTCAGATGGCTGGAAAGTGAATGAACCTGTATTTTCTTCTGTGATGGCCATGTGGCTATGCTCCCGCTGTCCCCATGCTCCCATACGTGACTTGAATTAAAACAGCTGTGTGGTATCTCCTCATTCCCTTGGATGACTGCGCTGTGCTCTACCTACCCCATCCCTACCTACCCCATCCTGACCTACCCCATCCCTGCCTACCCCATCCTGACGTACCCCATCCCTACCTATCCCATCCTGACCTACCCCATCCCTGCCTACCCCATCCCGACCTACCCCATCCCTAACGGCATGACCTGTGCTAGCAAAAATGGCAGTTGTGCTTCCTCTCCTCCTTTTCACATCCCCTTTGGCTGCGCTTCTCCCTCTCCACTGGCCCATGTTGACAGCCTGGCTGGGATTCAGTTCGAAGCCAAGACACATTTAGGTGTCCACAAGTAGGTGCCTACATGTGCTGTACTTTGTTTAAGTTTTCATTGTGGCCAAGGGAAATCTTGTTGGGACGGTCACTGGCATTTAAGAGAGTGATGTGGTCACCCTAAAGTAGCCACACCAGCTGGGATTCATCACCTAAACAAAGGTGCTGGTGCTGTTTGGTGGTCTCCAGGTCTGCCTCCGCAAAGGAAGATCTTGTGAAGGTCTTGTGTCATATCTGCCAGCCTCGTGTGGCTGTCCTGGATGTCTGGATGTCTCTTTTTGGGCAACTGAGCATCTCATGCCATGGCTGGTCTGCTGGATTGCTCTTTGGGGTGCATTCCCTGTACTGACCAGATCTCCACTGGCTTTATGAGTTTAAACAGCTCGTGACGTGTAGAAAGTAAGCACCGGTCCTGAGTTCAGTCACACTCACTTCACCCTGATCCAGTGGCCCTGCTCTGAACCTGCTAGACAAAGAGCAACGCCAGCATTACCATGTGGCCCAAATCTGCTAGGAAGTCAGCTGTGTCAGAAACAAAGACAACTCTGGCCAGTCGCTCTGCTTCTCGATGACCAGGCTTGCATGCATGTGTGCACCAAACACCACTCATCTCGTTGGCATCCATCTGGCCTTGTCTTCTTTCCAAATCAATCACTGTCCCCAGCCACACCATTTCTAAACAGATTCTGGTTCTGCCCACCACAGCTCTGTGCAAACACAGAGACACGGCAAAAACCCAAAGGAAGCAGAAGGTACTTGCAGCCACAATGTTGTCTTTGGCTTGCACAGCGCAGCCCTACCCCAAACTCCACACAGCTCTTCGTGCCTGGAACGGGCACGCTTTAGTCTGCTCCGGGAGAGTGTATCAGAAACCGCCTGGGCTGTCCCAAAAAGACACTGCACCTCATGTATCAGGGATGGACAATGGAGTACTCGTAGAGGGGCCACCCCACTCCTTGTGCCTGCTGGCCCTGGCCGTTCATGATGTCTCCCTTATCAAGCTTCTCATTTTGATTCTGCGAAGATCTCACCTCATGCAACATTCATTTACGAGGTGATCAGACACATAAATACGCATCCTCTTGCTGTGGGAAGGGCTCTTTGACGACAGTGCCTTTATCCAGGGAAGCAGTTTCCTGGATATTAATTAAGGCAAGAAGAGGGAGAACATGTGGGACCAGCCTTGTACTAAAAAGGGCCTACTCAAGAACCATGCCGGGATGCCCAGAGCAGGGATATCTGAGCCAAGGGATGTGCTACTGAAACAGGATGTCCGCTAGGTATCTTATCCACCTGCTCCTATCACAGCCTCTCCAGCCTACCACTGACATTTTAAGGAAAAGCATAACATTGTGAAAATACACAGAAATACACATGAGGCTGCTGGAACTGAAGCTAGAGAAGACGAGAGCACTGGAAAGTGTGTGTCTAACAAGTCTATGAGAAAGGGAGAGGGCTAAAGAGAGGAAAAAAGTAACTTAGTTGACTCCTTCCTTTCTCCCCTCTTGCTCCACTAAAAGAAGCGATTAAGCCATGCTCCGGAATGGCAGTGGCACATCCATGACAGTGGAGATACTGGTCTTTGTATTCAGCATGGCATATGTCTCAGGAAAGCTCTTCCACAGCTTCTTTAATAATTTCCAAAGCTCTCACACAGGACCGGTTCCAACATGGGCTGAAGTGTTGCAAACCTCAGTTGGGCAAGGGTGAATTCCACAGCCAGCCAGCAGTCTCTTCAGAGAGCGTGGGTATTACCTCTCCTTTGTTGTAGTTTCCCTCTAGGAAGTGGGTTGCTCCGTATTGTTCCTCTAGGTCACTCAGCAGAGCTGTATGGGCAACGAGCTCTTGGTCTTACTCTGGAAGCCAGCATGGAACAAAGGATAATGAACACATCTTGACTTTTGGGGTTAAATGTTACTAGAAGTAATTCTGGAGCTTCTGCAGAGGGCTTCCAGTGAAAGACTTCTTTTGTCACTGCATTTCTTCCTAGCACCTCTGCGGCAGAGCCCAACAGCTTACATCAGGCATTGCAACATACTTGGTTTCAAAATATTCTGGAATGGGTCAAGAATGGCCCACTCAGCTGCACTGGATGGCTTCTAGAGGAACTTGCGGCGATAAGGCCAAGGGAGCCCTCTCTTCACAGGGGCTGGCTCTGACATGACTAAGAGCTGTCACAGATCCTGACAGCCATCTGGCTAAATGTCCCACGTGGGTGGAATTCCTCATCCCCTACCACAAGCATTCCAGGCTGGTCTGGCTCAGCAATCAACTGAGCTGCTAGGAATGGTTCCCGGTATTTCTCTGCTTGGAGGTGTCACAGGAATAACCAGACTTCCCTCTTCGGCCTTTACATAGAAAGGGGCTCTCTCTGCTGTCCTTCTAGCTGTACGACTGAGAGTCTAAATTCAGGTCAGCCACTTCTTACCCAAGAGTGAGAACCCAGAAACAACGACCTGTCTCAGCAGACTTTAGAAGACTGTCAGTGTCATAAACATCATTGGCTTCTCATACAGCTCATCACCTCCATGCATGGCTTCACTTTGCCGCAGCTCACATCATCTGTGAGACATGCTGTCATTGCTTTTCCACGGCTGAACAAGACGCACTTCCTCCTTGAGCACGCTCCCAGCCTTGTGGCAGTGGGCTCCTAAGTATGCCCTAGAAGACAGAATGATCCACCACGCTGTTCCTTCCCTCAGTAAATCCTTTGGACACCGTTCTCATCTCCATCCTAGCGGAGTGGGGATCCTCATCCCTTATCTCTCCCTCCTGTGTCTTACAAGTATGAGTTTTCATTGTAATGCTTCGTCCAAACACACTCAATCCCTTTTGATGCAACTGTATTTTTTTTCTTTTCTTCATATCACTAACTGTTGTTGGGACTCATGGCATTAACTGAAGTAGTATCTACTGCTTTATCTCTGGTACAGCGATTTTACTTTAATAACATCAAAAGGCAAAGTATTTTGCTTTTATTAAGAATAATTCACTAACTACTCTGTGTATGTGATTGAGGGGACAGGGAAAAGGACAGTGGCTATCTACAGCCTGTACATTTTTTTTGGGGGGGGGTCTATACCCAGGTTTCTCAAGCAGTATGGCTAGTTAGACATGTGCAAAAACCCTCTCTAGAAAAACCACTCCTTCCTTCCCACAGCTGAGTGGAAAAGAGACAGTGACTACTACCATCCCTTCCAGCTGGTAAGGAACAGTTATTACTTCTTCCCTTAGAATGGAACAGCAACCACATGTGGTTGTTTGAACCCTGTGCTGCTGCTGAAAGCGGATTTAACTTCCTCAGTCTCTGCTCCCTTTCCCATGGCACCCGCACACCGTGGTTCACGGTAGACAAAGGTTGTGTCACCAGTATTGCTTAGACCTCTTGGATGCAGTGCCTAGATTCAGCCACATATCTTTGGCATATAGAGCTTCATTTCTACTTGACTGGAAACCATTATGATACTGGTATTATGAGTATTTATTGCCTGTTCTCCAGAAGTGCTCAGATTCCAACCCAAGAAGTGTCTCGGATATTAGATGTCACTGAGACTGGACATAAAAAAAGAGCCCTTATGCCAGAATTTACAGTCCAGATTCAGAGTACATGGAGCAGGCTGTTAAACAAATAATTGGGTAGGGAAAAATACAGATGGCAAGAAGGGTCGGGAAAGATAATGTAGAAATCTAAAATAAAACAAGTTTTGAGATCACAGCTGGATTTTACTTATGCTTTTTATGTTTGGTCAGAAAATACAGTTCGGGAAACAAATCCACACACTAGCTGGGTCTCTTCTTGCCTGACCTGTTAAATTGTGTAGTTGTATATTTTGCTCCTGCCATTAATAAAGTATGTTGGCTGTCACTAACTGTGTGAAATATCATAGCATTTTTTAAGCCATGATGCAAAATACCTAGATCTTAAATACATTTCCCATGAGGAAACAGCTAACAAGTAGTGAACATGGAGAGCCAGGCATCCTACCTGTCATGGGCACCTACTTTAGAATAAAATCTCTATTGACTGGAACAAGTCTAGATAACTGCAGTTAGGTCAGACGAATCCCACGTGCATACAGGATGTAAGCATACCTTTCAACACACATATGCAATCTTATACACGTATAACATGCATCAGTGGTACACACAATTAAGATGAGGATGTACGATAATCTTAAAAGACAGGAAATCTCACAACCAACACTGGCCACACAATCTTAATTTGACTTCACTGTGCATATGTATTATGATCAGGTTGTAATTGTAAGATCATAAAATATGCTTTTCAATTGGACTTCTGATTCATGTACTGTGCAGGACAGACTATGGAACCCCTCAGTGCTACACCGCAGCGTTAAACAGAATGTTACTTAATTTCTAGACCACCCCTCCAAGGTAACGTAGTGATCTTGTCACCAGTTTATCAATCAGGGATTTATGATGCACAGAAATTAAGATAAGAAGTGTCACCCTCCCCAGTCTCAAGTCTCCTAAGACATGGCTTTTCAGAGTAGTCAGGTGGGTGTAGCCCTTTTCTCAAGCACAACTTCAGCTGTAGCCTTTGGTAGTCCTACACGCTGCAGACCACTGATCCTCAAGTTAAGCACCGGATGACATGATCACCACTTAGAAAACAAAAGTAAGCAGTGACTAGTGAAAGTTTTACTAAGTGAATTCCCAAATATCGTGGCGAGTGTAAGAAGGTGAAAAGGTGCTGAAGTGAAGTGCTGTTCTTCAGGGTTTGTCTCTAACCATTATACCATCCTTCTATAAACCCCTGTCTCATGTCTTTTGTCCTTTGTACTTCTGCAACAAATGAGGTATGAAGGGAAGGAAAGCACCCTCCTTCACTGTGCAAACCTGATCACCCCAAAACCAAGCTTTTTCCATACAGAGAATGAAACAGAATTCCAGGGAGAAATAGCAGGTGGCCACGTACTTCAAGACCCCATCATAGTGCCTTTTCACAGGGGTCAGGGTAAAAACAATTTTAATGCTGCCATTGCCTGATTTTTCTAGATTTGACTCTGCGATCTCAACAAGGTTTTTAAAAATCATTTTGTCTGCAATGTCCTAGGGCTTTTAAAAAAGCAAATGAGAACAAAAACAAAACTAGAAGTTCTGTCATGTGGCAGCGTATTATTATCTCCATGGTACCCCAGTTGGTTTGGAAGCTCTAAATCCACAGTACAGACCTCTTCCTGCTGATTCCTGCCAAAATGACAGACAACGATAGCATGTTTTCATCCTTTGTGTTGCAAAATATTATACGAGGTTAGACATGGGGTCTCACAGAGACTTGCAGGAAGCAGAATAGTGTCACATACGCATCCCAAGGCCTCTGTAGAGAAATGGGCTTTACTTGTTAACAGAACACCCTTTCTGCTTTTTTCTTCCCTCTTTGATCCCTCCTGTCTCATCTCTCCCAGCATGGTTTTTTTTTTTTTCCTTGCCTCTGGCTCCAGGTACTAATCCCATTCTCTTTGCCTGTACTACCTCTCATTTCATTATCTGCTCTGTCAGTCCTGTGAGTTCATGTGATTTCCATGTCCTGCCCTACCACCAGGCTACCAGTCAACTCATTGTAATTTCTTTGGCTAATCCTCCACTCCTCCCCACGTGTCTGGCCTGGATCTTCCTGGCTCCCACTTCCAATTCCAGTCCCAGATTCTTTCTCCTACTTTCCACTCCCAAAGCATTTATGTTGAAAAATACAATCACTTAAAAGCATCTAAGTATTACTCAAAATGCACAAATGGAAAGGTATCATTCTTCTTTTCTGGGAGATTTGCTTATTTGCAACTGACCCCTATTATTTAATTAGAAGGCAAACGGTTCACAGCTGTCGTGCTCATGCACTGTTCATCTAGGGTGATGCTGCACTCTGCTGGATGCGACTAGCTCTGTCACTTGCATTTTTTAGTCTCCCCTCCCCTATTTTCCTGCAGTTAATTTGTATTCAGCACTTTTCAGTACAAGTATAGTTTTAGCACAAATCATTTCTACTTTGCAGCATTGTTTCATGAAAGCTGACATCCCTCTTTCTGATTTGGCTTCTATTATACTAAAATCCTAAGATATAAGAAAATTAGAGGAAGAAAAAAAGATGAAGGAGTGGAAACACACCCGACCGTCCAGGTGTTTCCTTTGTGTTTGCCAGACCTCAGTTCTGCAAGTGCCATCTCTTGTGAGAGAGTTCTCCACAGTCCATGCCCCTTTGACCAAACATCCCAACTATGACAGGCTCCAGGCATCTTCCTGCAGCTCCTCTTCCTTAGAAGCACCGCTAAGAAAAAGTCTGCATGAAATTTGCAAACAATCAACTGGTCTAATTAAAACAGAATGTACTAAGAATGTATAGGAAAACTGGAGTGGACCAAAAGGACTTGTCTGAGTAACTAACTCAGTTTACTCAGCAAATGTCAGGCTAGGGAGGTACATCTTGGATTCATTACAAAGGAAGCAATATCTTACTTGTCCTCCGCTCCTATCCTCGGGCAGCTGTCAGCAAGACAATCTCTTCCTTCCTCTCCTTTCTGATCCTTTTGACTACAGCGTCTCAGAGACACAGCTTCTAGTGTCCGACGTTTCTTGTCCCTACTGCTCCCACAAACACCGTTCCTTTATAGCCTGTGACCGCTTTTGATGTTCAGGTTGTGACAGATTTCATTACCTTATAACATGGGCTGGCCACAGTTATATTTCAACAATGAAATGTCTGCACCATCTGGGATAAGAGTCTCTCTTCTCTCTACAGTGGTTAACACCTTCTAACATGACCCTCATCCCTGCCCCCTCCAGCTAACTCTGGAGTTATATTTCCCAATTTCCTTTCTCAGAACTTGGCATTTCAAAAGCCTCTTTGATCTTGCCATCACCTCGGCATGCCTGAAGGGTAAAGATGTGTAGACCATGGTTTGCATGTCAGTCTCCCCTCATTCAAGGTGTTGGACTGGCTAGGTCGATTTGTCCATAAAGCAACAAGACTGGTATTTTCATACACTTTTATTATTGATACTTCTCCTCCATAACACTCATGAATTATTGACAAATTAAAATCCATCCATCCCAGTGGCTAGGGACTTCACTACCTTTTGGTCCATGGAGTTCTGTTTCTGGACTGTGTTTAATGCTGTATTTCTCATATCTAATGCGTTTGATTCCTGTTTGACCTGAATTGTCAGCAAAGCAAAAGAAGATTCCAACCGCAGAATGACAGGCAAAACAGAAGTACAATACTGCACTTCTGACTCCTTATTTATGGCAGAGACAGGGATGCAGGATCTGAAAGGCCTCACCTATAAAAAGCAAGCCCAGTCTAACTTTGGATTAAAAAATTAAACCATGTGTTCACACAGGAACGGTGTCATACTACTTAGC
>RSEF01000003.1:87145055-87195561 GCA_003993805.1 Himantopus leucocephalus | reverse complement strand
ATATCAGTGCAGATTAATGCTTTGCAGTTTGCCTATGTGAAGTTGGATTGGCAAACAAAGTGGCTTTTCTGTTGTTACAGTGATGCCCAGTCAGCTATGCAGTTGGTAAGTGGACTACTCAGGCACAGAAGGTCACAAGGAAATACAGATCCATTGGTTGCACAAAAATCAAGAGCACCATGTGCTCTTTCAAAGTAAGTTACTTAAGTAAGTTTCCATTCGAGATTCAGTTTTATCTTTAAATGCATTCTTGTGGAAGTTTTCTTACATCAGTAATGGAAGTGCTAAATGACCTGCCCAAAAGTTGCATTTCTGTTTATTTTATGCTTTCATTGTTATCATTAAGAGAATTCATTGGGCAAATTACAGTAGAAGTTACTGGTGTTTTATAAATATATCTGTACTTTCCTATTTATTTCATTACCAAAGGGCCAATGGCAGTTATGTAGAGTAATGCAAGTTCTTACACGCTTAAGTCTGGTCCTGTGTGTATAATAAATGAGATCTACTCCGAAGAATTTGGAAAGCCAGGAGGTTGCAGGGTTAGCCTGCTATGAAATACCAGGGGACTGAGGCCCTGATCCCCAGTCCATTCTTATTTGTAAAAGCACTTCAGCACATATGTATCTCTAGGCATGTGTTTAAGACCCATTGACATCAATGAGACTTTAGCTGATGCTTAACCTCTGAGCATATGCTTAAGTTTCCTGCCGAATAAGGAGGGCCTTGAGCATATGCTTAAAAATACCCTGCTGAATTGCTGATCCCTCTCAGGCCTCCAGCCTGCCCCAAATACAAACCTTTACTTGCTTCTCTAGGTCACTTGTTTTGGCTTGGACTTCAGATTTTTTCTTCTTTAGCATTTCCTTTTCACTCAGCTGGCCAGATCTATTTTCTGCAACCCCCATTATCACACACACACATGGTGTTCATTATCACTCCACGTTGCTCCACATTACAAAGTCGAGTACCCAGTTGGCTAATTCAGTGCTTTCAGTGAAAGTGCTGTCTATTTATAGTTTTCTGCAAATTCAAAATTGTGTATGGAAGAAGCTGTTGTCAGTTAAACAAACGCATTTTTATATTCAGGTGCTGTTGGGATACAAACTGTTCACTATAATCCTTTCACTCTCTTCCACTGTGCAATATTATTGCTGTATTAGGTGGGATATTCAAAAGGTTCCAAAAATCCATGGTAGCTTTCCCAGACTTTTGGACAAGTGGTAATTACTATTGGCCACAGTATTTACTGCAGAAAATTTTCTTACCAAAAATACTATTTTGTTTAAGCTGAATTTTTATAGTGTTGCTTTATTTCCACTGGAAATTTTCAATTTCCCTGCGGCAAATACATCCAAAAGTGTTTTTCATACTGAATCAATGTTGCAGAATGAAATTTTTTTTAATTATTTTAATTTAGCATGTTGGGTTTTTTTGTGAAAGTAACAATATTTTAAGTCAAAGTGAAACTATAACATTCATTTCAAATTGTCAAAAAATTCCCATGATGAAAACTTACAATTCCAAAGGAAAAAGTTCAAATAAAGATTTTTTTCTGTAAAACATTTCCCACATGAAAAAGAGGCTTTCCATTTACTTCTAGTTGACAATTTAGAATTTACCTGGTGTCTTTTACTACTACCAAGAGAAGCCTGTGAAAGTATGTCCTCAATATGGGCTCACTATTTTGAATTTTTATGCAGCAGTTGTTATGTTAGAAGACAGACTGCGCTGATACAAGTCATGGACGTGAAGCCCCCCGAAATTCTTGGGTCTCAAGATAAGAGTTTCTTAGGTTTAGTAAAGGCAAATGGGAGCTGCTGAATGTGCCTGCGGCTCATGGATTTCGATTAGAGCATAAGATAATCTTAGCGGATACCTGGGCACGTGTAAAAGGATAAACATCTCCCAGTTCCAACAATTGTCTTTGGAAATTATAAAGAATTACCTAACTGTTGTTTTCCTTATCTGATGTCCACATTCAGATGTTTACCATTGAACATTCATGACTAAAAGTGGTTTCCGCTGCACATACTGTTTAAATACATTTCTTGGATGAATCCAAAAAACCACCAATCAGGGAACTGAAACTCAAGCTCGTACTCTGCTTGTCAAGAGATTCTAGATCCTCATGTTACACCAAAACATAACAAACTGTTAAGACCATTTCATGCTTCGTTGGCTTCAAATAAACCAGAAGTACCCAGAAAAAAGTTTCCTCCAACTTTCATTTGTCTGCATCTGAATTTGCCAAAATTCAGATGTTCTATATGCATTGCTCTTGGCCTCAGTTACTGCATCTTACTAGTAGGTCAGTGGATTTTGTTTTCCTTGCAAGTAAGGAACAGAGAAAATGTTTTTTCACAGAAGCATTGTGGTTCAGGCATAAGGGGGCATTTGTATTTTACTGCCCACACAGGCCCATGTTATTAGCTTCCAAGATGTCACCCCTGGTCGATGGAGTCTAAAGCCACCTCACGGTGGAGCAGTTTGCAGTATTGCCACAGGCACACGGGTCCCATGCGAGTGCCGGTAGCTGGCACAGTCAGAGTGGGGATCCTCCAGGACAGATGGAACCCAACACATATTTCAGAAGATTTGAGGACAGATCGGATTCTTAATTCAATGAAAAATTCCTTTTGCCTCCTTTTTTGCTGACTCAGCATATTGTTTGCAGCTGGACCAGAGTGGGAATGCCTGTGTAGAAGAGTTATATGACTTTCTGGCAAAACTAACTAGTATGGAACTAATTGCAGCCCACCCAAACCTAGCAGGAGGCAGGGTTTTCCTTTCAATTAAAAGCATTCTGCTAGAAGGCAGCACACAAGATCTAATGTGTGTGTTCGGATGAATGCTTAATAATAGCTTTCGTGGGCTTTGAAAAAAGGTTTTCAGGAATGAAGGCAAACAGGCCACGGAATTCAAAGAAAAATATTAACTACAGGGTCCAACTCCAAACCAGAAGCTGGGAATATCTTTCCTGAAAAGAATTTTTCATCTACTAAAGGGACAGATCTGGAAGAAAAATTATAAAGGCCATTATTAGTTGGACTGATCTCATTTATTAAAATTCCTATAGCAGGTTGGCACTGCTCATCTTTGCAATCCCTCTTTGTTAGCAAATTTTGAACCCTCTGGTTCTTGCAGACTCTTTTGTGTTTGGCAAGTGTAAGACGCTGACTCCATCCTGGTTGTAAGGTGGGGGGAGCTGGGTGGGCAGTTAACTCCTAAAACACAGGGAGCTGTGATTTAGGACAGGAATTTTACTGAGGAAAGCTCAGGAACAGCTTGGCTCAGTTGACAATTATGTTCGTGCTCTTATTACTCAAATTACCCACAAAACCAACTCATCCCCAGAAGCCTAAAGGATTTGGATTAAATATGGTGGAGGGAAACTCTTCAAAGCATGCTGTCTTGTCTGCCAGGGGGTAAAAATGAGGTTTCAAGCTGCCTGCTGTACAAAAGAAATTGTGAGCAGAGAAGACAGGAATGGAAATGAAGCTGTGGAAGAGCAGGGGGCGGTGGTCTGATCTCTGCTGAAGGACAGGCTAGAAATAGTGATGACTGAATGTTTTACTCTCATCAAGTGGGACAGGGATCTTTCACTAAGGTCCAGAAGACATGGAGGGGTAAGAAAGGCTGAGGGAGTCCGTGTAGAGCTGGCCTCCGGTGGGAAAGGGGCTAAGGAAGGCCCACGGTGGTGTGAGACTCTACCAGGGAAGAGCAGGGGATGTATGTGAAAGGTGCTGGCCAGACTGAAAACTAACGCAGGAAAAGTCCCTGTGCCAGGGGGCTGAGGGAGGGAGGCAGGAGCCTGTATTCAGGGAAAAGAGAGTAGGGACCTGGTGGTGGGTTAAAGGTGAGGACCACAGCACTATTGCTGGTCAGGCACGGCTGTGGGGAGGGGGAACCAGGGGAAGACTTTGGATCTATTGGAATTTTTGTGGTCCCACTGGAAGGAGCTGGGATATTCTGCCATCATAAACAGCCATTCTCCCCCTCCTATGTCGCTCATTATTTGAGGCGTATGGAGAACCTCTCTTCCTCCTCTTTTAGAAATATACATGGTATTTTTTCATTTTTTTTCATGTTTTTGGGTGCTACGTGGAAAGTCCCTGCTATCTGCTGTGAACCTCTGGCTGCCTGTCTTTGAAGATCGGTATTTGAAGAAGGATTATTTTCCATCCAGTAATAATGGAGAAAGATGTGATCTTGGTATTGTGGTGCAAGTTGCAAAAATAATTTCTGCTTGCTTGGTAACTCCATCCTTTGAAGTATCCAGATTCTCTCAGGGGTGTATGTGACCTCACCTTCTAGTTACCAAACTTTTCCAAATGTCGGATTACACTCAACACCAGATTAGGAATGTGCTTGACATTTCTTTATAAGGTGCAGGAAAATATCTGGGTAGAGATGAAAGCAGATACAAGTGTAACTGGGATATTGGAATAAATTATATATTGCTACTATTACACTTCTCTTCCTGTGCTTCAGCCTACCTTTGTGCTGGAGCTTTGGCTAACATTCAATTGTCTGCGTATTTCTGAGAACTCATGAGAAATTTGTTCATTACAAGTCCAAATCACCTCAGAAAAGGGACTGCAGTGTTTCCTCTGTAGCATTCGCATTCAAAAACAAACTGACAGATTACTTTTACACCCTTGGTTATTTACGTCCGCATCTTAAATTACAGGTGGCATTGCTGGTGCAGTAGAGTTGGCAGTTTGGTGACTATGGGCTACTGGAAATGCCAATACAGTGTTTGATCCTGCTGCTATTTGCATCCAAAATTTATATGTGGAAAAATGTAGACCAGCACCTGAAAATACTCCAAAAGAATTCTGTTGTAAAAACATAAATATGATAAATATTTTACAGAAGAGTGAATGACTGATCATATACCTCAGCAAGACCTATCATCTGTCCTTCACAGATAAATATTTTTAAAACACAGAGACAAAACTCCACAATTTGGAATAGGAAAGCAACAGAATTTTGCTGAGAAGAACACAGGGCTAATCTATAGGAATGTTCAGTTCTGGTCATGACATGAATAATAGAGGCATCATTGAGATAATAATCTCTGAGCATTCAATATTTCTTATTCATTCTTATTCAATAGCATTCCTATGGAACATTCAGTATTCCTTTGGCATGGCTTATGTTAATCATTGTTGGTTTTCTTAGGCAGAATGGGTCTTAGTATTTGTCATAATTTTAACTTGTTTAAATGAGTTCAATTCAATGAGCAGAAAAATAAACTAGGTGTGTCTGTTGAATGACATATGCTGGTCTGTTTACTTTCCTTAGTATGTTTTGTACCTATTTGCTGCTCTTACTTTTTTCCTGAACAGTCTCCCATTTCCAGCTGGAGGGTTACAATGGCTGTGTCATTAATTTCTTGCGTCTTGACCTGTCTTCCTTCTTTGACCCTTAGTTCTGGCATTTATACAAATGGCCTGTACCTTCTTCTCACCAAGTGCTGCTCCACTTTTCTCTCTTAGCAAGTTCCCTCTCTCTGGCTGCTGTCTCATTACTTTCAGCAAACCATCACTTCTGTCTTTCATTGTGCTCTTTACACAGAGCAATGCACGTGTTCTCCCTGCCATTTTCAGGCTCTTTTTTCCTTTCCTTATGGCATACTATGGTTGTCTGATTGCAAGCAGGTATGCAGTTTTAACTTTGCATGGTATCTTACTCAGAATTAATGTTCTTATGTGGGTGAGTTTGTAGCTGCTCATTCACTCTGCTCCCTTCACAGTTCTTGAATAGCCGAGTCCCTCTGCCAAGCCTCAAGTTTCTCCTGCCAACATCACTTCAGTCCAGTGGTCTGCCTTGGCTTGAGATTGCTTCGTATCTCCCAAGGAAGAACTTGTGACCTGTGGACCTCTTTGATCATTCAAACATCTTTTTTGCTTCCTTTCAAATCATTGCAGCCCTGCTAGTATATTCAGAGCCCTTCTTATCCTCCAGCAGACTGGTGGGAATGTAACGGCAAATTAGTTGGATTCAGTACTGGGGTTATTCTGTCTGTGTTGATATGAGTCTGTGGCCTTGTCTTACTGCTTCATCTGCTGCCACTCACCCAGGGACTCCCACCATGGTAGTTTATAAGACAGAAGCAAATCATAGAGAGGACCTTAAGCTGAATAACATTGGAATTAGCAGACTATGATATTAAAGGCTGAGCAGTACTTTTGATTTAAACGTTAACTCTTCCAGTAATTTTGAAGCCTACATGTTTCTTTGGATCACCTTGTACTATGCTTTATCTCATGAGGCTTGTGATATAATCTTAATTTCTGAACTGAGGGTTGTTTGAGCAAGGCATTCCCAAGAGCTTGTTAACAAGTAAAAGCAATTTATGAAATGACCAGGTGGCCGCAGTGAGTTTTCTCCTTGTTTCTTGGAGAAGTGATGGGGGTTGCACACGTGCATCTGAGATTCATACGGAGCCTGTGGTCTCACCGTGAATGATCCTTGTCACTTGTCAGTTAGTCCTGCACACACAATAGAGACTGAAGCATCTGCACACATAGGACTAGGCAAAATGCTTTGCAGCCAGCCTACTCGTAGGAAAGTGGATGGCTCAAGGGCATGTTCTGTCATCACTGAACCTGCAAGAAACCCATACAGGGAAGGCTCAATCCTATCACTGGCAGAAACCTGAGAGTGGCTGAGGGCCTGTTGTTAGTGTTGACCTCTGTCTGTCAAGGATTATGTTTTTGTTTTGTTCTTACTATTGGGCAATGTGCCCTCCTAATCTACAGTTAATTTAGAAGAGGCTCTGAGGTTTTTTTGGAAGGCAAAGAGACCATGTGTTCTTGTGCAAGTATTTAAGAATGACTGCTGACTTGTGGCTACTTTTCAAACCTGAGGCAATATTACAGAGAGCACCAGTATCTGCCAGTTAGTGTTGATTAAAAAGATTGGAGATGAAGGACACTTGTGATACTGTAATTGCACTTCCTGAATAAGGAACCTGGCTGTAATTAAGACCGTGGCATTCCTCATACACACCCCTGGCAGTCTGGGATGTTTTGTAAAAATTCTTGATAAGTTGTGCTGTTTCAAAAGTAGGAAATATGGGGCTGGCATAAGAATGAGAAGGAATGTGAATCTCTGTGGGATTCACAGGCTGAGGTCTGGTGTTTGAAGAGATCAGGAAGGGGAGATCATAAGTGAATTGGAAAGAGCACAAAGCTATTTGTGGCAGTAGTGGAGGGAGGGGACCAGGATGGGTGTACTCAGCTTTGGGGAACTATTGGGGCTATTCATGTTAGGGCAGCAAGGATAGTCCTGTTCTGAATCTGCATCTAAAGGACCTGTTCTCTACTGACTATGGAGAAAGACAAGAAGAATTGGCACCTCTAGGCTAAAATTAGCCTTCCTGAGTCCTGGAGTAATGGTCTGCTATAGGAAAAGACCACGAGAGCTGATCTACTCCACCACTTACGCCAAGGCAATTATCTACATTTATTGCAGGCATTGATGAAAGCTGTTCTTAAAACACTTTGATTGGGACTGTTGAATTTCCCCTGCACCACTTCACTAATCTTGCCAGAGAAAGAGGTCTCTAATAAAACTCTTTTGCTCTAAATTCAGAGCATTCTTGGCCAATTCAAAATGAGCCGTGTTCATGCTAACTTGTTAATCCCATTCACTTTGCACTACCTTATCTTTAAAGTACTGTCATCATTTTGCAAATCAGTCTGGTTTTTTTCTAGACTTAAATAGCTTGAGGTCCTTCAGTAATCCTAAATTTTCCTCAGATTTCTAGACGTCTCCAGACTCCCCACAGGAAGCGCACGTCTTTGATGAAGTGCTGTGCCACCATCTGAGAAGGAGACATGGACTGGAGGAATTACTGCTTTTTGACAGTGCCCTCATCACTGCTTCTTTAAAGAACTGCCAGCTCTCCTGCACTCTCTTTTTCCTTCTAAGCTGTTAAAATGGCATTTCTTGATGGCTTTTTTCCTGAATTCCATTGTCCTGTTTGCTGTTTGCCTCTTTCTCTCCTAAGGAATCTGTAGTCACAGTTACACTCCTGCCTTCCTTACCCATCCCTCCCTACTCCTTGGAGTGGAGTCCAGACAAGTTCTCTCTGTTTCGCCCCAGGATGGACACATTCCAAGAACCTGCCAGGGAGGAGTAGGCTCACATATCGTAGATATCTAGACATTAAGTACCCAGGCCAGATGTCCAGGCTGTGGATACATAAGGGCACATCCAGGAGTGATTGACTCCATTCTATGATATCAGTCTAGGATTAATAACCCTTGTCAAGTATTTATCTCTTCATTGACTATAAAAGTATTTGAGTGTTTGTCCAACTTGGATGAGACAGGACTTGAAATATTCCTTTTTAAACTAAAAGTTGGAAAATGAAAATCTTAGCAGATTTTACCAAACACCAAATTATACAGTTGAGGTCATTTTGATTATGATCATCACAAGCTTTGCCATGTGGATTTCCCAGTGTGATATTATGCTGTGCTCTAATCCAGGACAGCCCCAATAGTCCTCTACCCCTCTTAACATTGTCCGAAGACCTTAAAGCAGCAGGTCTCTTGCTTTTTGGACCTCAGAGAAAGTGTATGTGTGCTTAATATGTAAGACTTTTCCTGTCCTTCCTGCTTGAACAAACTGTAACCTTCTATAAATATGCCAATTCTATATATTGTCCAGTGACTTTGGCCGTGCCAATGAAGTCATAATTCTGGTATTAGGATAAGGCTTCTGGCTCAGTGGTCTTTTTCCCCTCACTTCCTTCATGGAAGGGATATGGTTCATTGACCACTATCCTCCTTTGGCCCTCTATAACCATAGTGTAACATTACCTTTTATGATTGTAATCCCCTCTTGCAGTCTGCCCTCGTTTAACCCTTACTTGAGAATTTCAAATTCTAGTCTCCACCAGTTCTGGTTTAAAACTCTGCTCGTTATGTTAGCAAGCCAGTGTGCAAAGGTATTCTTTGTTACTAGGAAGCTTAGGATGTGAGGGAAGATATTGGGATGGTGGGCCATTGGGAAGAAAGCACGTGGAAAAGATCAAATCACAAGCCTAAACCTGTTTGACTTTGAAAGTATTTCTTACCAGAAATCTGAAGGACAAAATTTAAAATAGAGTTTCTGTCCAAAATTTTGCAGTCCTGGAAAACCTCTTCACTGAAGTAAAATAAAATGGTAGTTTTAAAAAATGTTAGTGAGCTCACAGGGAAAAAAAGAAAGTCAGCTTTATTTTAGCAAAACTAGTTTGGGGTTTTTTTGGTGGTTTGTTTGCATTCTCTTTCACAGTGTGCTGATGCTTAGAGAACTTGACAGTGTAGTAGTGAGGAACTTGAAAGTGTATATGAAATATCAAAGAAGAGAGTAGAAGTTTCTCACTGGAAATTTTGTACTGCAGAGTAGTTTGAAGCAGAGTTTTTCTTCATTCTAAAATTAGTTTGAGTCTGAGAGATCTTATAAGAACAAACCCGCATGGTTGGCAGTGATCTATGTGATTTCCATCCTGCTCCAGTGTGAAATGTCGCATTCTAGGCAGGCAATGAAATTCCCTAACGCTCTCATTTTTTCCAACTGGCCTCAGAAAAATGGCAAACCTGGTTGTGATTGTACTTCATTACATAAAATAGCTGTTAAACAGTGTTTCAATATATTTGAGTTAATATCCAGTTACTAGAGAACTGGCCCCACCTAATGCATCCCATCAGACTTAAACGGCTTAACAGGTTCTGCATCAATTTCAGAATTTCAGGCAATTGTTCAAATACTGGATTTGAAAGTAAGATATGGGACTACACTGGCCCCTTCTTGCAAAGAGGCAAAGCTGTTTGCAGTCTCAGCCTACATGTCACATCAAGCTCTTTGTAACTTTTTCTGTTGCTTTCTGAGTGCTTTTAGAGGTGATCCATCCACCCAAATCAGATCTAAACCGGACTGAGTCCTTCTGCTCAAAATTCCTGGTGAATTCACTGCCAGCCTCATTTGACAGTAGAGGAGTCTGCTGTGTCCTCTCTTCCCCTGTACCAGTGGTGGCCATGGGGATCTAGACCCTCTCTATACTTGAAAAATTGCTGGATCTGCTGAGAAATGCTGCCAGTGGTTTAGTGAACTGCCAAGAATGAGGTATGTTTATATGTGGCAATGACAGAGAGGTTACTGATGGCAGTTATGCAAGTGATGGAGCTCTTTGTTTAGCAAACGAACTCGTAAGAACTTGAGTTCATGTGTGCAACGTAATAGCGCTTCAGAAAGTAATGTAAAAGTTCATACATTGATTTCCTTGCTTAGGTGTTAATGTTGCTTCTCAGTAATTTCTGTCAGATTTGTACATATTCAAGACTGAAGCCTAGTTGCAGATCTGGGAAAGAATACTTTTACAGGGTGTCTCCTACAGAACTTGGTCCCTAATTTTGGGAAATAAGAAGGTTTAGATATTTAAATATTTATAAATAAAAATCTGTAGGTGTGTAATCACAGATGAGAAAAGAGCGGGCATTTTTGTGACTTGAGGAGGGTTGAACTTCTGAAGAACAGGCTTTTATTTATAAATAGGACTCAGAATAAAGCTCTTTGAGCTAGTTTACTGTAAGAGCAGGAAGACCGGATCCTCGGCAAATCTGAAAGGTGAATTCACATGGTTTCACTGAAGTCAGAGAAGCTGCATCCATTTATACCAGTTGAGGATGTTTCCAGGCTCTGTATTAATGAGAGGCCTGGAAGTGGGTGGAGGCATGAAATTACTTCAGTATTATTACTTCAGCAAGGCCTTCTGCACATGTTCCTACCATGGGACCACCATGGAGCATTTGTCTGAGGAGCAGTTTTGTCACATCAAACTAAATGAGTTTCTGTTGCTGCTCTCAGCACTCAGTCCCATCAAGGGCCCTCACATGGCTGCTCCAGCACACAAGAATGTATTCAGGCAGGAGCTGTGATCAAAGCTTCCTGGCTCTACTGAAAATGGGAGTCTGGACAGAGGACCGAGGCCCTTCTGCAGAGCAGCACACCCGGGGTGTGTGCTTGTGGGGGAAGGCGGAGGTGAGTTGAGTACAGCCGGCAGGCGTGGATTTCCATTCTGCTCCAAGTTACATGTCTTCGCTTTTGTTTCCTTTAGTGTGAAATTATGTTTACATGTATTTAATTTACTTTAATGATTTACTCTAATTTGTCTTTCTTTATGAGGCTTCATAGAAAAAAAATCTAAACTGTATATCAAAGAAAAAGCCAAGCCAACTAAACTAAATTGCTTGATGCAAGTCTTCCAAGAGTCAGCGACTGACATTAGCTGTAGCCTTGGCCTTATTTAGTTTTTCAGATTTTGCTGGGGCTAGAGGTGGATGCTGGGTAATTTCCTGCTTACAGGTTCCAGCAGATGTCTCAGCTGGAGTGAACTCCTCTCTCCCCAGAAATGGAGCTTCTGAACATGGACTGGCAATTGAGCAACCAGTTTCATGAGACAAAAGAGCTACTGGAAAAGCAGTCCCATTCCCACTCCTGCATGGTCCAGCCACTTACCTTGGGCTGTCTGTGGGACTGAGACGCCACTGGGAGCTGATTCAACTCACTGAAGTGGCAGAAAAGAAGCCCAGCAAAGAAGTGGATGATTTTATACTGCATAGTGAGTTAAATCGCCACAGCAAGGGTCCCGTGAGCATCACAGCTAGCACAAGAGAAAGGATGGCATTGCGTGGCTGGGAATAAGAGAGGAGGGAAGGGGAGTGAGACACCCTCTCTAAGTCCTTTTGGGAGTGTGCTCAGTTGGCTCTGCTTAATACGTAACTGTAAATTAGTTGCCTGGGGAGTTTTCAGGCAGAGGAGGGAAGTGCCTGATGAATTCAGGCGCCTAAAAGGTTAGGCAGTTCTGGAAAGCAGGCAGAGTGGATCACTGTTGGTGTACGTGGGTTTTGGACGCTGAAGTTCCATGTTTGGCGGGATTTGAGCAAGCCAGATCCCACCCTGAAAGATCTGCTTATAAAACAAACAAACAAAAGAGTTGTTCTGTGTTTTTCACTGGAATGCCACTAACTGTGTTAATGACAATGGGGACCACCAATAGTGTGAACTCCCTGTTCTAATGCAATACTTCCAGGCTTCTTTAAACTGCATTTTATAAGAGGCATCAAAGGCGAAAAAATTCTGCATTAGCTCTATGGGAGCTGCGTGCATACATCAGAGGGCAAATTTGGCCCCCAGTGTTCTCCCTGCAGTGAATTTGAGTCTCTGATAGCATCAGTGCAAGAAGAATAGAGCAGTAGCTTAGGAGGCATGTGGCATTTCCTGGCTGGGTGCAATGGATTCCCCAGCTGAAACCAATAAAAATCAGTTCAGGAAGAATTTTTCAGAAAATCAGTGGTGAAATTGACAGTCTTGAAATGCTCACACAATTCTTGCAGCTGTGGAGTCCTTAAAGTCAATGAGTTCCAGGAAAAATGACAATAGTTCTGGAAACTTTCCCGTGACTGCCTCTGGGCAAGCATTCAGAATAGCTCGTTTACTCAACGATGCTAATTCATTAATCATTAGAGATACTTTTGTTCAGTTTCCTTTGAAGTTGGCCACAACTTTTCTTTTCTCCTAAGATGAAATGTGGTCAATTATATCCATACATAGATTTAACACGGGGCAGGTTCTTCTCTTTGACAAATTATTTACTAGCTTTGTCAACCCAGACTTCTCACTCTCTGATGTTTCTCAATTGTATATACTGACCAGAAAATGTTGCAAGTCATCCAGTTTTACAGTATTAGATCGGCTTTCCTTTTAGCTCAGTCCTTAATGTCCTCAGTCGCTGTGGTAAACTTTGATGTGATTGGTCTTTAACCATCATTTTTTGTGCTCGCAGCCAACTGTAGCATTATCCTTTCAAAGGCTCAACTAGTCCAGCAGTACCCCTTCTCCAGGAACTGATAGGTTTTGACAACCTCCCTTGCCTTTCCTGCCTTTCCTTCCATTTCTGAGCTGATGGGTGACCAAACTTGAAGCCAGATGGTGTCACAGCACTCCTCTGAGAAGACTTAGTCTTACCTAGCCCTGCATTTCTAGTGGCTTGGGCCCTCCAGCGCTGCGGCTGGACTGAAAAACTCTCACTCTGTCTCTCCTAGTCCTCTTTACTGTATGTGGCCTCTCCAACAGGCTTTCTCCTCTCCTGCGGGTGAGGTTTCACGAGGCAGCTGAGTCAGCCCACGAACTTGTTGCTGGTGAAAGGGGCAGGCACGTTCCTGGGCACATGCTCCATTTGTCTCCCTTCTGTCATCTCTGGGATGTGTCTGATCCATTAGCTCACTAAAGTGGTGAAAACTATTCACTTTTTCTTTATTTGTTTTGTTTAGTTGGGTTAGATTTCTGCCAGTTTAGTGAGCTAAATTCACTTTCTAAGGGGTCAAATGAATGCCAGAGCTGGTGAAAGGGAAGGGGAGGTCTCCATAGCTGGCAGCAAGAGAAGGAGCAGAAATGATGTTGGTTAAACTGAGCTGTTTTGAAAGAGGATGGCAGCTGTTGCTGCATTTTGAGTGTTTCTGAAAGCACTTGCTGCACTGAGTGTCTCAAGGAGGGAGAGGTACTACATGCTGCAATTTTGGATGTTAGTGTCTAAATTCCACCTAAGGTCTCTTTTGGCTGTGGACATTTCTTCCTTGTGTCTAGCCAAGAAAGTTGTGATGGTGAGGATGGCTGTTACAGTAGGATATCACACTGGTACTCTGAGGCTGTTTTTGGGCTTGCAGTTTCATCATGTAGTCCTGAAAATTACCAACAAGAGATGCTCAATGAATTCTGCAGTAGACACGATGCTCTGAGATGTGGCAGAGCAGAGGAGCAAGCTTCCACCTCACTGTAATGTTAGAGACCTCAGTGCAGGTCCTGCTACCCACTGGTTTGGGCAGGGCAGGATTGCTACTGAAAAATAACGGTGTGAGCTCCAAGAAAATCTGTTGCGGGCTGGATCCCAAACCCTGAAGATGTCTACATCTTATTTTTAGGTTGTTCTAGATGTCTGCATCTAAACTAGTCACTCAAGGTCAAGAGAAGTAGACATCTAAGGTAATCATTCTCTATTTTACATGCTTATCCTACAAGATAGATTTTGCCCCAGAAATGCTGGGGCATTGCCATTGTCTAGAAAACCTACCTTGGACAACAAGTTTCCATATAGATGCCTGTGTCTGATCAGATGAATCAGCGTTGGGTAACCCCACTGCCCATCATCATCAGGGGCAGTATTGTCATCAGTTTCTGTATGATTAATTCTGGAGCAGGAGGAAAAGGGAGGTTCACCAACACTGTTTTCTTATGACTGCTATATGTGTTCCCAATGACTTCGTAGGTGTAGGAAGGTGGTGTCAGTCTTCACTTGACTGGAAGGGATGAGAGTCTGGACAGAACTACAGTCAACTGAAGCCATGTCGGAATTCCAGGTTGAATGGGACACTTTCCTGGGGAGGAAACACAGAGGTCTAAAATTCCCATAGTAAACTGAAAAAAAAAAAGGTAGCAACTGGTTCTGTTTTCAGTAATCTGCTCTAGAAGAAGTTAGATGAATTAATTTACTTTAATTGCTTTAGCTGAGCGGTTGAAATGCTGAAGCTTAGTCTCCTGAAACAACATCCTCAGGACAGAAAGGCTACTTAATTCTGACTGATTTGTACATGTGAAGTTTTGAGGCCAAATAGTTTTTGAAAGGTGTTTATAGACATAGGAATTAGCTATACAAATAGAGAAGTCCAGTAAGTCTTTAAATCTGTTTTCTTTCTTAATTGTGTTTTGCCAGTTAGATTGAGCTTCTGACTTGCACCTGTGGAGGATTTGACATTTCTTTATAGGTTCATCAGTTATACTGTTCTGTTTGCATCCTTTTTACTTTATGGGAAGAAGCAAGATTAATTCCTACAGAATTAGACCCAGGTGAATTGCTTATACGTTAAGTGAACCTGAATTCCTGTGTCTTTCTGGAGTCCTGGGCTGTTCTTTTCCAGCATGTGGAAATTTTTTTCACTTCTCTTTTCTTCTTAGTGTTTTAACACAGCAAGAACTGCTGAAGAAGCTGAATCGGTAGACACTTTGTCTTCTGGACACACAGCTGCTAATTATCATAATACACAAATTTGTCATAATGACATATGTATAAAAATAACAGTGCCAAATATGTTTCCCCTCCTTCATATAATACAGACACCTAAGAACATCTCACTTGTCCTGGTCTTAAATGGACCCTGTGAAGATGTTGGCCAAATACAGTGTACACAAATGCAGATCTGCTAAACATCTTTCATGTTATTTGAGGTGGCACATCAGATGGCATGAGCTTGTCTTGGAAGGATAAACAGCCCCATTGAACATTTTGACATGAAAAATAAGTGACTTACACATTTGGTGGAGGGTAGAGAGGGAGAGGAAGTAAGCAAGAAGTACCAGGCAGAGAGTGAAAGAGAAAGCCAGCCTCCCATTTATTTAATTTGATGTCATGGGGTACTTGGGCCTCACGGGGACCATATTCGTGCACCTGATGCAATCAGCCACACCAATGACTTAAAGTCTGAGAGTTACACCCATCTACATCAGGGGATGGAAATGTTCCTCAAAGAATACTTAGCTCTTTGGGGCTTTGACCTTTAAGCTACTCTAACTTGTCATTTGTTTTCTGACCAATCCCATTTCTGTGATTTAATTCTAACTGCTGCAAAACTTGGCTTATAGTCTACAGAACCATGCAGACGAAGCAGAGGTAACTTTGTGAAACTAATTATTTAAGGAAGCAACTATTTTAGTTACAAAATAGAGCTGGTTTTTCTCCAAATCTTAATTCTGAGCCTTCTCTGTTATTGTTTTTTATTAGACTAACTGATAAAATAACACAGACAAGCTTTCAGGCGTACAAGCCCTCTTTCAGATATGAAGCAGAAACAGCAAATGTCAAGTTAAGGGCGTAATTCATTGCATGTGTCCGTGCCCCGTTCCATGAACGCTCGTTCTTCGTGCCAGTCTCTGTCTGCTGACTCCTGTGTTATGCTGACAGAACCATTTGCAATAGCTCCTACTGAATTAGATCAGGAAACCGATGCAGGTGACGAATGACTGTGTTTTCCTTCTTACTTTCCAGCCAGGTGAACTCTTCAGTGCATTGCTGCCTGAATGCTTGTGAGAAAAGAACTAAGCGTAGAGCAAAATAGGTTGACACCGAGCAAAGGCAGCATCTGGGAGGCCATCTCTAGCAGTATGCTGTGCTCAACACAAAGTTAGGATTTATCAATATGATGTAGAACTTGCACCTATAGGACTGATCTCAGCTTGTATTGCAAAGAAACATATCCTTTGAATCTGTTATCTGTCTCCCCTCTTTCTTTTCAGCTCAACCTACGTATCTTGGCAATTTCAGATGTCTGTGTTATGACCCATCCCATGTATCCCTGCTGTCCTTTCCCCTGCCTTTGTAGTCTATCATCATGCATGTTTTTATGCAATACCAACACACTGAGAACTAGGAAATGCAGGTATTTTACCACTCTTTCCTTTCTCTTGCTGTAGGACATTTCTTGTTGCCTTTGCACATTATACTTTTTAAAGGATAAAACTCTTTTCCATTACCTGCACAAATTTCTCCTGGAGTTATTCTTCTGGAGATTCCTTTTGTGGTATGTGCCTCTGTCTCCCATTGATTCCAGGAGGATCTGAGGTAATTCAGAACCTTTGAAAACTACAGGGCATTTTTAAGTAAATACCTGATAATGGACTTTGTGAAGCGAAGGCAAGAAAACCTACTGAAACTTATTTTATGGCTAACTCATCACAACTGGTCCAGTGGGCATGGTGGTCGTCATCTCCACTCTGGTGTCTTGTCGCAAACTCAAAGGGCTATCACATAAAGGATGAGAGCTGTGCTGCAATGGGGTTTATCTGTTTGAAGTGATTCTCAGTTTAATTGTGTCCCTACTTCTGAAACTAGGAACAGTACATTCCCAGGAATTATGTTTCTGAGAAACAACGGCAGCACAAAATGGCATGCTGGGAGTGACCCTTTGAAATAAAATGAATGTTCTCCGACATTCTTTCTCTCTTCATTGTAGCTTAACTGGCATCAATACAAAGGTTTACATCTGTATTAAAGATGTTGGTGATTGCTGAATGCATGATACATGGATGGCCATTATCATCTGCAGAGAGTTAGTGTACTATGCATATAATCAATCAGATTCTGTTCATGTCAGGAGCTGGCCAGCTCATTACAGCCCGTATCACATTAACCCTTTCAGTGGAGTGATAAAAGGCAGAAATATTTTGGAACGGGCCAAGTAGTGATCCAACCTACCTACTTTTTGCCTGCCAACCCTGTAGGCACGTAGATTTGTTAGACGTCAACCCAGACAGCCTGAACACTTACTTTTAGCCGCTCATGTCTAGACTTGAGTCTATTTCTCACTCACTCAAGAGAGGACTTTATTTACCGCTTAGCGCTGTCCTGATATTCAAATTGTAGGTGATCTGGTACTGGATCAGGTCAGGAGAGCAACTGTCATCATCTGACATGCTGTCATCTGCATTTTGCACATGATGGGCTAATGGTAAAACACTCACCCGGGAAGTGGGAGGTGGAGAGCAGGAGGCAGAAGGGAGCCTGAGTCTAGTCCTGCACTGTAGGCTCTGCCTGGACCAAGAGCAGAATTGGGATTCCAGACCACGCTCCCAGGGCTCTGTTGTTTTATCCAATGGCAAATCATTGAATTAAAGTAAAAACAGAATTGAGAGCATGGCCAGGAAGGCCAGCTATGTAATGTGCACACACTCCAGCGATCATCAAAGTAAGCCAGTAAAATAATAGAGGAAATAATGCATTTTCTGGAAGAGTTAAATAACACTGATAAAGCTACTTCAGCTGTGAGATATACAGATTTAAGGACTTTTATTGAATCTGTTATAAAGGAAATCAGATAATCTGTCTGGCCTCATAACCTATGGAAGGCCTTGATCCCTGGCTTTGCTGCTCTGCTGATGCTTCACAGCCATGATGCTGGCTTAACTGGCCATATCAAGCATAGGAGGAGACAGGGCTTCAGCAACGGCTGGAGAAAGATTATCTGTCTGTAAATCAGTCATTTTGCCATGACCTTTTCAAAGAATAGGAAAAAACAAAGAACCTCATGTTTCAACTATCGTGGCAGAGTTAGGTTAGCGTGACTGTGGCTTTCTATGCTCATGTCATTGCTAATTTCCATGATAGCTCTCAGGCTCTGCAGGATGCTGAACTTGCACTGAGGGATAGTCCAGCCCACGTCTGAGGAGTCCAAAGATGTCCTCAGACATGTGCTTCCACCTCTTGGATTGACTGTGCTGAGATCTGAATCGCTATAAACAGCCGGGGAACCTCTTAAAATAGCCTTAATTTTTGCAGTGAGATGATGACATCTTTGAAACTGTAGTCAGGCTTTGAAGCTGACAGTAGCAAAGCTGAAGCTTCTGGAACTGCAGCCCCAGACCCTGGCACAGATGCCTGCTTTTCACCCTGCATTTGGTTTATAATTGTTGGCATAATTTTTGAGTTATTGGAATTTCAAGAATAAGAAATTCTTCTAATCTAAACAAGTAAAATAGCACTATAAATAACATTTAATCCTCATTGTGACTAAATTAAGTGAAACAAGAAGTTATTAAACACATTTCAATTCATTGCCATAGCTTCTCTTAAATTTTATGTGAAGCAGGAAGCTGCAGTTGAAAGCAGGGAAAGACAAAGGTTTCTGAGTGAGCCAAGGATGTGGCACAGCTGGGAAAAAAGTAAATATAAATCTCAGGCGAAGTATTGCTAGCAGAGGCATTAAATAAAAGAGGAATTTTTCTGTGTGGTACCAATATGACCTTAACTGAGTTCTTACACAATTTTATCTGCCTGTTTTAAAAAACAAACGAAAAAAAGATTCAAACTGGAACAGGTGCAGAGAACGGTAGAAGAGGGAGCCTACTTTAAGAGGGAAGACTCAAAAAATTTTATATTTAGCCTGACTGTGATGAAGGTTGAGAAAGGGATGTGAATAGTTTATAAATAATTTTTGTGAGTTAGGAGAATAGAGAATAAACACTATTGGAAACTACTAAGTCTTATCTAACTCTGGAAGGAAGACACACAGCTGCAAACTGATACAAATACACTTAGGCTGAAAGTTAGAAGAGCATCTGTTAGAAGAGCATCCTATTGGAGCAACAAGATCATGGTTATTTTGTCCTTTTTCTTTTAGGACTAATGCCCAGCCCTTACCAGTGTCAAGTCTTCACCAACCGGGAAGGGGCCAAAGAAATAGGAAACACAAGGAGAAGAATTAACTCAAGAGGAGAACTGATGAAAAATGAAGGGATGTGGTGTGATGGTTTAGAAAGAGATTGCTAAGGGATGGGGTGGAGGACACTGAGTGCCCAGGGAACTGGTGGAAGCTGCCTTGTGTGCTGGGCTCTACTCAGAAATAGGGGTGGAGGAGGGAGTGTATGTCACCCCCGCCCAAGTTGCTGAGACTCTTGCTGTCACATATCCTCCTCCTGTGGACCTGGGGGGCCAGTTTGGCCAAAGCCAGGAGGACATTGTTGAGAAGAGGACCTGCGACTTGGTGGAAGCTGCCTTCTAGTAGGGCTCCTAGAGGATAAAAAGTTACATTTAAGTTGGTACTTCTCTGGACAGGAAAGAATTGTGTGTTGTAGTTCCACGTACAGCAAGGTGACAGCACTCCATAGGAATGGTGCCTGTGGTTTTCTACTCCTAGTCTCTCAAGAAAAAGCCCCAAGAAAAACAACTCTTCCTTCAGTCAGCAGTGTTACTTCTACAGTCTGAAATCTTCTTTTGCCTCAGAGAGAACTGATTAATTACACCTAAGGTTCATTAGAAACCTCCTGACTAGCATTACTCTGCAATTATATCTTTGGGAAACCTAGGTCTTTTTTTGGCTGTCCTATTTTTCTTTTCTTTTCTTGAGAGGTATGGCTTCAGGTTTCATATCAAGCTCTGATCATAGTAATAAAGCTGGACAGGGCTGGTTGTAATGACAGCTGCCTGTGCGATATTGACATACAGCAGAGTTTGACTGTAAGGTTCTTTTAACCTAAAAGTGGAAAAATGCTTCTCGGATTAATATCTTTACATGACAGTATTTCTTTCACTGCATAGAAATGGGTGAGAGACCAGACAGCCTTGACAACGTTATGTGCCAGAATCTGTCTTGTGAAAACGTCTTTCAAGCACTTGGCATTGTTAGTTTTTTAATGTCTCTAAGAATCAGATAAGAATAGAGAGAAACTCAGGACATTGCAGCAAGAGCCAAGTGCAAAATTGCTGAAGCTATTTCAATAGGAGTGGAAAAGAAATGATTTCCCACTTTCTTTGGGAAACCTCATTAGAGTTCACACCAGATTCAGACTGGAAGCATAATTCCAACAATGTTGCTCAAATATGTTTTATAATTACCCTTTTATCTTGCCTTCCCAGCTCCGCAGCTAGTTCCAGTCCCCATGAATTCATTGGAAGAATGGTTGCTGCTAGAGCCACGCCAGCTTACATGTCCTGAGGTTCTCTTGTTTTTTCCTCGCCAAAATCTCTTCAGATTCCATTTGATGTGAAATAGGTTATTGCTGTGATATGACAAGATGCCATATATTTAACATGTAAATAAATACATCATTGCTGTTGTTGGGTGACCTTCTGGAATCAGTCTGAGACACCAGAGAAACTGGCTTATCCCCATTTTACCTGGACTCATTTTTCAAACCCTAGTTGTTAAATAACCTGTAGTATATGCTTAGGAAGACACAGTTTCACATATAATAGCCCTAAGTGAAAGTGATAATTTTTATTGAACATTTTGCTATTAACCATTCAATGAGGAAAGCCAAAAAATCCCCTCAACCCCTGTTTAAACACTTGTGTTTTAACTGCCTTAGGAAAAATAAATCTTATCAGTGCTATGAAAGTAAAGTAATGCCCAGAATCTAAAATGATGTCCACTTGGAGAGCAAGTTTCATGGGGCCATCTTAAGTCTGCAACCTCTATTGAGTGTTGCTTTGATGTTAACCTAAATATAAATAATATACATCTGCCAGAGGTTACACTAATTATGGAATAGTGCTTCTCCTGAGTTTGAAGTTTAATGTTTTCTCTACCCTGTTTTGCACAGTCTCTTTGAACACTGCCCTTTTTACAATAGAACTGTTGTACTCATGTTGAAGCATATTCTTTCTCCATATTCTTTTATGATGTCACAATTATGTAAAACATATACATTTTAACATAAATTTTAAACAAAACCTATAGTTTTAAAATGCTGCAAAGCCCTTTCTTCCAAGCAAGAAGGACCGAGAAATGCACCTAAAAGTAAAGGCCTAGAAGTACTTTGCTATCAGACTTGTTGGCTTCGGTTCATTTTTACATTCTTTGCCTGACACCATTAAAAAGACTGTCCTCCTTTTGGCTGGGATTTCTCTCACCTGAATTTAGGTGTTCAACCTGGAAACTCAACCAGTTTAGTCTAGAGTGCCTTTATCACTGAGACACTCCCGTGTTTCATCCTGCTCATTTTAAACAGCTGGTCTGGGGTGGGATGTCCTGCCTTTGGAGGCACTTCCCTCCCTCCCTTCACTACAGCTAGGATTTAAGATGAGCTTTAAATAAGCATTTAACATTTGAATGATCACCTTGAGATAACATGTAAAGAACCTACACTGTTTAGGTTAATGCGATTTTAACTCCAAGGTGTTCAAACCTATTACCATGGTGTATTTAGTCAAAGTTATGGCTAGGCCCATTTTAAGAAACTAGCTTTAATAATGATACTCTCCATAATTAGTATTTTACTTACTGGTGCTACAGGTTTCATAACCTGTGCATGAGAAGTTAGTGTTTTTTCCTCTTCCTCAACAGTCTGTGTCAATTGACCATTTAAAAGTATTTGCTTAACTTGTATTAGTTATGGTATCTCTTGGACGGCATATGCTTGAGATAAATAAAAAGTGGGCAGTTTACACAGATTAAAAACATGTGATTTGAAACAAACATGCATTTAAGAAAAGGAAACATTTGGAACTTGTTAGCTTTGTGAGCACTTCTTGCAAATAGATGTAATTCTAATGGTCTTAAGGATCTATGCGAGGAAGAGAAGGACTTTATCTTCTTTGACCTCTGAAGCAGAATGATTGGCAAGTATTGGGACTTAATTTGTTGGAAAACAAGTGATCTCATGGTTTAAATGGCTTTGTCAGTGAGTGCAGTAAGAATTATGAAGACGCAAATCATAGGGAATGAAAGAAATTTGGTTCCACATCGTTTTATTATCATGAATGTTTTCGGTAATGCATTTACTCTAGTATTCTCTATGCTGATGTACAGTAACATCTGTTAGTCAGAGAAGTTCAATTTTTAATAATTGTCTTGACAAGGCACAAAAAGATCAAGTGGCTTGCTCAGGGTCACACAGAGAGTGAGATTTAGTTTGTGTTTGCAAAGAAGTATTGCCTGGATCCCAGCCTTTTATTTAGCCGGTAGAGCTCATATTCTTAATATTTAGAACTTGTTTCATATAGCACATGATTAAAGTGCTTATGGCTACAGCTTCAAGACCTACTGTTATTTGAGTTGGAACCTAAAGTACTTCTACTCAGAGTGCCAATTAAAGATACTAGATAGAAAAGTAAACAAAGCATGATTTTGTAATATATGGTCTAATCATTTGGAAAAGCCAAGCTTGCAGAGGATAGTGCAGCTGCTACGAGCATAATAACTAACGTGCAGTATTTTAATCCAGCTGTTTAAAAACATTTTTTACATTACTTTCAAATAACTGGGAACAGAAAAAGGTCTATTCTTGTATTATGTATTTGTTATTTAACACACCAAGCTGGTAACTTTTAAAACATGATACTACTCATCTCTTTAAAATTTGTTATTTACTTAATAGTGAAGGACCTTCACTTTGAGGTCTTTTTTTAATTAAAAGAAGTTATCTAAAAGGAATGTTTTAGGAATAAAAAATTATTTCTTTTCAAAGATTGAATCTATGACTATTGGAATAATAATAATTTCTTTTAATAAAAATTTAGGTATATGATCCTGCAGAATCTAAGTTCGTTGGATAGTCATTCCAATTAGAAGTCATTCGGCAAAATCACTGCAGTGGATTGCTTGGGGGTCTGCCAGGTTGATACAGAAGCCTAATACCTGTGTTCAAGTCATAAAACCATTAGACTGGCCTTAGCAGTTCAGAGCAAGGGCCCCTTTTACCATTATCCTGGCTCCAACAGTGGCCATAAGCAGATGCTAGAAGTGAGCAGGAAGAGGGGAAGCATGTGTTGGTACTGCCCCGACACCCTCTGTACTCTCCCAGTTCCAACTATCCTGTCAGCTCAGGAGCTTTTCTGGATCTGTTGTAGTTTGCCTATTTTGTAATCTTCAGTGGATCTGTCCCGTAAGCATGTGTTGTACCTTCCCTTGTGATGATGTATGCGCGCCTTGTCTGCAACACCCCTTTTCACGGAGCTGCACAAGCTCCGAGGCTGCTGCCACCTCCTTCTGTTTGTTTTGACTGTGGCTCTTGTTCCATTTGATGGCTCCTAGATCTTCATAGTGGGGGAGGCCATGCGTAGTTAAACCTTTCTTCTTGTTACTCAGAATCATAGACTCACCTACATTTTTCAGGATAAATGGGCCTAGCCTACCTTGCAAATCTCTGCAATGATTTCCAGTTTTCCTCAGGATGTATTTCACAATATGATTTTATGATTCTATGATTATTTACAGACTTATACAAGAGACCTTTTCCTGCTTTCTGGTTTGCACTGTTTTCAGTGTTTAACGACCCAGCTTTCAGGTCTGTCTAGAGTAATTTTTATTTGGAAACCCTATAACATGCTAGAGTTTGCTGCCTATGCAGTAATCTTTAGGCCATGATAGAAAGAATTTGAATTGAATTATGATTAACGGTTTTCCACTGTTCTTGTTTCCTTGTTTTTAATGTCCATAATTTAATCTGATTTTTAATCTCCTTAATTAAAAACTAGTATGCTATGACTATAAAATCTAAGGTTCTCAAATATTACAGTGACAGGACTGAAAAAAGTGTAGATATTTTTGGTACACTAATATTACAAATGAAAACAAACCCGGTACCTTGCTGTAGTTCTGTGCACTGTTGTCAGTTCCTGTTCCCTACAATGTGGCAGATATGTCTGAAAAAATAAAGTATGGTGAAAGTGCCAATTAAAAAAAAATATCTACTACAGTCATAAAGCTTATCCTGCATAAATGACTGACTTTTCTCAGAATCAGAAAATTAAAAATAATATTTAATACACTTTTAATTTTAAGGGTGATGTTGGCAGCCTTCCTCAGCGTTCTCCAAAACATTCAGCTTTGTCACATCTCAGGCTGTGGTGCGGTATTTGGCACAAGCACCAAATAGGTTGGCAGAAACAAACCCTAACTGTCCTTCAGCATGCATTGCTGCACTTGTGACTGACCGCCCAGTTTCCTGACGCATTTCTCTGGAAGTACATGCGGAGGGCAGTGTCCTTACAGGATGGGGTATGCGAGAGAGGTTGAATGATAGGGGCTGCTTAATCCGGCACCGCCACCGAAGAGATGCGTGTGTAAATGTGACTGTGGTATTGCAGAATATGTTTTTAAAATAAAGGTTGCCTGCCTCACTTTTTCCACTTCGACACTTAGATGCTGAAAAAATAGATGTGAAAGAACTGAGGAAACTGTAAGCGTCTTACATCAGAAAGGACGAGGAAAGAAAGTATGGTATTAAGTAAGCACTGCTGGAGAAAGTGATTGGCTCCAGCAGTGAGATGCAGGGTGACTCTTGTCCAGGACTCTCCTGAGGTACCCAGCTGGCCAAAAAGAAAATTTGTTGTACTTCTGACAACAAATAGTACTGCCAGTCTCAGGCATTCCAGAATCATGAATTGGGCCTCAGAAATCACAAGATGAAGAAGAAAAGAGAATTTTTTAGAAACAGTATGCATTTGGAGAAATATGTATCCTGGTTTTTTCAGTCTTTACTGTACATTATGACATATTTTCAAAGTTTTCTTCCACATCCTTGAGCAATAACAGATACTCTTAAAAACTGAGATTTTCACCAGATAACATGACTTGAAGAGGTTGGGCATTGTGGAAACCACTGGCTATCAAAAACTTTGATAATACATTCAAAAGGGTCAGCAACAAAGAGTAAAAGAATGGGGAAATGAAGTAGAAAGGCTCCAGAAAGATTAAACTGGCTCTCTGAGTGAGTTGACTAGCACTGTTACTGAAATTAAAGTGAGTCTGGCCAGATAAGACGAGATTGCAAAGATTTTATCGATTAACCTTTTGCAGGGAACACACATCTCATTTTTCCTGGTAAAACAGAACAGGCTCCAAAGAGCAAAATGTGGTGATTTAGAAAATGCTCGAAGGAGAAGCAATGACAGGTTTTATGGCATTCCTGAAAATGCAGAAAATAACAAAAATGTGGGAATGTTGCCTCTGTCACTTACACGATCCTTGCATTTTGATTGTATTATATAAAGACCTTATAGGGCAGAAGCACAAATATCCCTAGATCCAGCTAAGATATGTAATTTTCTGTTTCCAGAATTATCGAACTCAGCAATAATTTTTTACAGGCAGCCCGGAAGAACAATGAAGAGCTGTATAAGAACAAAATTATCTATTCTGATGACAATTACTACCCTGAAGTTCAGAAAATTTGGAGGCACGTCGGAGCTAAGCAAAACCAGCTTAGGAAAAGGGATAAGGTCCTTCATTTCATAATCGTCACAACTACGATGGGTATTATTATATAAGAACAAAAGGTCCCAGAGAAGCATTGCCAACGCTTGACAGTTCAGGCATTGTGATCCTTCAAAGAGAAGCAGAAGAAGGATTAAACATCCAGTCTGCAGTAATTAGACCAACATCGAACTTCCCAGCAAATTCACCTGGATTTTGCAAAGAGGCAGGAGGCCTGACGTGCATCAGGACTGCAGAAAGGGAAGCAGAGAGAAAGAAATGAAATATGAAGTCCGGATGCTCTACTATGTCCAAGGAGCAAAAAGGACACCCAGGGGAGGAAGTGTAAAACTGCCTTTTTCTGGGATGCAGTGTTCCTGCATCCAGACCTTTGGAGGAACTTCCAGCAAACTCAAGGCTGTTTGGGGTTATGTATTATCTGGCAATGGACTCAAGGGGCCAATAAAGCAGCTGGGGATCAGCTCAGAGAAATACTATCTCCTGTGGAAGCAGTAAGAAGAAGAAGAGGAGATTCTGAACCTACATTCTTTTTCTAGTGAGCGTAAGAGCACTCCTCTACAGCCGTGCAATTCCCTTGCAGGTTGGCCTAAGAGCTTAAGAGAAAAATCTTTGGTCTGTGGAGCCATACGGTCAAAATAGGCAAAAAGCAAAATAGGCAATAGGCAATAAACACCGTGTTCTACATTGTGCTACCACGGTGGGTTTAATAGGCAGATGTCAGGGAGGGATATTATGGATACTAGGAAGGGAAATAAGTGACGGGATGAAGGTATTAAAAAGACACTGAGTAAAACGTGCAAGGAACTACTGATAGAAGAAGCGGCAAGTTGGCAGAGGAAAATACAGGCCGCGTAAGTCAATCCCAGCTATTTCAGACTTGCCGCCTTCTTCATCCTCTGGCTCTTATTCTGAAAAGTAAAGGAGCAAAAATTAGCAAAAATGTAAAATATATTGCAAAATTCTGAGCTATTTCTTTTTCCTTCATACTGTTTTAATACAAAGCAAAAATTGGTTGGGTAATTTTCTGGGAAGGCGAGTCTTTGCCTACTGCAGCTGTTAAAAGTAGTCGTTTTAGCTCTCTGCCTACTGATCTCTGAAGCCAGATAGCTTCTCCGCCCAAATAAATTCAAGTTCAGGACAACAGGTTTAAGTTATTTGTTGATCCTAGCTGAGAGTTTTCACCAGGTCAGGATGGCTTTATACCCAGAAAAAATGTAATGATAGCTGTGTTCTTTATTGCACTGTGCTGGATACATTTGTATTGCTGTATCAGGAAGCTAAACCTGGAATGAAGGAGTTGCCTCTTTTTCTCTCCAGTCTCCTCTTTCTTAATGCCTTTGTCTTCAGAGATAGGTCCACACCTACACCGTAATGAACACCACAGCCTATAAATGTCTTTCTTGCGGGACAACAGTTATTGCGTTTCATCTTCTTTACATTAGTTTCTTTTTAGGAAGGTTAATATATAGGTTTGTGTGAGATTTTGTGACTCGGTAATGCAGGGCAAATATTGAGCATTTAAAAAATTACCTTTAATGTTTGTAGGGTTATGGGGAAAGACGCTTTCGATAGTATTCACACAGAAACAATTTAAAGGGCTGAACATCACAGAACTGCTGCCGTATTAGTTCCTGATTAACCTCTCTGAGGATAGATTCCTAAAACTCTGATGCCAGGAATGGGAGAAACGCGTGAAATTCAGACAGCAGGTTGTGGGCTAAAACTTCTGAAACTCCTCAGCCATGCTGTAATTAGTTACAGTGGTATGAACACCAAATTAGCTATGCACTAAGCTCAAGACACAGCCAAGCAGCCATAGGGACTTTAGGGCTGAATAGATTCTGCTTTGTTCAAATATAGCTAATACAAGCAACACATCTGCTGATGGTTAAAGAGCCCTCAGTGTGGCTGGGAGACAATGTATTGTAAATTGTATGAGCAAATTATTGTTGGCTCTGTCTGTTACTATGACAGTAATGGTGTGTAAAATATGAAGCTGTAGCCAAGGTCAGGATGGACAGTATCTCAGTGAGTAAGATACTAAGGTATAGCTTTCAGTGTCATTCTGGCCAAATATAAATTTATGCTTACTATGTTGTTTAATGTGGCACAGCTTAGGTTTCTGAAGACAGAACAGAAAACCATGCCGGCTTTAATTTTCAGTTGATTTATTTAAAGATAAGAATAGATACAAGTAACCCTGTAGAGCTAGCTTTCTCATATGGAGCATTTACCCCTGTTCTGTACAGCCTTGTCATAACACTGCAAAATGTACAGAGGCATTCTGCTTATGTGAATTTAAGAGATGACATAACTTATTGGTGCTAAGATTTGCTTGTATCAGAACTGTCAGAAATATGAGATCATCCTCCTTCCTTACTTAAGCTGACCTTTTCCTCTAGAAAATATTTTAACCATAATTTCCATTACAGTCCTGCTTTAGGCATTACGTACGTGCAAAAAAAAAGAACATTTTAAGAAAAGAACACTTTCATCCCCCTCTCCAAACTTGAAAACACTACATATCCTCATATTCCACATCAGGTGGAAAAGAAAATAAAGAAGAGAGAACGAGGTAAGCTGGCAATTAGTTGTGAACAGTGTAATAAGTAACGGTCTTAGCACCCTGACTGAGAATCATGAAGCATAATTGACCTAACTTGCCATATATTATTTACCTTACTTTGGAAGACATGCTCAGTTGCTTTTCATTTCACTACCACAGCCTAGCAGTCATTTTGGTTTATTTTCAGCTGTGGTATGTTTAGTAAAACATCCAAGGAAAGCAGAGCAGAAGGGTGAAAGCTCGAACAACTTGATCACAAATCTTGTATTTGAGTTCTGGAATGAGGATTTAAAACAATCCAGAGCTAACCTGCTCCTGGGCTAACCTGAATAACTTTGGAGCAACTTTGTCAGCACTGAGCACACAAAGACTAAGGCCCTGCAAACCACAGGCTGTGCAGGATGATGGTGGGGATCACTACCAGGTTCTTGCAGGTAAATTTGCAGTAATTAATTTTCCAGGTTGGGTAGCACAGCGACCTCATTGAAAAGCTGCACTCAGTTTAGCAATGCGTATTTTTTAGAAACACAGCAGTGAAAGTCAACGGAGATTGTTCTCCGCCTTAATTTCTTAAATTAGACATACTATCTGACGCCAGATAGCAGAGGACAAGGAGTGTTGCAATGCTGGAGGGCTGACTGGCCTAACAAAATGTCATGTTGCTGTTTTCTTTACACGTGGGCGAGGCTGAGCTCTTTCCTCACATCATCGTCTGGCTCACTGACTTTTCTTGGTCTGGAGTTCTCCTTAGTTACTGGCCTTCCAGCAGTCTTACTCCTTCGTGCGTGGCCTTGAAGTGTTTGAGTCCCTAGGTGACTGCTGCCAGGCTCAAACCTCTTAAAGGAGGACTAGTAATCCTACAGGACTCAATGGTATATGTTGTCCCCCATCCTCTTTTTTAGCCTCAGAGCTCCTTCTTGGATAGAGTCAAGCTGCTCCATTCCCAATTAAGTGCCAAAGGCCTGCACAAGTCCAGCCCTGCCTCTCATACATTAGATTGCTTGTCCAGGCTCCCCCTTCCTTAATGGTTTTAAAGGGATCTTCTAATTTCTTTTTTCATTTGTGGCTTCAAGCTTGTGTGGAAACCTGTTATGATCCGTCATTTATGCTGATTATACCCCTTTTTTCCTATGTTCGGCTGCCTTACTCTGGTTTCTCCCTCTTTTGTCTCATGCCCCCAAATTTCTACTGATCTCCTCCTGTGGATGAATGCCTTTTTTTTCAGGTGCCAAGTCAGGATATTGTAAAAGGCTTTTAGTTCCTTCCTATTCCTCTGATGCATTGGCACCTCTAGTCCCTCTGAGCTCAAGTGGTAAGCAGCAGGGAATGCCACAGAAAACACATGTTGGCGAGCAACTGCAATACATCTAAAAGCAGCCGATAACACCAGCACGTCATCACATTTCTTACAGTGCAGTGGTCAAAATTCACAAGTGAAACCCTTAAGATTCTCCACCCTTCCTACCTTTTTTGTCAGGATACATTACCTCCATCATTTGGGGACCCTCACACTTGGTGCTTCTCTGATGAACACCTTGAAACCAAGAAGTGTGTCCAAGCCACATCCAGCACAAACCAGTATTAGTGAGGTCAGGACAAAAAACCAGCAATTAGCACTGCTTTATAAATATGGTGTTATTCACTGCTGGGGAATGGGAAACCTAGGGCAGTTCTTTCCTCACAAGATATTGAAGGAGAAGAGTATTCACCAGCTTATGGCAGTAAGGGACAGTTTCCGATCTTCCTTTTGAAGCTGGGCTGCTGTCTAGAAATGAATACAAGTTTCATGGACCTTGACAGATGATGTTATATCCAAGTAAGTGAGTGTAACTTGGGGGAGACCAGAGCTGGGCTGTAATCCATTCTTATAGGGCTGTTTATACTGTTTTACCCAAAATTAAAATGAAAAATGATTTGGATTATTAATAATTTGGATTAATAAGACACTTCTCCATAGGTTTTTCTGTTGGCTTTCCAGTATGATCCCTCTTATCAATCTAATCTTCACCCTCCTGATAGTCCTGTGCACAGTGTAGAGAGCACCAGTGACTGTTCAGTGCTGTGGATTTGAGACTAATGGTCATGCAGTGTTTAAGATGGCCGCTGCGATGCTTGTCATCCCTTGCCCGAGTCCCTTTGTGTGTCAAGCCCTGGCTATCTTATTAAAATCATGAGGGAGGCAATCACGTCCCCAGTCCTCAGAAGTGTGTTCCCAACAGCAGTCCCAGCTTCTCTCCCACAATGGAAGGTGTCCTCTTCACCTTTGTAGCTCTGCCCAGTCAGCATCTTCTTCTCTTTGCTTTTTTTTGACTCAAATGTTCCCAGTTGCCAACCAATTCTTCGATCCCAGTGACTGAATCGCAAGGCGGACTAGGGCTGTGTGTGACATACTGAATGGTATCTCAAGAGGTAGTAAATAAAGGCTTGTTTATTCAAAGGAAATGAAATACAAGATAATGAATAAAATTTATTGAATTTTGCTTGAGAAAATAAGTCTGGTGAGATTTATTTGAAGAGTAGAATTTTTTGTCTGTGTTTATTATTTAAAAAAGTGCATGGATGCCAGAGTTCCAGGGTTTTTTTAAGGATAAGTTCATGAATTCTTCAGATGCGACTTTGAAGCTTTTCCCAACCTTTTGAAAGCATAAGTAATAAAATTGGGTGGGTTCAGTGCCTCAGATGGAATCTCCTAGACGTAAAATCCATCTACTAAGGTGTTTCATATTTTCTAAAAGCCAAAATCGTGCAAACTGCAGCCCGAACTATGAGGTGCTTGTTAAGCGTAGGCAGAAAACAGTGTCAAATGTTCTTTAGGCTGCCTTTTATAATCACTTGTTGGCTCTACTCCTGCAGGACCTCCTACAAGGAGGTCTTGGCCATGTTCTAAAATAATACATTTATCCATAGGCAGCAAAGGCTACAGCTGCAGCCTGCTGTTTGTGTGAGATTTAAACACCAATGGAAAGGTCTTTTAACTTCTCTGAATTCCTCATTAAAATGCTGGTGTGATTTTCTGCAGCCACCTCAGCTGAAAGCAGCAGTCGCACAAAGAAGCACTGGAAGAGACTGGCATTGTATGTTTCTCTTTGAAAAACGAGGAATAAACTTGGATCCCCCATCAAGAAAACCTGTAGACGGAAAAGTGTTTTCACCACTAGCCAATGTGGGTAGGGATTCTGGGGAGGCAGCTCTCCAGCAAGGAGCTGGTGGTGAGAAGTTCAAAGAAAGACTGCAGTCTCGAAACACTGCATGTCTTTGTGGGTGCTGTTGTCTTCTTTAAAAAAAAATGGGGGTTTTGTGTTGCAGTCTTTTCTCTAGCTGGGCATTCCCCTTTTTAACACATGAGCTACTCTGCCTTTTTCATCTGTTCAGATCTCTGGGAGCGTAGAGAAGACAGGATAGGAATGTCAGAGCTGGATATCTATGTGTATGATTATAAACAGGTTTATTTGTCCAAGGAATAATGAAAACCAATGGCCTGAAACTGAAGCCAGACAAACTCATATTGGAAATAAGGCATGAGGTTTTAGCAGGGAAAAGATGAGTCTTTGGAAAATACTGCTGTAGGGAATGTTAGTGTCTCCATCTCTGGACCTCTTCAAATCAGACCAGACTCCCGGCGTTACATCTGTGTGCTGGACTCACCAATGCCAGGCGCAGATGCCTTAGCCAAGCACAACCTGCTGGGCCCGGCACAGGAGTAACTGGGTGTGATTTAAAGACCCGGGAAGTCAGACTACGTGATGCAGATCTAGCACATCCTCCTCACTTTGTGAACATGAGCAGCTTTGTAAGGAAAATCAGAGCACTGAAATTCAGCCCAGCTTGAGATTGACAGGCTCAACTCTGTTACGTCCGTTTGCTTTTACTAGATGTGCAATGACGTAGTTAAACGGTATAGTAAATAGTTTTGTTTCAAGTCTCCTGAAGTGTGGGAGCTTTTGGAAGCTGTTTCTCAAGGCCAGTGTGTACCTGATTTATAGATATTTCCTAAGGCAAATATAGTCAAATTTGTCATATTTTTATCATTTGTGCTAGAGCGTAACAGATTTCCTACCTGNGTAGTAAATAGTTTTATTTCAAGTCTCCTAAAGTGTGGGAGCTTTTGGAAGCTGTTTCTCAAGGCCAGTGCGTACCTGATTTATAGATATTTCCTAAGGCAAATATAGTCAATTTTGTCATATTTTTATCATTTGTGCTAGAGCGTAACAGATTTCCTACCTGCTCGTTGTGAAGTGATAGTTCATCAACTAAATGAAGAAGGCCTGGATCTGTACTTGGTTGCACAATGTAGTACTGCGTTGACACATTCAGGTGTACTGAAATGGATGGGAATGTGTGCAGAGTATTAGTTAGGATGAAAGTTTCAGAGTCAGACTGGTGGGTAATATTTGTTATTCACACATGACCAGAATCATTTTATATTTAGAAGATACTGTCTGTTTTCAAAAGCTTAAAATAAAAAAAATCTGAATTTGACATTCTTACAATGATTATTCTGAGATGAGTCTGTGGTGGCCCTGGAGGAGCCAGAATTGCATGCAGCATGAGTGTCAGCTGTAAAAATCCACCCCATTACCAGGGAAAATAATTAGGGAGATGGGAAAAAGAGAAAGTTGAAAGCAACTGGAATTAGAGAGCATTTTTTTTCCTAACATCCCTTGAAGAGAAATAGGTGCCTGCATCCCTGCCTTGTAGGTGAAGTTTAAAAGCGTGCTTGGTTTTATGTATTGTTCAGAATATCTGGGGTTCTGCTGATGCTTTTAAAATGACAGCCACAGTCAGCATTGCATGAATTTGGGATGGCTTTGTGTCTGAAAACCTTTATTAGGTGGTTTGTTGCACTTCAAAACCCCTCAATTGCTTTAGGCACTTGCACAAATCTACTTAGCTATATAAAGCTTTTTTTAAAGAATTAAGTCATTTGATATTCTCCTGACTTTGGAAAGGCCATAAGAATTAAGTGACTTAATAAAGACTTTGGAGCCAAAATGATAATTTTATTGTAGAATTAGGAAAAGGAAGCAAATTGTGGCTAAGACTAATTCTCCTACTGTGGACAGGCAGCTACTGGGCCTGAAAACTTCCTACTGCTTGTGAAATGGTGTGTTTTTTGTGGAGGAGAGAGTTAAAACCCAGCAGTGCTTATGAAAGAAAGCATCATATGTGGCAAATGATCACTGTGCAGTAAATAACTGAAAGGAAAGAGATCTGCAAGACTTCACCCAGAATTTTATTTGCCTTAATATAGTGTTGTCTCAGAAGAAGTTGAGTCTGGTTGGGAAACTGTGGTGGGACACCTATGTGTGGGTTCAGCAGATGCCCCAGTCAGAAGGGAAGGAGAATCCAACCATGTAGCTGAGGATATTGTCAAATGAGGCTTTGGAAAGCAAAGGTTGTCTTCAACCTGTAACACTAAAAGGCACTGTAGTAGGAGTTTAAGAGTAGGTGTAGAGCTGAAGGAGTAGGGCTTAAAGTGTTGTGTGCAACTGAATTTCTGCTCACATAATTATGTTCCACCTTCTCGTTCAGATTCAGTAGCGTGAAGCATTCATCACATCCTAGCCTAAAATACTGCAGAGAGCTTCTGTGCTTTGCTAAGCATTTATGACAGGTTGTCCTAGAGGCTGAGCACATTTCAGTGGTGGATGAAGGGGTGCCTGTGTACCTTGGCCACGAATCAGCTGAAGTTTGTAAAACGCTTTGGAATCCTTTGGGGCACAAGGCCATGTAATGTAAGGCCATTATCATGTTTGCTAAGAAAGCTGTTTGCTGCCAAAAATGACAAAATCTCCTTTAAACTTTTAAAGACTATAGCTAGAATCTGTATTAAAATAGTGCAAGAACAAAGTAAAATGGGACTTACCGGTAATTTCAGTGTTGCCTTGGCTCTGCCTCTTCCCGATGTAGGCAACGTTCATCCTATTCCTTTTCACCTTCTTCCTCTGGGTTCTCTAAAGTCCATGGCTATAATCATGGGGTGGACTTGGCAGCGGTGTGTAGGACCTGGAATGTGTTTTTCCAGCAACCGTGTCTGGATTTGTGGCTGAATTCTTTGGCTGACGCCACAGCTGGCTCTGCTGGCAGACAGATCTTCTTGGGGGCTGTGTTGGGTTCACAGGGCTGTCAGCTCACTTTCTGTTCTGCCCTGGATGCCATTTTCCTTGAGTCACTTTTCTTTTTCTTTTTTTTTTCTTTTGGAAGACCACGTTTGTGGACAAACTTATTATGAAAACACATGATACGGCAAAAGTCTTTCCATATTTCATGGTTCTTGCAAATGTTTCCCTGAGAATCAAGAGTAAATGTGCCCATTTGCTCAGAAAAGTAACTGCTGCTGTAGATTTCCAAATAAAGCTGCTTGGCTGGGGACCTTCTGCAGCAATTTCTGTCACTGGTATTGTGGCGAATCCCGATTCCCGTGACAAAAAAATGCCCTGTAGGGCCCTTTGCTGAAATAAGACCTCAATCTGCAAAGGTATTTAGGTGACTAACCATTAGGTAGGTGCCTCATTTCCATTGACTCACATTAAGCACACTTAACTGTTTTTAAGGATGTGGGTTTAAACCTTGCAGGCAACCAGAGCCAGCAGGTCATGTGGGTGATGCCAGCTTGGCAGGACGGTTTCTTGCTCACAGTCCTGGATTTCCACCTGATCGATCCTTTGCTGAGTAATGGCTCTGCTGGAGTGTTGGTAGATGGCTGTGAGTAGCTTCACCAGGGGATAGGGTATGTCCATTCATAGCAAACTGAAAGACCCTCACTAGATCCCGATGAGAGCTCTCCAAATTTTTTTTGCTTTTTTTCTGAGATTTTAAAACATATTTTCAGTGACCAATTTTCTTTTTTTTTTTTTTTTTTTTTTTTTGTTTCTCATGGATTTTTTTATTCCTTAGATCTTCCTTTCTCTTTCTTTCTCCTTTTCTTCCTTCTCACTTTTCCTTCTTTCACTTTTTAGAGTCCTTCCTTCAGGAATAGCGTGGAAGAGAAAGAAGAAAGTAAGGGGAAAAAAGCTAAAAGATAGGAAGACGTTAAAAAGACAAAATCTTTCACTTTGGAAAAAGCAGCCTCTATTTTTTAGAAATGTTTTGAATGGAGAATGTTGGGAGCTGTAATCTTGATCACTGGATTAAGGCAGTATGGTTAACCTATCTTAAAACTTTTTTTAGGAAAAAAGAGTTTCCCTTTCTATGTTAGATACTCTTATAAAACATTTTGCATTTTGATGCCTGTACTCCTTAGACAAAGCTGTGAACATCTAGTCTAGGCCGTATGGGCATGTCAGCAAAGTTCAGTTGGCTTGTACCCTCTTTGGACTGTGGGCCTGGGCTTCCAGCAGCAGAGGCACTCGTTTACTCCTGGGCTTTTCTCTCAAATGAGCCAACTCTTGATATAAGCTCCTTTCCTACATTGCTGAGTAGCTAATTGACTAGCATTAAAGTCAACACCCCTATGTCCATTATATGGCTCAGCTTGAGGCTAATTATTTCCAAAACAGATACACACATGGAATATGTTTTTTGAGGGGGAACTTTCCCCGGAGTCCACCTTGAGTACATTTTTATCTTTTGCACCTTCTAATCCATCTCTAAAACACAGAAGCAAGACTAAGAAGGAATTAGTAAATAATGATATGGCTTTGTGCAAGGGTAGTGGGAATATCAAGTTCCTCTTTTGCAAATAAATGGGAATTCCAGCTTTTTGACAAGGAACAAACTTTTCTTGTTGTAACAGGAAGGCTAGGCAGCAAAGGAGAAGTGCAAAATAACATTTTCTGAAGCTGCAGAGGAAAATGGGAATCCCCGAATTCTGGATTACAACTGCAGTGATTTATACTTTCATTGGGGAGAGACATGAGAATGACACAGCAGAAGATGGTGGTTTTCTGTTAGTAATTCCATCTTTGCTTTCTAAACAGTTGTTTAGGAACATTGGTTTTGGTGGTTGTTTTTTGTTTTTGGGGGTTTTTTTGGATGTGCAGCGCTATGGGGTTTTATTAATTTTAAAAATATCTGACAGAAAATACCTTCAGGAAGTGTTTGTGGGCAGAGATTGCATAAGGGTAGTATATTGTTTGTTTTAACATTTTAGACAGGTAAGGTTAAGTGGTGTAAATGGCTAATTCAGTTAAATGAGCCATAACTTGTCTTTTGCATTTTGATTTGTAAATATCATAAAAGAAGAAATATCAAACAATAATAGCTGGCAAGCTGTCTTGCCAGCCAGCCCCAGATAGATACCTGATGGGGGTTTTTTTCAGTGATTTGCCCAGTTTGCTCTCGAACTTACTAGGAGCAATAAGACTCCTGCTGCTTTTCTTCAGATAGTTATCTGTAATTAACAAAGCTCATTGTTAAGCATTTCACCTAGTATATTAATTTTCTGTATTTTTAGCTACACCTTCCTGTTCCAGCCTGGTTATTTATTCCCTTCCTTGGTGTTTACACTCTTTGGATACTTGAAGTGGTTAACATATGGCTGTTGGACATTGTGCAGACAATCAAACATCATTCCTTTAATCTCCCCTCATAAATCAGCTCCTCCAGCTGTTCAGTCCTTTTTATGGCTTTTTTTGCACATACCCGTCGTTCTGTTGTTCTCTTTCTGGTATTGAAGTACCCAGAATTGTGCAGAGATTCCTACATATAATCCCCCCAGAGGGAGGCTGAGTCATTCACTCTCTGGTACCTTATTTGTGACCACTACACAACTAACTATGAATTCCCATTTGGGTTGCTGTCTTGCATTTGATAACTTGGTGCTTTGTAACACTTCTTTCATTCTGGTTGAACTAGAACAACATTTTGGACCGTTTGAAAGCTTGAATTAATAAATTTATGGTATTTAGAAATTTTAGGAGAGATGCTGTAAATTAATGATCACAGATATGCATAACAACCAACAGCAAATAAGGACTAAATGTAATATTGCAATATCAGGAGGAAATGTAAAAGGAACAATTCTTTTGTCATGGCACGTAGGAAAGAGATGTAGTATTTGCATGCACCGAAGGATAATTGGTAGTATTACTGAATGAGAAAAATAAGTCAGGAAGGATCTAAGACATCACCTAGTCCATTATCCTACCCAGAGGTAGGATGCAGTATAGCTCTCTTGGTCCTGATGAGTTTATCTTTCCTGTTATTAGACATCCACCAAAGAGGTTGTAATTTCTAAAGGAAGTCTATTCCAGTATTTGCAAAGCAGTCTTGCTAGAAGGCTTTTCCTATTTTCCAACCTGCATAATTTTATTTTCAGGCTTCTCAGGGGGGACTAAAAGTTGCCTTTTTTTGCTACTTTAAATGAGACAACATTGATGAAATATGGGACTGGGACCTGGGTGCACCTGTTCCTTGCAACAAAAAAAAGACATAAATGATGAAAGAAATATGGTTACTGTGTGGCCTGTCATTATTAATCTAGCCCTCGAGTCACAAAAAGTTTGAGGAGCCATAATCAGTGCTCTTGAGAATGACTGCCTGGGAAGGAGATGCTGACAAGAAGAGCACTATTAATTCAACAAGAAAGGCTTTATCCATGCCAGAGTCCCAGCTGCTGGTAAAGATGATTGCAGTAGTGCTGTGCTGATTTGCACCAGCTGAAGGTCTGTGATCTATGTAGACTGAGTTTGTTTGAAAAATACAGAACTGTGGTACAAATTTAGCCCCGTCTCCTTGCATGTGTACCCAAAGTTTCCTCTGAACTAACTAAACTTCATTTGTAAAATACTATCGATTCAAAACTGTCCTAGCAGATAAAAATAGCAAGGCAAGATGCAAAGCCTGCAAAACTGCCCTGGAAATACTGTAAAAAGTTATTTATTTTTAAGTTGTGTTTAGAATACTTAATTACTTGTGGCGGGGGTGTCTGTAAGTATGCTACAAATGATTTGTCATTTTATTGATGCTTCAATCCTATATTCTAGCTAATGTTGGGAAATGCAGGGAGAAATCATGAAGAAAATGCTACCCAAGTCTAGCAAGTGTTTAGTGGTCTGGGAAACGGTCCAGATTGGATATTCAAAGCAAAATATACCACATCTTTTGAAAGTCTCAGAAGTATTCCAGTTCCCATGTAAGTATTAGCATTTACTGCAAATGTAGTACCGACATGGGTCATTCTTATCCAAAACTGGACTCATTTGATGAATAAGTAAACACACTTTTAAAAGTAAGTACTCAATTTCTCAATTTTGAGGTGTGGTTGGTGTAGAAGTCAGGTGTTCAGATAAGTACCTGCCATACTTTCTGCCATTTGCTGCTCATAAATGAACCAATTGCAATATCCTCTGTGTGGAAAAGCCTGAAAAATTTACCCCCAGATTACATACCCAGAAAACATAAAAGAAATGCTTCATACCTCAGACAAGGGTGCCACAGGGAAGAGAAGTTCTTTGGAATATGCACCTATCAAGCAGGAATAAGGCCACCAAATGTTAAGGGTGTGTGTCAATATCCTCCCCAATGTCCCTTTAAAAAATAACGACAAAGCAAATGCAATGAAACGGCACCCTGTCTCACAACTCCATAACTCACAAAATCACAATACACTGCCACATAAGTTTGTAGGGCTTGGTTTACCCTACCTCACTTCAAGCACCTGGTTGAAAGGCCTAAATAATGAACAAGGTCATTCAAGAAATTCCCTACAGTCAATGGAAAGCGGTGGACACCGCTAGAAGGCAATACAGATCTTAAAGTCTAAACTGTAGCGATGGTAGAAAACAGTTCTTCTTCCTTTCCCAAATCAAACCTGAATATATATTTTAATTAGAAAAAAAAAATGCAACTTACCAGCTAAACTAAAATACAAACCTTAATAGTCTACTCATAACACACAGACAGAATCTCTCCCACACCCCTTTCCCAGTCAGTCAGCCTCATCATGGGATTCTTTGGGGAAACAGATGCTGATGTACAACAGACCTCAAAATCAATAAAATCAGACTCTGGGGAGCAAATGGAGGAAAGAAAACTTCAGAATCAAGAGTTTATCACTTAAAATGTGCTGTATCCAATATGATACTTTCCTATTTAACTTGGTATCCGGTCCTGTTAGTGCTGGAATTACTGGTTTTTATAGATGGCACTTAAAAAAGCTGTATAGAGTATTATTTTGTACTGAAATTGTTTTAAACCCACAACTAAGGATGTGTGTTTCTCTATATTGTGGACTGTATATGTACATATGAAATATATAATTATCCATTATGTTTTTCAAATATATTTCTGGTTTTGGTTCTGTTTCTCCTATTTCGAGTGAAATATGGGAGATGGGAAAGAAACTAAGAGTTAATGCATCTACTTCTAACAAACTAGGAACTTTTTCAAGGATAACAATATCTAGCAGTATGTATCTTACTAAACACTAATGCTTTACTAGGGTTTAATGTGCAGTACTGTGCTTACTTTGTCTCTATTTTGCTGAGGTTTTCTGTTCTAAAAGTGATATTTCTCTTCTGTAAATTAACCGTCTAAAAATGGGTTGTCTGTGTCTAACCTAGCCAGCTTTGTCTCCATATATATTCAATGGAGGGAAACAGACACTGCCATGGAGCAAATCCATCTAGTCCTATCTTTTCCTACAACAGAATCACAGAATCGTGCAGGTTGGAAGCAAACTCTGGAGCTCATCTACTCCAGTTCCCAACTCAAAGACAGGACAGTTGCTCAGGGACCTGTCCTGCCTGGTTTTGATAATCTCCTGGGAAACCTGTTCCAGTGCTTGATCACCCTTGTGGTAAAAAGTTTTTTCCTTTCACGCTATCAGAATTTCTGATCCACCTGAATTCCAACTTGCATCCCTTGCATCTTATTTTATGCTTGTGCACCTCTGAGAAGAGGCTCCCTCTGTCTTTCATATTCCCTCTCATAAGGTAGTCACAGACAGCAATAAGGTTCCCCCCAAGCCTTCTCTTCTGAAGGCTGAACAAACCCAGTTCATGCAGCCTCTTGTCACGCATCCTGTGCATTGGCCTCCTGCCCATCTTGGTGGCCCTCCGCTGGGCTCACTACAGCATGTCCATGTCTTTGTGGTATTGGCTGCAGTACTCCAGAAACAGTCTCACAAGGGCTAAATGGAGGCAAAGAAACACTCTCCTTGACCTGCAAGCTACACTCTTGCTGATATAATTCAGGATGTAGTTGACCCTCATTGCTGCAAGGGCACACTGCTGAATAATGTTCAGCATGTTGTGCATCAGGATGTTCTGGTCCTTTTCTGCCAAGCTCTTTTCCAGAGGGTTGAGCCCTAGCCTTTGTTGCTGAATGGAGATATTCACTCTTAGATGTAGGACTTTGTATTTGCCTTAGCTGAACCTCATGAGGTTCCTGTCAGCCCATTTCTCCAGCCTGTCCAGGTCCCTCTGAGCAGCAGCCTGTGTCCTGCATATTGACTGCTCCCCCCACTTTGGTATCATCCACAAAGAGGCTGAACGTGTCCAGTCACTAGTAAAGCCTAAACAGTATGGGTCTTGCCGAGATCAAGATGTACAACAATTTCACTCTTCCCTTGTCCATGGAGCTGGTCATCTCATCATTCAAACCAGTCAGAACAGTCAGGCATGATTTGCCCTCACTAAATACCAGTCACCTTCTTGCCTTTTGTGTGATCAGAAATGACTTCCAGGAGGATTTGCTCTGTAATCTGCCCAGGGGCTGAGGTGAGGCTGACTGACCTGAGTCATCCTGCCTACCCTTTCTGAAGATGGGTGTGATGTTTACCTTGTTTCAATCATCAGGAACCTCCCCTAACTGCAGTGACCTTTTAAGGACGATGGCTCTTTTGCAGTTATGTCAGCCAGCTCCTTCCGCACCCTCAGGTGTATCTGATCTCCTCCCATGGGTAGCATGTGCTCAGTTTGCTTAAAGTGGTCCCTGACCCTGCCTTCCTCTCCTGCAGGTACGGTGTCATTCCCAAGGACTCTGCCAGTAGCCTCCAGGTGCTGGAATGCTTGAGACACACCTACCCAGTAAAAACTGAGGGGAAAACAAAAGAGATGGAGTACCTCAGTGTTTTCCATGCCCGTTGTCACTCAGTCCCTTGCTCCATTGAGCAGAGAGCCCACATTCACATTAATCGTCTCCCCAGCGGACATATTTCTCTGCAGTAACTATAAAGACAGAGCAGGCTGATTAGCTTAGTCTTCACTAATTTTCAAAAGCCCAGAAAACAATGACTTGAATCATACTTCAGATTCAGATAAACCTTTGTTTTGTGATTGACTGTTGCCATTACCAACCTGCAGTGGGCTGGGTACAGCCTGGGCCGGTGACGTGTTAGCACTGGTTGATAGCTGACTTCAGCAGCCCGGCAGGGTAGTGCCACCACGTTGCACAAGGAGCAAGAGCTTTGATCAAGCATCAGAATCAGGGGTTTCATTCTTTGTTGCGTTCTGACTTGTATACTGGTTTTAACTATGTGAAGAGTGATTCATGGCAGAGAAATGCAGCTCCATGCTTAGTGCGGTCACAAGCAGTTCCTTAGCCTGTGATGATGTGGATCTCCAGAAGTCTTCCAGCTCTTTGGAGGTTCCTGTTGCTGTGCAGAGGGACGTGCACTTGGCTTACACACCATGTACAGCAGTTTTGTAGGATCTAACTTTTGACATAAAGTGGTATTAAGTCAAGTAAAGATGTCAAAGATTACTTTTGCCTTATGAGCTAACGCTAAATGAAGATGGTACAGAAGACACCTGTGAAGTATTTAAAAGCACTTAAGGGAAGAGTCATCTACATGGAGAAGTCGTTCTTCTGCTGTTCTGCAACACTTTTCTTTTAGGGGCAGTTGTATTCACAACAGACACGCTGTCAAGGCGGATGTTGCCTTTATGGGTTATTCAGGTGCTCAGTGCCTCTTGAATGTTGGGCTGTGCTGTTGGATGGCTGATTTAGCTCAGATTTTATACATCAAGGTTACCGTAAAAATCAAAACAGGTGACTTAACCCGAACAGAGCAAAACAAGGCAGGAAAGAAGCATTTTCTGTCCTAAAACTCCTAAAGTGAATGCTCTATATAATATCCGGGGGGTGCAGCGGGGGGTGTCGTGATAATACTGAGTGGAATGAGAAGTGGTATTTAACAGAATGTAAAAATAAATCGGTGGAAAAGAAGAAATAGTTTATCTCATTAGCCTCACTGCCAGTGCAGTCCTTCCTATAATATCCATTGTAATAACTATTCCAGGAGATTTGTGCCTGCCAGGAGAGCGGTGTTTCCATGGAGCATGCAGCACGCTGAGGGGCTGTGTGGCTCCCAGCAAGGGTGAGGGACGGATTCCAGGTGACATTAATGCCTTTTCAATCCAGGTCTAAAGCCTGCAGTTAGCCTAAGACTACAGTTAAATAAGACCTTCCTGTGCTTAAAGGCCCAGATCCGCTGTAGCAGGCAGTGCCAGATTAGCAAGGCAAAAATGACTTTATAGATCTTTAGGCTGCTGTAAAACTATTATAAATTAATCTTGGCTACCTGTGAGCTCAGAGAGTACATCTGGTAGCAGGGGAGGAACGCAGTATCGATACTACACCCTCTAGCTGGAGAAGGGAAGGTGGCATACAGCCACTATTGCTGCTTTGAATTACCTGGTATTTCCCCTCTATGGAGAACCATCAGGAGAGCAAGACTGCTGGGTCTCTGGCTCTTTTGCACCACTGAAGTGGCAAAAAGCAGCTGGAGCAGACCTGAAAACGAAGCTGCACAGCTCATTTCATTTAGCACGCTAATTTTTTTCCTGTTTCTGAGCTGTACGGCAAATGGCAAAACTTTCGATTGGCTTTAATTATGCAATATGTTAAAATATAACTAAGCACTCATCATGCATTAATTGCCAACAGATTTTTGAAGACACTTATTGACATTGAATAATTACATAGGAGATGTGTGCCTCTTATAAAATGGATAATCCTCAATAAATCTATTTCTTGCAACCATTCTGTAATTATTTTACACTAACTATATTTAGATTTGGTAGCATAAATCATAAAATACCAAATTATTATTTAAAACAATATTTTAAGTCTGAGATATGTAAGTTAATCCTACAGAAATATGTCTTCAATAATCAACTGGTATTTTTTTTAAAATGCAATTAGAATCTTATTAAATCTAAATTAAAAGCTTACATGAAAAACAATTTAAAAATAGATATTGAAACCTAAGAATTCACACTTTTCAGTGTTTGCTCCTATTACAATGCACACTTAAGAATTTGATAATTTTTTCCAGGTGGACAAAAACAAAAAGGGTTTAAATTTGTAGCTAGTTTCAGATTTTAAAGTAAACAGGCTATTTAAATGGAAGGACATGGTTTGCCCTGTTGTCCCCATATGGGAACATTTAATTTTAAACACATCATAAAAATAAGGCAGATTAACATTTTTAAGTAACTTTGCGCCATTTGAAGGGAGTTTTTATTCTCATTTCAGACACAGAACTTGGTTTTTCCAACATGTAAATTCTGTGTCAACGATAGGCCCAAGGAAGCAAAAGCAAGGATGCTGTGGGCGGGCGTTCATTTTCGCAAGACGAATTAAAGTGAAAAAACCTGTAGAGACCACAGCATATGAGGGCATAAAGTATAGCGAGTGCACTTAGTCACTGGAGTGACGCTGAGCTTGATGCGACTGGTTAAGCCTAAAGCCATGGTTTGCTCTCCTTGCTTTAATGGAAGGGCAAAAATCCCAGCTCTTAGTTATTGCTAAGCCATTTTTTGGTCAGTACTTCCAAATTGGGCTATTATGAGGTTCTCTTACCATGCCACATAATATGTTTATACATTGAAATCTGTGCTTGGCGTTGCTTCTATCCTATCCACAGGGCAAAAGCAGAATTAGACACAGAAGTGGAGAGACTCCTGCAGAGAAAGCAGCAAGAGAGGGCATCTTATGAATTATTTCTGAGATTGCACAGTTGTGTATTGTATGATCTGTAGTCACCGTCTGTGCCTTTTGAGCTAGATGTTCATTAGTTCATATTGTCCCATACTGATATCTATCAGGATAACATAATGGCTATATGACAGTCATGATTTTACTGACTTTCTGTCAGTGCCGAATATTTTTCAGGCTTCCTGGGAAATTTTGCCGTCTTTGCTGTATATTCCATGAGCACAGAAGTCTCTCAAATATCCATTGTTCTCGAAGGATTGCCTTTGGCAACTCAAGGGGTGCTTGCTTGCTTTTTTGTGGAAGGGAGATAATGAGCTTAATGGAAGAGAATCAAGCTCACTGGAGCAGGGTATCCTTAGAGCGTTTCCGACAATTTGCGGCAGGTTTTCTGAAACATAAATTTTCTTCTCATCTGCAGGATTGGGTCATTTGCCTACTTACTCCTGTTGAAAGCAGTGAAGTGACGGGAACATGGTTTTCTTTCTCTAGAAGACTGTCATAACAAAACAGCTTGAGCTATGACTCGTCTATCTCTGTCCGAGGAGGTGGTGGCTGGTCCTGCAGCAATAAAAGGGAGGCATTATAGACAAACACAGAATGTGTCATTTAACCTTTCATATCCATTGGGTAACAGCATATCCTCCTCACCTCTCTATGTTAGCCTATGTGTAAATGCCTGTAAATGTATGTGGTTTATATGTCAGTCATCTCAGGGAGTGAATTTTTGGTTTAGTTGCAGGAGAGGCGCTGAGCTATTAAAGCATATGGGAAGCAGCAAGTAGAAATGCCTCGAAAGAGCAGAGTCTCCGTAACGTGGGAATTCGTGGTGATGCTAGGAAAGGGTGTAGGCTGGCTAAGAGTGGCTGTCTGGCAGATGTATAGGCTGTGTTCTGTGAAAGAGACCTCTTGGTAGTTTGAAATACTGCCATACCCACATGGGCTTGTATGCAGAGCTTCACTGGAAAGACACCCTGAAGGTCTGAACCAAAGGGCTCCTCCTTTGCTGGGGGAACACTTGCTTTCCTTTCTGGTCCCATTGAACTGTACTGTAGGAACTGCTGATGTGAGTTAAGTATTAATTAGCATAGAAAAGACTTGTGTAACATAGTCCCTACTGCTTTTCATTGCCTGCTTGAGCTGCTGCAATGGATAGGCTTGATATTTAAATCCTCCTTTTGTCTAAATAGGGGTATACTCCTCTCTGCCTTAAAGACTGTCTTTCTAAGAAAGGATTTGTAAAAGTGGCTTTCAGCCTTCTTGCTGGCCTCAAAAGGCTACAGTTACTAAATACAGATGTCCCAAGTAAAATATCTGCCTGCCTAGAAACAGCTGATTAGGTTTAAGGACCCATTTGATCCTCCCTTTTACCTTTCTGAGCCTTTAATATATGCTCCAGATAAGGACTTAAAAATCTTGCCGTTCTGCTCCTGTGGAGGTCAGGAAAGAGTCCTGCCCGGCTATAATGTTCATGAGATGAGATGGATGCTCTGTTCTTATTCCCCAGTCTGTGGAAACTCCAAGTCCAAAATATTGGATCAAGTCACCCTTATGGCAGTGCAGTTGGGTAGACTTCAGTTGAAGAGTCCGTTCAAGGGCCTCCATAGCTAATTTACTCTCCTTCTTTTCCAGATGTCCATAGTCTCCATTGACTACAAAGGAGTCTAAACAACCAGCTTTGTGAGAGATATCCCTTCTGTTTAAGATTGGGTAAGCAACATGCCACTGTAAGATCCTGTTGCTCCTCAAAATCTCAACCTGAGTATGCCTTATGGCATTTAGCTCTATCTGTTCCCTTTACCCCTCTGCCGACTCTTCTGAGAGGTAGTAGAAGACTTAATCTCTATGATAGCTCCTTCCTAGCTGGAAATAGCTCTTTCCTGAAAGCCTGCTCTCGCTTTCTCTCTAATGGATTATCTGCAAAATATGTGTGTATAAGGGACTGGAGCCCAAACAGTAGAGCCAGGAAAATGGTGGACTTGGTAGGAAGGTCCCTGCTGATTCTCATGCTGGAATATTTTATACCAGGAATCCTAACAGAAATCTCAAATATTTATTTCTAATAAGACTATATTCACTACCTTACAGTTTTCTGTAGTATCCATCTATATAGTCTGTAATCCAAAACAATGACCAGAACTCAAAAAAGTGGTGAAAGAGAGGAAGGGAATAATAGTTCGTTATCGTTATAATACTGAAAGACTTTAATTTCAGATGTATGGGTGAGGCAAATGTATTTTACATGTAAGGAACTTAAAAATTGTAAGTTCTGCTTTATAGAAGAAAAAATGTGTTTATAAATTTCTCAGGCTCACTTTCAGTTTGACAAACACTGATTTCTTTTAAAATGGCTTTTGTATGATGAATCTATTCTGAATTTCTTAAACCTTTCACATACCTTAGCATTAAAGCCTGGGGAAGTAGAAGTGGATTTCCTTGGACTGCAAATCAGGAGTTGTAGTTTTAAGACCATGCTTATAAAGGATGAGCAAAATGCTCCTGTTTGTCCTTTCTCGTCTTCTTGCTGGCACAGACAACAGGTGAACATGAGCTGCTTTCTGTGGTTTTGTGAGCTTCTGATTTGCGGAGTTTTGTTTTTCATAAGCTGTAATGTGAGAGGGCTGTGAGAGAATGGGTCAGTCACTTCGATCTCTATTCAGCGTTTTACCCGGCGTGGATGGGTCAGCATGACTAAGGCTATCTAATGTCGGAACTTCTGAATTATTCAGGGATTTTTCAGAGGCTAAACAGAAATTCCTTTACTGGCTAAATTATTAATCTTGTTCATTTATGTGTTTAAAAAATGATGAAATTGAAAGTGCAGTATGAAAGCAGTGACATTTATTTTTTAAAAAATCTTTTTCCAACAGTAGGTTTGATTCTGCTTCCTGATAGCTCTAAGTGTGTATTTGTACTTCATCCCCAGAATTTCCTGTGGTTTGAAATTCTTTTGCTGACATGAAAACAGTTGTGATTTGAAAAGCAGAACAGTGTTCAAACTGGTAATACATAAAGCAGTTGAACTTATTAATATGGCGCAGAAACAGGATAGTAGTAAAAGGTGCCATTTCCTATGTGTAAATGGAAAACCTATGACATGGAGGGCTGGGAATCTCTCATGATTGCATTGACAGACCATGCAATAGCAGGATCCACTTATAGAGACTGACTTGAAGGACCTAAAGATCCAGTGTCAGTCCCAGCGGAGACTCTGTGTGAAGTTTGTTTGTACAAGGGACTGCTATAGATATAATGAAGTAGCTAAACACTCCTTTGGAAGCTGTCATTTTAGGAGCCTGTTGTTACGTTTTTGCTACCAGACACGAGAGAGGAGGTGTGAAAGCCTTGCTGTCCCACTGCACTTTGCCTTGCATCTTAATAGAATTGGCTTTCTATTAGGGTTGTAATAAGACTCTACTCAGTGTTAGGTATTTTCAATAACCCTTCCTGAAGCAGGATCCTGTGGGACTCCTGTGCAAGGCATTCAGCGCCCTCCTCTCCCCCAACATGAATTGCAGTGGTCAAACACTACTCTGCATGACTCAGTGCATTTCTGGCCAAGTGCATCTTAATGTACATTTTCTTGCCAAGCAGTGATGTCCCCTTCCTTAGTTAGAAGCATATTTTTTTTTCCTTTACATTGTTAAATAAAAGGGCGGATTCCAGAGCCCTTTACTTCTTTCTGCAGACATCACATCCCCGAAGTGTAAATTTATCACCTGCTGAAGGGAAACGTTTTTGTGGGAGCCACTTGTTAAAATATTGGCACCATCTCCCTGCCTGGGCCACCCATGCAGTCTGGCTGCCTGGAGGTGTTTCCATCGTCGTGCCCTACGTTACCAGCTGTACTGCACGGTGCTCCCTGCCCCTTCCCAGCTCTGCACGTGATCTGGGACCCACGTTTATGGCATTGAACCGTTAACTGCACTCCTCCCTTCTCCCCTTCAGGAACGAGATGGCTTTTATTTCAAAGTGGTAATATATACGTGGTAGATGAGAGTTCCTACTCAGACATAGCGGCTCTGTGCTAGCAGCAGATATATGTTTCAGTGGTGTTGGAACAGCTGAGGAGAAGGCCAGGTTGAAGCTAGCCCTTAAATGAGTGTATGGGAAGCGTAGGTAGAAAATCTCTTTTCTCTCTACATGATGCCTAGAAAGCAACACTCAGCTGTGGCATGTTGAAGAAACATCTGTTTTCAGCACTGTGACCTTTAAAGTCTGCCCCAGAGAGGGCAGAAGAAGGGATATTCCCTTGCTTTTTAGTAAACCACTCCTAGAAATAAGAAACCATATTACCTCGAAGAAAGGGAAGAATAGGCATGTGGCAGGGACCCTACAAAGACTTGATGTTTTCTCCAACCACTGGTAAGTGTCTCACCCCTTGGAAACCCCCGTTCTCTGCCACAGCCAGAGCAGAGGCTGGGCTGGAAGCAGCTGAGGCCACGGGAGGATGAAGGTATCACAATTCAGAGCTCCTCCAGGAAGGGCTGCCTCTTCTGCACTTGGGTCATGGTGCACAGTCACTTACCTTTCCAGGCTTCATTTTAGTGGGGAACGATTATTCTCCTGTGGCTGTCGTCTGCTTTGGCACCTACATAGACACGCCTGCACTGAGTTGGTAAAGGAGAAGCATAAACTCCTCTTGTTCTCCTCTCTCCAAAGGCTCATGGGGGAGCTGGAAGATGGTGGTAGAGCTGTTTGGAAAATGGAGTTTTGACTTGGTGAAAAAAATTAGAGCATTTTGCTGTTATTGTCATCTGGAATTAGAGTATAAAGACACAATGTTAAAAAGTGTCAAGGAAAAAAAAATTTTTCTCAGAAGAAAATGATGTGGAGGAAAAAGCTTTTAGACATTTATGGTCAGAAGGAAGCATTTCAGTATTGTGAAAGGAAACAGTAAATTGAAATGTCAACTTACAGCTGAAACCATTTGTTTCAATCTGTATATTCAAACAAAAAGTGTTTTGTAAGGGCGACTCAAAGCTAAAAATGTTTTTGAGACATAAACATTTTCTAAAGTCTAAGGAAATCAGATTTTCCAAGAAAAACATTATCTGGAAATCACTCAGATACCTCTAGGTTCTGAATTGCATGGTGCCAGAGTTATAAGCACAGCAAATGGCCCCTGCGCTGCTCATTAACTCAGGTGTGCATAAAGGAAACTGCTGGGTTTGAGCTTCCTTGCCACTGCCCGTGTCCAGAGACCAGTGGTCCTTCCTTACCCTCTGAGTGGAGGGGTGCAGATGCCACACGTGTATCTGCTTCTTGGCTGCATTCTGCCAAATCGTGCTGAGGTCACCAAGCCTTTTTAATAGTAAGTTTCTTTCCAACCTGGATTGTTCTGACCAGCTAGATTTTGGAGTAACTACGTGTGCTATTATGCTCTGATGAGACTTTAAGCTGTGGAGAAAAGCCATGGGCAGAGGCACTAACTTTTCCACCTACCTGAGCTGCAGTCCCAGGTGGCATGTCTGAATTGCAGCTACCTGCTCACAGGACAAGGTTACACAGCAATGTTTTCTTTGGTGGTGATAAGTTCCTGCCCACGTGCCCCATCCTTCCTCTCCAGCTCCTCAGCTGCAGCTGTGGACTTGCCCTGTAAGCCTGGTCAGCAAAGATGTCCTGAGTTAAAAACACCTCTGTTATTCAGATCAGGGCTGGCTGAGAGCAGGGCTCCGCCATAGCTGTCTCAGCCCAGCAGAGGAGACAGCAGAGTGGTTGGCACCCACGCAGGTCTGCGTAAGCTGCCCTCACTGAGGCGGTGCGGTGCTGGAGCTGCATGGACCATGAAGAGCTCACCCTGTGGATGTGGTCCCGGTGTGGTGGGAGAAGGCGAGACAGACAAAAACGGGACCGCAAGTTTGGTCCCTCTCAATGTGACAAAATGCTTACCATCGTGCTTGTCAGCTAAAAGCCTTGGTTTGAGCTCATAGGATTATACCTTCTTCTGCGGCTTTTTCTTGCTGCTATTCTTTGTATATCTATCTAGTATTACTTGGAAACCCTTTGTGCATCTTTTACCTCTACATGTGAGCTCACCGAGCAGCAAATACGAAGACTCCCATTGTATTCTCACCTCTGTTGGAGTCAATCAAGTTCAAAGCTGTTGAAGTTAAGGGTTTTAAACTGATATAAAACTGGTTTGAAGACAGAATCAGGCTCAAAGCTTAGTACTATGATAAACTAGCTAAGAAGCATAAATCATTGAAACTGCAAACAAATGCATGTTTCCAATAGTAAGAGACAAACGTTGCAAAGGCACACAGTTACACATAGGCAGTCCTAATTAAGCTGT
>RSEF01000003.1:87100980-87144955 GCA_003993805.1 Himantopus leucocephalus | reverse complement strand
AAGTACAAGTGACCCAAGTTTGGGACAATATGTGTATTGATACAAAATATGTAAAATCATATCTTCTGCCTGCAATGTCCACTTTTTTGCCTAAATACACTTGATGTTCTGTTACAGTGGCTTCTGTTTTTCTGCGTCTTTGGTGCGCTCTGCAAAATCTGTAGCCCAGTGTTTGACCGGTATCAGAGGACACACAGCTTAAATCATATCATCCTTCGTTGTGTTTGGAGGTGTCTCATTTTAAGATTGGATTCATCTCTCCTGCCTTCCTCTTCTCACTCTCTTTTTCTGTCCATCTTTGTTTCTTTCCTGCCCCTTTCTCATATTTTCTTCTGATGCTTTGTGGGTGTTTTATTTATGCAAAGTTTAACCTTAGAGTCTCTGGTTTTTTCCCCAGCCTGGTTTGGTACGGCGGAGATAAAACTGGAAGATTTAGATCTGTAGTTTTAGGTGTGTGTCTGAGTTGGATAAAGTTTTTCTTAGTTTTCTTGTTGAAAAAATGAATTGGGTTTTCTTTAGACTGCCTCATACTTCTTATGGTAAACATTTGCTGTTGGGACATGGGGAAGGCTGGTGGTTTTGAACCACTGACTAAAACCAGAGGGTGGATATTTGTATGTTGCTGTGATGTCCTCAGCCAGGAAATCTTTCTAGCTAGGGTTTCTCTCAGGGCAGCTTGTCGGAGCCTGGGGAAAGGCGACAGCTGGGCAGAGTCAGTCATGAGGAGATCAGTGCCCTCTTTATCAAGGTGCCACCGTGTTGGGTTGTAAATATTGTCATCTACTGCCTTCAGAAGGTCTTTAAACCTCATGTCCTGATGAGGCAAAGGACTCCTGGTAATAATTCTGTTTTTCATTAGGGACTGGGGACGTGCTTTGCTTGTGCATGTCATTGCTTGGATGTTTGAAGAGGGAGGTTGGTTATTTGGTGTTGTGGATGGTGATTTCTCATGAAGACATGGTTTTCCGGCTTCAGTCAATTCTTCAAAATCACTCAGATTCTCCTGAAGGTCCAAAAGCATCTGATACATGGGCTCACATGATGTACTTTTGCTTGATGATTTAGGAGGTCCAAGGTGGACCAACTCTCTGCCTGCAAACTTGGAAACTAAAGAGAATATATAATAAATCAGATCAGCTTCTGCTGGAATGGTATTTTCAAGAAAAATAACATGTTAATATCAAACCAGCTTGATCCTATAATAAAAAAGTCAGTACTTTTAAAAGCATAAATAAAAGTAGATCTTGACATAGAATGAAATTTTGCAGCAAGGATTTAAAGCAGACGGTGATCTGCTGTAGGCAATCAGCATTTTTTTGATCAGGTGAACAGTCTTAAATGAGCATCTCAGCATAAAGTTGCCTGGCCTAATTTTAGTGACTATTATTTATTTATGCTTCTGGGGCTATTGATGACATTAATTTAACCATGCCACATATGCAATTTTAGTGACTATTATTCATTTATGCTTCTGAGGCTATTTATGACATTAATTTAACTGTGCCACATATGTGAATAGCTGTGGGTATGCAATAACTGGAGCAGAAATAAGTCTAAATTCAGATCTTGAGTTTGATTATCCAGTACTGTACCTCTTCTATGTTTTTGAAACTATGGAAATAATGCCATGGATATGAGTGCAACCCCTTCTTATAGAATCATAGAATGGTTTGGGTTGGAAAGGACCTTCAAGATCACCTAGTTCCACCCCCCACTCCGCCATGGCCAGGGACACCTTCCACTAGACCAGGTTGCTCAAAGCCCCATCCAGCCTGGCCTTGAACACTTGCAGGGACGGGGCATCCACAACTTCCCTGGGCAACCTGTTCCAGTGTCTCACCACCAGTGAAGTTGTGACACTTGCATCATGCTCACATTCATCCTGGGAATGTAAATAATTTCCTTTTTTTTTTAAACTCATAAATGTCTATTCCTGGAAGTGCTTTAGCAGTACTAGTAGCATCCCGGAGTGAGTCATTGAGGAACTCACCTGCACAATGACACAGAACAGTTATTTGTAATCAGTACCTGCAGAGTATAAACTGGATCAGGTATTCACCTGCTAATTTTTTCATCTGATCAAAATTAAATCAATCACCAAACCTGGGGCTGGGAAACAATTGCTCAAAATACTTGTAATTTTAAAACAAAGTGGAAGGATATTTCTGTAGCATTTTCAGGAATTATGTTCCCTTTTTTTTCCCAGACAGATACCCTAGTACCCTTTTAGACTAAGATGCCAAGACTGTATTTCAGAACAGTACCTTCTGGCAAGTTTTCTTGGTTTTCTAATGTAATTGCGATCTCATCTTCTTGAATAGCATCTGGCAGTGCCAGCGTTAGTACAGAAGGAAATGCCCTATTGCCATAATTCCTGAGGTTTTCCAGAGTGTCCATTTCAGCCTTCTGGGAAATCTGAATTTCTGGCTCCTTATTCAAATGTTCATCAGGATTAATATTGTGTTTTTCTACTTCATTTTCCCTCTGCAAAATGATCAGACACCATTCTATTAGTGTGGAACAAAAAAGCACCTTGAAATTTAAAGAAAATCACAGTATAACATATACAATGGGAAATCTTATTTTCACACAAGCCTTAATTACACACATCAACTTTTCATCTGAGCAGACCCCACGCCAGAGGTTCTTCCTGAAACCCAGCTGCACGTGGGCTGGCAGACCCTGCCTTTTACCACAGAGGCCATAGGGAGCAAGTTTTCATGAAAATCCGCTGGAGACTAGAATGCCATCTTTGGAGAGCCTGTGGCACTTCCTTCGAGGCTTATCGCTCACGGAGTCTGCTAACAGATGTCTAAGGGAGACCAGGGTACCACATAGCTCATGCTGCAAAGGAAAAACATTACAGGATGCTGTGAGCCATCCCCCGATCCAGGAGGAAGATTATGGTGGGACCGTTGCTGTCTACTGTGAGGGCAGGCAGTCAGCACAGGGCTAGAGCAGTCCTGGGAAGTTTTTGCAGTGGGATTGCAGCTGGAAGACCTCCATAGAGCTGTGGTAACAGGACTGTACATCCTAACAAGAGCATGGGCTCCAGGAGTCACTCCTGCTGCAGTGCCATCACCCTTACTCCAACATGCATCCTACATGCACGTGGGGGTGTGTTCTCCTATGTAGAACACTTGTCTACCCCATGATCCAAGTTTTCAGAGTCCTCACTGTGGTAGCCTCATGCACTCTGAGTTTCAGGTATCAAAACCTTGTGAAAATGCAAAGGCTGCCCAGTGAAATAAATCCCCTCCTACAATACTAAGTCCTAAGATGAGCTATCTATCTGCACCGTGTGCTGCTTCTGCCAAAGACCATCTTCTCTCAGGTCTGGCACTCCTGAAAATGAAATTTCTGAAATGTATTGACTACCCACATGGATATTCCAGTTCAATACCAAGCTTTTTTGCATGTTCTCTATATCATCTTAGACAGACCCGCTTTGTCGTTATGCAGCTACCACTTCAAGGATTATCTGTAGTGAGTTTTGATCTTTTCACTGCCATCCCCACATAATACAAATGTCTTGCTTCCAGAATCAGAGAAGTCATTTGTTTTACTATGGTGTATTTATCTTTCATGGTTTTCTTCTATTCTTTGCATTGCAAAGTACTCCCCTTGTGAAAAATATGTTTTTAATCTAGCATGCCATTATAAAAAAGTGGGTGTAATTTGTGGAGAGAAGGCGCTTTTGAAAGCTTGCATGTATTTTGTGAGTTAGCAAAAATGTTTGGAAAAATTTGAAGGGCCCCAAACCTCAAGCTTGTGTGGTTACTCCATCCTTCCTACATATTTGCAGAACCCAATCACAATTAAGGAAATTATTTTTAAAGTATTTATAAAAAGAAACACAGTATGTTTAAGTTGACAACATATTGCTGAAACCACACTAGATCAATTGGGAATTTGAGATGTCATAAGCATTTTAGGCTATGCAATCAAATAGTCTCCCAGGATTTTACACACTGCTAGTTAAGAAAACAAATTTTCATCTTACATTTTGCAAGCTGTCACCTTATATACAGTATATCAGAAAACTTGCCATGACTGGTTTTACTGCCAGACCTCTTAAGAGCTAATTGGTTAAGCACCTGGGCAGGAAGCTTTTTGGCAGAAATGCTATTTTCTGCAAGGACTAGCTATAAAGTTCTGGATGGCAAATTGTAATCATTAAGGCTCCCTCTTCTACAACAGAACACATAAAATGTATATACATTGCTTGGAGAAATTACGATGCATAAAAGGACAGGCTGTGTTTTAAGTTTGTCCAATGACTTATGGCTCAAATTTGAACATGGAAAGGATCTTATGCTTTTTTCAGGGTCAAGCTTTCAGCAGACTTCTCTAATTGCACCCAGAAAAATGAGAATCACATCTGTTTGCATCCACCAAAACTATTATTTGCATGTACAAATGTTAACTTGTGTATACAGGGAGGAGTTGCAAATACAATGACTCGCACTAGTTTTTCAAACACAGAGGTTTTGTACATGAAAAATAATTTCCACAGACTTTTTTGCAGTCGTAGATTAGAAGTTCTGCTGAAAATTTGTCCCCAGGAAATGGTATGTTTCTTCGGTATTGTGTGAAAAATCAGAGTGTAGTCTGCTGCCTGGAATGAGTTGAATGCAGTGGTTTGTGAATATGTATTTGAATTCCAAACAATGTTTTGGGCTGATTGTGTTGGTGGAATTTTTTATTGCGTGTTATTCACGAGCATTGTCATGAATGCAAATACTTTTTCGTTTGTGTTGATATTTGATACGTTTGGTTCTTTTTGGATAGAATTTTCAGAAGAGCCAGATGCCAACTTTCTCTACAATTCACTGAGGGGAGGTTTTTAATTTGCTCAAAAATACTGGAGTATTTTTTTACCGTAAATTTACTCCATTATAAATATTAGCTGTCTGTAAATATCTCTTTTCATAGGCAGACAGGAATATGCAGTTACCTTTATGGTCCTAGACAGAAATAACATAAATGAGTAGCGATTTGTTTTCAGGGTACTTCATTTTACCTGTGACTGTTAGTTGTTACATATTTGTTTCAGTCATTTAGATTTAAATTTACACTCATTTAGATGCAAATGCTAATTTTTGTGCTTTAATTTTATGCACACAAGTTGTCTTGTTGAGCTCAGTGAAACTATTCACATACTTAAAGTTAAAGCAGATGCATACATTTGCAAGATCTGGAGAGCTGAAAGGAAATTATGTGATTTAATGACGGATCACACGCTGCTAGTAATAAATAGCAAATAGTTGGCATTACACAGAGCAGAAAGAACATATATCTATGCATTTTGAAATATCCTTGGCATAATTTGTAATACAACTATCAAATACCCATGCTGTTGTAATTAAGCTCCAGTAACATTATCAGGATCTCACCAAGAAGTGGGAAGAAAAAGTGGGAAATTTTGCCCTTGCACTCAGTTAACAATCTTTACGCATCTTCCTCAGTTTCAACTCTCTGTGGCCGGGTGGTCGGAGAAGTGCATTGCAGCCTGCCAAAGAGGTGGTTGAATTTGGCCTCTTTTAGACCAAAGCAGAGAATCCTCCCTCCAAGATAGTGCCCTGCCAGCTGCCTCCTCCAAGAGCCATGCCAGCCCAGCGTGGGCTAGGCTCCAGGGGAGCTGGGGCGGCTCTTGGCTCTGCCTCTGCCCAGAAACGTCATGCCACCCGTGTGGGGCTCCGCCTCGGGATCCAAGAGATGCATTCTTTTCTTTTCCCTATATACTTTGCATACGCTTAAGGCTAAGTTTTGCCATTGTGTAAGCATGTGCATAAAGTAGCTTTTGCTGAAGAACAGGCCAGAGGATACTGGAAAAATAAGAGCATTGAGTAAGAACGCCCAACTTGATTTCTTAGCCAGCCTTCCCTTTTCTATCCCGTCTTTTTGGCCAAACCCCAGCCTTTCTGGGCAATACGAGTATTATTGAATATTGGAGAAACTGGCATAAGGTGGTAGCAGTGATAGTCGTGATTTAAAAGAGCTCCTGGGGAGGAGTGATTGCACAGGTTAATTGTGTATAGGGCTTGAATAAGAAACAACCGAGAGGTGATCAGTATTAACTGCAATATTCGCAGAGCCTAACTGCTAGCAAGGGAGAAATACTAATTTTCATATTACAGAAGAATGTAAGAGGGAGTAGAGGGACAAAATTAAGAAACAAACAATGTAGAGTGACCATCTGGGAAAAAAACTATGAGTCTTAGAAACACTCTTTGATAACAGAATAATCTCTAAATGGTGCTAGTAGCAGGCTTTGTGTTTNTCGCAGAGCCTAACTGCTAGCAAGGGAGAAATACTAATTTTCATTTTACAGAAGAATGTAAGAGGGAGTAGAGGGACAAAATTAAGGAACAAACAATGTAGAGTGACCATCTGGGAAAAAAACTATGCGTTTTAGAAACACTCTTTGATAAGAGAATAATCTCTAAATGGTGCTAGTAGCAGGCTTTGTGTTCATGAGTTTAAAGGTAGCATTTACAAACCTTGTGCTAACAAACAAGAGGAAACAACCTTTTAACAACACAGAAAGATGGTATGAATTGGTCTTTTCTAATTTCCTGGTTTCTGTGTCTTAGTAACAGATATCAGAAGCTATTATTTATGATAGAATCCACTCCGCCAAATTTAGGCATCTAGCTTGTGCCTGTATTTCAGGTTCTTATCAAAGATGTCCTCCTAAAAGCAAGTCAGTTCCCTGCAAAGCCATCAAAGGGAGATTCTGTCTGTCTAAATGCAAATTTACGAAGTCCTCACGTTGAGCATGTGAGGAATTGCAGATCAGCATTGTTTTTTGGTGTGGAAGAAAGAACTGCAACACCTGGGAGCTATGTGGAAAGGGACACAGGGAAGGTTTAGAAATGGGGAGCTGTGTTGTGACACAACTGAACAGACCCCAGAGTGCGTACCCAGTTCACGTGCTAGACATGTCCCCTCTAGGTTTAGTTCAGAAAGGGGAAGTGCAAAGTCCTGCTGCTGGGGAGGAACAACCTCAGGCACCAGTAGATGCTGGGGCCACCCAGCTGGAAAGCAGCTTGGTAGAAAAGGACCTGGGGGTCCCGGTGGACGCCAAGTTGAACATGAGCCATCAGCATGCCTTGCTGCAAAGAAGGCGAATGGTATCCTGGGCTGCGTTAGGAATAGTGTTGCCAGCAGGTCAAGGGAGGTGATGCTGCCCCTCTACTCAGTGCTGGTAAGGCCACACCTGGAGTACTGTGTCCGGGTCTGAGCTCATCAGTACAAGAAAGACAGGTTACCTCTGAACATCAGGAAACACTTTTTCACTGTGAGGATGACCAAGCATTATCAGAGGTTGCCCAGGGAGGCTGTGGAGTCTGCATCCTTGGAGATATTCAAAAGCCATCTGGACACGGTCCTAGGCAACCAGCTCTAGGTGGACCCACATGAGCAACGAGGTTGGACCAGATGACGTCCAGCGGTTCCTGCCAACCTCAGCTAGTCTGTGATTCTGTGAAAGTCACCACTGTTTTGAGCTGGTAGCTGGCTAGGTTATTTTAGGTCAGTACTGGTTTGGGTTTAAACATTTGATTGGAAAAATGTCAACTCAGAGAAAGAGAATGCCAGTCTTTCCGTTGTTAAACTTCCCCTCTTTTCCTCCTTGCTCTACCAAAACCTCCTGCCTGCCTGGGAAATATACATATACTAGGACTTCAAAACAATAATTTGTAGTGTTACTACCTTAAAATCGGAGCCATTTGGGGGGGTCTGTGCTTGAATTCAGCTTGACTTTCTGCCTTAAGAGGGCATTTTGGATGCCAGGAGTGGCAGGAAGCAACGCAGCCCCTTAATCAGCTTGTAACTTACTTTATGCACATGATCGCTTCCCTCTTCCACCCGGGTAGGATGCTGAAAGAGGTCATAGAGGACGTGAAATGCTACCACTTGCCTGGAAGGCTGAATCTCTAGGGGCTGTAAATCAGCTTGATATCCAGAGATTCAAGAAAGCCAGTCAATAGCCTTCACAATACAGCTCTTTTTGAGTGACTTACGATTTAGCAGATCCAATTTAAAATTATAATACAAAAAAAATCACATATGTGAAGGAAAGCCTCCTCCTCCTAAGCACGCACACACACACACACACTGCCCTACTCATATTTTTGAGTTATGGCTCTGCCTGCAAACACTGCACAGGCTGTTGCGACCTTGGGGCTGTGTGCTGGGATGGAGATCTGGATCTGCTCAAGCTCATCTGAATAATTTCTAGAGGAGTCAACTGGACCTTCTCAAAATACAGCTTCTCCGGGGTGAAGGCTTTGAATAGGAGGCTAATCGCTGATGTGTGTTGTTTTGTAGCTGAAACTTTTCCCATTGCACTTGTGTGTTAGAAGCTGGAATTTGGCTTCCTGTCTGCCTAGTTTCTGCCTGAAGCAAAATTTTTATGACTGAGCTGTGAACCCCTTAGTGGAGACGGTTGTAAAAGAAAAGCTTACAGCCTTTTTAACTAATTGTGGCCTTACCAGAGATTACCATAATTTTCTGAATTTTATTTTTAAGTTTTTGTCCCCTCTGATCTCACTCCATGTCCCTGAGTGAGTCGGAGCTGGAGTGTGAGCATAAGATACAGTGTTAAAAATACCAAAAAAAAAGATGCTGGGAAAAGATTTTACAACTTTCACAGCTTCCCACTCACCTCCCCAGACTTTGGATCAAGCCCTCATGGACCAGTGAGAAAGGAAAGGGATGGCGAAGTTTCTGAGATGCTAATGCTCCTTTTCCCAATGGAAAAGTAATCTTTTATGTAAAGCAAAATAATTCTCAATCCCATTACAACCAGCAGCCCATTTTTAAAATTCAGTCATCATAAAAAAAGGGTATATTTATCTCTGGGAAAAAAATCTCTTAAAATAATCACCTCTGAGAATGCCAGAACGTAGGTTTCCTGAGACTGCACCCAAATCTGCAATTTCATTACTGTTTTCGGTGAGTTTTGTCTCCATTCGATGGACAACCACCTTTTTCACATGTGCTGTGTGGCTGTCACGATGTTGCAAATAACAATCCAGGGAGCACTTTATGCCTGTCATGATCATGATATCTTACCTGGACTCTTTTGCGGTCTTTCTGGTACCTGAGAAGTTTCTTCAGCAATAAGCAATAAGAAGCCATGACAGGAGAGGGTCTGTTATTTATTAAAATGTTGATAACTTCTGAAAGACTGAACTCCATCATTTCTGTCATGTAGTTTAGAACAACAGGATTCAATTCACTGGGGCAAAGTCTGAAATGTTAGGAAAAAAGTACTTAAATACAAAGGACGTGTCTGGGTACGATGTCAGAATTTACAGTAAGAGGACAACACACTTGTGACATAGCTGGAGTAGGCTAAGTCGATTGTACAGGCAAATTATAACACAGTTTTGCAAAAATTCTTTGTCTGGCGGCACTAACTTCACTGCTGGGCTGAGGCTCTGTTACTGCATTATTAAATATCCTGTTGTTGATATAATTGATTACTCTGAAAGGACACCCACCAGGATTAGGCTTGAAAACTTAAAAGATGGAAACCAGCATTTTCTCATTTTAATCAAGTGTGTATATTTTGGTTCTCAGCACAGTGGTCTCAAATGGTTTAACAGAGAGATAGTGTGTGTGCATGTGCGTAAGAAGACAGGAAGAGCCCCATAGGCAGGAAAATCTCAAAGGACAAAAAAAGAACTAAGGAAAGTACAGGAGGATTTTTATTTTTAGATAAGTCTGATTGTGAAATAAAACTGGTTATGTTATAATGATAATTATTTTACTCACAGGCTTCTGTGAGTAGTAACGTCTAGTAAAGGCATTTTAAAAATATAACAGCCTTGGGATTCTGAGACTCCTAAGACATTTTTTCAAACCTCAGCGTGAATGGGCACAGACACATCTGATGGGAGGGAAGGAAGGCAAAGGTAGGAACGGTGAGCAGTTCTCAGGGAAATGAACAAATTGTGCATAGATTTCTAATAGCCCTGGCTGTGACTGGCAGTGGATCACCTGGACTGTAGTAGGAAAACCTGCCATGTGTCCTGTAGGGCACCATTGCAGATGGTGCAGATTACATAGGCGAAATTACACTCTTTTTCAATTAGTGTAAACTACTGACTTTTACAGAATGATCTGGGCACAAAATATTTGACCCATGGCTCGCTACTTTCAGCTGTGAGGGAGATGTAAAAGATCCATCACTGAAATTATGTATTAAAAGACATGCAAAGTATACTCTGCAGCCTCCCAATATCAAAGATGAATAACATCTCAAAAGTTGGCAATGTTTATATGAAGTGTCATATTGCAGATATCTATTTCAGACTTTTATAATAATCTTCAGCGGTAAAGTGGCTTGCCAAGAAAAAATGGAGACTCGTTAAGGCCAGTTACAAAGGTGGATGAGAATAAAAATTATTAGAACAACAAGAAATTCAGTGCAATATAAAAATGCCATTCCCTCAGGTGGGCATGCAAGAGCTAATTTTGCAGGAAAGAATTAGAAACACACTGTCTAGAAATTAGTGGCACCAGTGAGGCATGTTGAGAATAAAATTATTGATACAATGGATATAAGTAGTTCTATAAGGATCTATAAGTTTCCTCATATATAAAATTTATCCGTGGTTAGAAAAGTTGATGTGATGTTTTCTGAAATAAAATTTTGTCATTTTGGAACAGCCCTGAGCAGATAACAAAAATCTTCTAAAACAAACAAACAAACAAAAAATCCTAAAAACCCCAACACTTCCCCCCCCAAATCTTGAATCCTGAAATCCCGAGCCAGAAGAGACGTGAAATGTGTTACCTGTTCTCATAGGTAGCAGCATTCAGTATTTTCCTGGTGAAGCCTTCATTCAGCCATTTGTCTTTTATTGCTTCTTTGACTCCGGGCCTCTTAGCAGGGTCAGGCTCGAGTAAGGACTGCATGAAGTGTACAGCTCCTGTGCAGTATTCACATGAAATGGCTTGTTTACTGGTAATAACTGATTATTTGGGCAGTGCCAAATTTTCCTTTTCCCCCTCTGATCTTTTTCAGAAATGTGGCACTTGCCCTGATTCTCCACCTCAGCTAAAACCTAGTCTCTAGGGCTACCTCTGGACTGCTGAATAAAACAGCTCCAGCTCTCCTCTGAGACTGCTGTGGTCCCATGTGGTGACCCTGTTCCCCCACGGATGCCTGAGCACGGTGGGCAGCATGCTCCATACTGTGCCAGGAGGCGTGCTATGGACCCATGGATGCTGCTATAGATGCAGCACTGGATCTCACTTCCTAATTCACTTGATTTACCCCAGGGAATGCAGCCTACGGCATCAGTAGCACTCTCAGCTTTGTGCGTACTCAGTATTTGATCAAGGCTCTGAAAAGGGGCACTTCTGTGCCAGCTGACTACCCAGGAGTTATGTTCTTCCCACAGAGAAGCTAATCTCATTGATAAAACTCTTTGTGTTGAGGGAGGGACGTGGACCCATGTGCTCAGACGACATGTTGTGCTTTGGCTTCCTGGAATTGGGACAGAGAAAGTTCAGACATTGCCATATGTCTATCACTCAGCTCCAACACTGCATAAAGTCCCTCTCTTTTTTCTTCCTTCTTGGGAAAACTCTACCAAATTCTTCCATATTCCTTGGGGATGTTTTGAAATCAGCAAAATGGCAAGTGAGCATTAAACTGGGAACATACTGCTCCTTTCACTTGTAATCTCCTTCAGAGGAACTTAGATCTAAAGTATGCAAAGCTTGTTTACTACTGCTCTCTCACTAAATTCCCAATGGGCAAGGGAACAATGGAGTTATCCGCAATCTTCCACTGACTGTGTGGGCTTTGTAGAAAAGCAGAGATAATGCATTTATTAGTAGAAGCTATAACAATAGCATAAATAAGAAAAATTAGAAATATAATAATTGCAGCTATGGAGGGCTTGTAGAAAAATGGAGCTGCTATCTGGCAACCAATCTCCAAAGCATGATAAATGAGAGACTAATGTACAAACATCCTGGACAGCTATGGTACCTCATACCATTTACTTGGGGAGAGAAAGAAATTGAATCATCACATTATCTTAATACTGTAACTCCAGACTAGATCCAGCTAGCTTATTCTGGAACTGCCTGCTGCTTCCCAGCACTTGGCTGCAGGCGGCCGCTGAAGCTAATCTTGGTTCCTAGGCTCATTCTTGCTTAATGTCAGAGCAATGCTGCTCGAAACGATGGGGAGACCTGAACTCGTGCTGGTAGATAGCTGGGCAAAACATGTCTCATTCTGCTCTGCTTTCTGACTTGGTCAGTGAAGCTGCGTGATCACGGCTGTGAAAAGGGGCCCAGGGCTGTGATGGTCAAGAGAAGATGCTAGTCCAGGTGGAGAGCAAATAGGAACTAAAGCCAGAGGTGGATAGGAATCATTGTAAAGCGGCAGAATTTTGACCTTTGAGGAAGTAAATTTTGGACTGCTCACCCGGAGTGTATATACGCCAACATGACTTCTGGGTTTTAGAGCTGTAGGCTGTAATTCAGGCTAGAGATTTTGAGAACTATCTTTCCCAGTTGTCCCAAAAGACTCCATGGACTGTACCTCATTAAAGGTTGTCAGTAAAATTCATTGAAAAAATGTTGTATTTCAGTTCTTTCTCATGAAAAATATGAACAGACTCTTCACAAAAATAGCCCTCCGATTTCTTTAATTATCTCAATGTTGTGGGTTCTGTCTGTAGCCAAAAGATAAGCTCTTCAGGAAAAATTATCTAAGGTTTTGATAACTGATTTTTGGGAAAAACAGGAAAGAATGTCTGGCTATGACACACAACATGGGACATACTAAACATGGCAGTGTTCTCATTTACTGCACAGCTGCTCCACTTACGTAAAAGCAATGTGTATTTTATTGTCCCTGTAAGAACCAAGAATAGTGGTCTTTCGAAGAAGCAACAATGTTATTTTCCTACTAGCCTGAGATAAAGAGATCTTGCCTAAGGCAAACAAAAGTTATTTCTAAATGCAAACAAAGCAACTGGAAAAGGTACTTCTTATTTTCCAGAAGATTGTGTTATTGCTAAATTCACTTTATTACATGGGTTAGACCTCTTGTAGATCATTATTCTTTATAAAAATTGGAGTGCTTTACCAGGGGAGATATCTGACGGAATAGGGCTGATTTCTCCAATTAACATCTTTTGATGTAGTTGCTTGATATTAAAAGGTTCCACCGTGAAAGGTAATGTGCCGGTTAGCATAGCAAACGTGCTTACACCTCTGTCAAAGAAAAAGACAAACATCAGAGTTCCGTATAATGCTAATGAATATTTGCCAAAAAATCCCACAAAGCAATGAGTCAGGTTTCAGACATTTGCCTTCAGTATCAAGAATGAGGTTACAAATTACTTCTAAGCAGCAATTTGTACTGAATACACATCTTACACCTTTTTCCTTTGTGTAAATGCCATTTTATCTAGAAAATAATGTTGTGGGAAGTGTATATAAAATAGACTGTACAGTGAGTGACTGGAAAGCCTGAAGTGTTGAAAGTGGAAACCTGCTGTTTATTTTTAAAGTAAGCTCATTGGAGTGTCAGTGTAGCGTACCCAGCCCGTCAGAATAAGGCCTTTTGGTTTGGAGGCTGAGTGACAACACAGAGCTGGGACTGATGCGATAGATCCTGTTCCAAATAGTAATTCAGTTCTTCTTGCTTTGCTCAGATTGCTAAATTAGGTGCGACTTATGCCTAGAAGGCATTCGTTTGGTAACAGCTTGCTGTTGGCTAAAAACTTAAAACTTTAGCTCTTGCAAAAGACTCAGTCTGCTAGCAGCAATCAGCAAACTTTGTGAAGGTTTGCCATTCAGTTTGGAGAAGTACCAACGTTGGGAAAACTTGCTTAGCTGTCCCGAGTTTGCGAACGGGGAGGTTTCCTTGAACACTCTCCATGGTACTTCCTCGCTCCAGTTGAGCTGTGCCACCACCACAGCGCTTCTCTTCGCCATCCTTTGCCGTGTCTCTACTGAACTCAGTCGAGACAGTCATTTTAGGGACTCAGGCAATTCTGATTTAATTGATCCGGTTCGTACATCAGGGCAGATGATGACAATGTTATCTGTGAAACAGATCTGTTTGTGGTGTGCACAACTACAATCTTTTTTTTTAATGTTTTCAAACAGTTGAAAAACCATGAGAAGATGATAGCACTATTGAAACACCACGAGAACGTGGTGGCACCTTTTTATAAATGTTGCATTGGATTGAATTTGAACCAGTGACCTATGGATAAATGCTTTTTATTACCCTCGAATAGGACTTATCTTGTCTCACGTTAACCATCTAAAACCTAGGTATCAGTAGTTATCAATGGAAAGAGACAGGCCTCTCCATCACACCTATGTTATACAGCTATTTTAGGCTACAGTTCAATGTCTCAGGAGATGAGCCATCTCCGCGCCCTGACAATAACAGGACACTAACTGCCTGGTATAACCCAGATGCCTGGTAGTTAAATGGCTAAATTCAGGTGAGATCAAGCTCACTTTACCAAACCTTGTGATAAATCTAGTCGCTGAATGTAACACCTTCCAGAACATTCTTGATGAATCCTTTGAGTCAGAAAAACCCAACAGAGATGCAAAGGAAACATGCTGCAGTGAAATGACATTGAGTTGACTGAAGTAGCAAGGACTGTCGTTCTATAATACATAATAGCACATGGATTAAATGTGGCTGGAGTTGAAGTGAGAGAAAGGTCCTTGAATATTCTCTGACAAGTGGGGGTAACATGCAGTGCAAGTGGATCTCTAATGTCATTACAACATTAAATAAATTTTTCTTTTCAACACTGCAAAGACTACCATGCACTTTAAATTGCTGCTGATGATAGACATGATTGGTGCTTTAAACTGGCAATAGTTCTTTTCATCAGCCTACTGGATGGGGAAATCCCCAAGGTACAGGAATTTGGGGAATGGGTGGAGCTGCCATCCTAAACGTCCCTTTTAAAATCTTATGCACAAAATGTAGCTAGTTAACAGTAATGCACTTAGTAGTCAATTGCAGCTGGAATCTGATGGCATGTCAAACTTGAAAATTTATTAGCTATAACAGACTGCTTCTTCTCTATCCCACTAAACTATCTGGATTTGTTTGAATACAGCAGCTGTTTCCTCAATTCAGCTGGTGCACGAAAGCTAATCACTTTCCAGTCCTCCAAAGAATCTTTAAAATCTAGATTAGGCAAAACAGGCGCTGCTGTTCGCTGTTGCCTCATAGGAGCCTTAGCTGTATTGTGGTTGAATCTGATCGGTTTTCTGAATGCGCTTCTGACTGAATATGGCTTTCTGGTTCCCGTTGTAATGACTCCTTGTCAGTCCTGCTGCACAAAGTCAGTATTTCTCCACCACACCGGAGTCTTTTGCCAGAGTCCAGTCTATCTGTAATCCCTTACTTATTTTGTGACAATAGAAGTAACTTACCTTTCTAATTAATACTTTAGTTCATCAGAATTCCCTTTTCCATGGTGGTAATTCAAACAGTTTGGGTTAAATTGTAAATATGTTTTATGCCTAAAATGTAGACTATGTCTATGTTAAATACCAAGGGCCTTATATAAGTTTTATATGGCCCTTGACCTGTTATGTGGTGTTTATTAACAGAGTGAGCTCAGTAAATGGTTCTAAGGTTACTGCTTTGCCTTCATTCAGACGTCTGAAATGTGAAATAAGTACAATCCTATTTAAGTGCTGACAGCATCCTCTAGACCTGATTTGTCTGTGTTATATCTACATAAATTCAGAGTAGCGCTCTTGAAGTCCAGACTTATACTGAAGTAATTAAGTAGAATTTGTCCCTTCATCCTTAACCTTGTGTACTGTTCATATCCTGTAAATTTAGAGGAAGCGGAGGTATAGGAGTCATAGTTAGGTCAAAACCCTAATATATAGTATGTCTGCCAGAAGCAGGTCTTGAGAGGAATAATGTGCATTATATATTTATGTGTATATAAATCCTTTTTCTCTTTTGAGCATATAGAAATGCTAAGCTTCTACTTTAGACATCTGAATCAGATGCTTGTATGTAGGTACCAACAACCTTGTAGATCAAACTAAAATGGTTTGTCCTCTGTAGATACACAGTTTGTTAAAGACTGCTGAGAACTCCTCAAGGAGATTCCATATTCTCGCAGCTGGACGAGCAGGTGGGACATCCCAGTTCCGAGCGGTTCTGTACATCCAGACCTCCTGTTCCTTCTGGCAGGCGACCAGAGTGAGGTGGTTTGGGTTTGGATTAAATGCAGCGTTGTGTGTTGAACAGAAGCAGAACATTAAGATCCGTTAGATCAGTATGGTTGTGGGGTGGGATGGGAGGTGGCCAAAAAGTCCAAATACTCTTACAAGCCATCTGAGCTGTTTGAAGTCCACAGGCTTTTATCATTGCCTTAATAGCATCCTGAATTTTACCCTAACACTTGTTAGTTAAGATACTGCACGGAATTATAGTTGCAATTGTAAATAGGTGGGAGGAGTCTGGACAAAGGTGCATTTGACCAGCCACTGGGTTTTTGAATCTTAAAGCTCTAGATGAAGATTTGGCTTAGTCTGTATTACTTGTACTCATCTTCTATGCCCTGAATCATACCTGCTAGAAATGGGCTTAAAAATGTGTTCAAGGTGGAACAGTCAGACCCGGGCATATGGTCACCATGAAAACAGTTGAGGAGAAGATGATACGTGGGCACGTATACTTATATATAAACATGTACTGCCTTTGGACAAATGATGGACATGGAGAACCACTCTCCTATCCAGATCCGTGAAGGTCAAAGGATACAAAAATGGACTTAATATACTATCATTTTCTCAGATCCATTCAGAAAAACTGTCAAAAAAGCAAAAAACCCCCAAACTTGACTGCTAGAATTGCAAACTGCAAATGCAGTTGAAAAGCCTGAGATGATTTGTGTGAAAAATTACTCTTTGGATGGCACCTTTTGCATTATTCTTTATTATAAGAGACATATCCTATAGATGCAACGAACAAAGAAAATGGAGTCCATTCAGGTTTGTGCTACCTATGAAGTAAATAACTCCACTTTAAAATCATAATCCGATATAGATATAGGTATAGATGAAGGTCTCCTGGCTCTGCTGCAGCCATATCTTTGGTCTGTGTGTCCCTGAGGCTCAATTTTTCTGTTTAGATTTCTTCTTTTGGCAAAGTAGACAGATATGCCCATTTGTCAGCCCAGGCTTTCCAGGGCTTCTGACTTTGACCGAAGTTACTCAGGTATCAGCTGTACTTGCGTGCCAGAAGGACAGGAGGGTGGGGGGGTTCATCTGAGGGGGCTGGTACGTACAAGTTCTTTCTCTGCGTTTTCAGAACAGGCTCCTAGAGCTGGATACCCTACCTTCTGCTGACTTCCCTTGCCACAGGCTTACTCCAGAGTAGTACATGCATTGCTCATTCATTTTTTTTCTCCCAGTGTTCTGCAAGGGATACACATTTCAAGATACTTTTTTCACACCTATTTTTTTTTTTTTCTGGCAACCCTTCTCTGATACATCTCTGCTTTCCCCATTGATGCCCCAAAGCAGAGTGCCACCAACATATTTATGTCAGTCTTGTCTAAACCATTCAGTGCTGAGAGTGTTTCAATAAGTATATTTTTAGATCTACTTACATGGACCAGATGTCTACCTTTGGACCATATTTCCTATGAGCAAGGAGTTCTGGGGCAGCATAGGCGGGGCTTCCACACTGGGTATGTAACAGCTCCTGAGAGAGACCCTCAAACTTTGCAGTATTGCTCAGCCCAAAATCTGACGATCACAAAAACAAAAGCAAAGAAGTTTTAGACTCTTCTCAATTGGTTGAAGATAGGAGAAAGATGAAAACAGCAGCTGGCTTCAGCATCTGGTGACATCTCAGCTATGGATGCCAGTTTGGGTTTGTATAAATGTGCCAAGAATTAGCAGAGGTAGCAGTGAAGTTACCCAGCCGTGGGGCTGTATGCCTGGTTTGGTTGATTTTGGTTTAGCTATTTTAGCTTGCCTCAGTTGAGTGCATGCTCGTACAAGAGCTTAGCTACACAGCTGCATTAGCATGGCTTAATGAGCTACGGCATTCGGCTCAGCTGGGTCTGCTTTAGCCCGCTGTAAACGTGGGGTAAAATGTGCTAACTTAAGCTTTTTTCTCTGGATATGTGCATGTGTGCAAGGGGGAGGGAAGAGAAAGGTGTGATTGTAAAGGACTGGCTGGCTATAAAACAGGGGTGAAGAGTTGCTGCCTTTTTTCTCAGAGGTGTTAAGCTTTTAAAAGTTTGGGAAACACTGGGTTAAACATGTGGCGTCTCTAAGAGCGAGCTTCCCTTGCGGGGATTTTTCTGTGTGGTTTCCATAGAATAAAATTAATGTTTCTCTGAGCTGTGTTAACTGCTTGGTGCAAATTCCCTCATTTTTATAAATGTTTGCTTCACAACCCTAGCAAGGTTCCTGTTAGTGACCAAAAAAGTCTTTTTTTTTTTTTTTACACATACGAAATGATGAGGTTTCTAGTTGGAGTAATGACTCGACAGAAGCTAATGTGTCCATACCTGCGTTTCACCCCAAAAGATTTATTTCCTCGTCTACAAATCACTTCTGCTAGGAACAGCTTTCTACACGTAAAAGCTGTAATTGTTTCTTGCTTCTCCAGCAATACACAAGGGAAAACAATAGGCAAAATTGTTTTCCTTGTTCTCTTGAAAATATGTTTTAGTTAAAGCTCAAATAAACAAGCTGTTAAGTTATACTTCATAACTTTTATTTATTCTAAAAGCTTGAATATGTTTATTGAATAATCACAAGCTCACTAATAAAATGCGCTATTTAAATAGTAGCTGAACTGTCACTGAAAGCCACACAAAATGAAAAGCTGAACTTCACAGATAACGTGCACCTACCAACGATTTTGATGTTGTTGTTCTCATCGAGAAGAAAATTTTCGATTTTTAGGTCCCTGAAATGAAGACAGAAAGCATACTTTAAGATGTCTGATGCCCCAGCTAACCATTTGCAGATAGTTTTTAGCAAAGTTTAATTGAAATAATAACAATAGTTCTGCACAGCTCTGCCTACAATTGTAACAAGATCCTTATTCCTTCCTGAAGTTTTCAGTTGGGAAAAAGGAAACCTTCTCTATGAGTATATATTTTAAATAGACCGTTCATTTTAGGAATAATCCATTCTACTGGTGTGTTTGGTTTTTTTTTTTTAAAAAAAAGAACAGCATTTATTTCTTCTTTTGAGTAAAAAAAGAAAGTTGCACATACTTGGACCCGGAGTGTTTTTGTCTTTGTTTGAAGTACTGAGCACTGTTAAGTATTTCTGCTTTTTTTTTGTGAGTAAATCATGCCTGAGAGATATGAAGGATGAGAAGGGAACTGGAAAGTAAGATCCTGTGGGGATCCCCTCCTGAGGGGAGGTGTACCAAAGCTGGGTCCGGGACAGATACCCTGAAGGTGGAGACATCTCCGCAGTGATGTTTGTGTAAACAGGGTCAACCAGTACCAGCCGCCCCCGCAGGAGGACGTAATTCAGAGCTGCAGGAAAAATGCTGTTAGCTGACTCAGGCGTGTACTTGCTTATTGTGGGAACGTTTATATCCTTACAAATTAAAACCAAAAGCCGGAATATTGCTCCACTGTGGGGAGCGCCCGAAGTGGCAGCTGAAATCTTTCGCAGTGCGGGGGAATCCTCAGCCAGTGTAATTTGGGTGTTGGGAGGCGGTCCAGGAGCCTGTGATGCTTTGCTGACTCCCATCCCGGCCTCCCGCCTGCCGCTGGGGGCTTCCCTCTGCTCTGCGGGGGACACAGGGGGGACAGAGCAAGTTTCAGAAGCGGCTCCGGGTACGTGGATATCCCTCCCACCCTCTCTGAAGTCATGAAGCGCTTTCATCAGCCCAAAGACCTCGGAGATTACAGGAGGACAAACCAGAAGGAGGGATGGGAACAAGGACAGGAGCAAGGAGAAAGGGCTGGGAGGACGGGTGCTGCAGGAACAGCACTCCACTGGTGCAGGGGATTAAGCCCAGAGGTGTACCCGGTGGTCACGATGGGTGGTTTTATCAGAGTGTCCTTTTATCTCCATGGTTCTGGATGGGACAGCATTGCACTCAAAACCCTGTGCTGCCCCAGGCTGAGAATGGGATGGACATGGTTTTAATGATAACTTTTTAATCGGTTTTAATTTGAATAGCATGTTTTCTAGAGTGGGAAATAAGCCAGTGCCCAAAAGCAGGGAGGTAGACTTAAGATAACTTCNAGATAACTTTGTTCACAGCCTGTCCCTGTGACATAACCCTGTGCCCTAAAACTGTGTCGTTTAAAACTAGTTGTGTTTCAGGCCACTGCACATCTGACATTTCTATCGGATTTAGCACCCCACAGTGCACTCTGGTGACTTCTACTACACTACAATTAAATAATGTTACATTGGATTGCCACAACTGCTGTTCTATAGGCTGAGCTGAGTGCTCACACAGTTAATAAAAACGTATGCTTTCTTGCCTGAAAAACCTGATAACAGTCACTATTAAAGTTTACATAGTGTCAGAAGTTATCTTGCATCGAAGATACATCTTGTTCTTTTTTTTCAAAGGAAACTTTCCCAGAAATCCTGTAAGTTTAAGCAACATCATGAATTTTTTTCTCATTCCCATGGGGAATTCAGAGAGGGTGCCTAGAGGGCAGCTTGTGATGCTTCTCCAGGTCTTTGGTCCAGTAGTGATTCAAAAGGATATATGACATTTTTATATGGGAGAAGGGAAAATATCCAGGAAAAATTAGGAACTGTACATACAAACAAGTTACTGTCACTTAGCAAGCGCCAGCTTTAGGAGTTGGTAGCAGACTGTGTGCATGTGCTAACCCAATCCAATTGCGAGGTAATGTGTTTTAGCTTATATGTCTTTATTTGAGGTTTTTAAGCTCAGCTGCATTACCTCACCACTTGGCCATGTCTAAAGCAGGCATAGGGATAGTTAGCAGAGCTCAGCTGATGAGTGTTAGTTTGTGAAGCTGTTCAAACTGATCTTGTGCCTGAGCCTTCTTATATCTGGCAGAGTAAAATGCAGTGTGCTGGATGAATAGGCAAGTGAGTCAATTGGCTCCATCTTCTTGATCATTTTGGCAACTGTGGCATTGAAATCGACTGTGATCTTGCATGGACAAGAAAGGTACTACCTTTACTGTCAAAAGTAGACTCAACCTTAATTTAAGCCATAAGAATTTGTTGGATCAGTGCTTATTTTATTGCTGAATAGAAAAAGTAAAGCTCAGGAAACAAAGTAGCTGTCAAAGCATAGCACAGGATTTCTGGTGAGCGATATTAATTTAGCTTAAAAATAGTTATAAAGCTGGCCAGTTTTTCATCAGGTATATTATTAGGACAATAGAAAATACTGCTTTTCTGAGGTATATCCCAGGGTTAAAAATCAGGAATGCCCATAAGACGCTTCCGAGCAAAACAAAATTAGATTAGCAAATTCTTAAGTTCATCACTTAGGAATGAGATCTTGCAGCCACCAGGCTCCTCCATTTAGTAAAATAAAGAGGCCCCAGGCATAGACCCAAGCATTGGCACACGATTATCCACTTCATGAAATTATTACCATGATACCTGGTGTGATTTTACCAGCACCCTCCCCAGTAATGCCCTGACACCTGTGGGGTTCCGGGGTAGTGTGGAGCAGCAGCAGCTGTTCCCACCAGGCAGTTTGGGAACTCTCCTTTCCCTGTGTTAAAGCAGTGCAAAGAGTTGAGCTTCGCTCAGGGCTTAGATGAGAAAATCAGATTGACTTTGTGAGGTAACTTTCCTATTTCTGTGCTCATCTTTCTGGAAACATTGATGCCTTCTTTTCAGAAGAGGATACACCCACAATCATCCTTGTCGGTTTAACGTCTGCAGTGAGTTGCTATAAATCACTGCAGCTGGAGCTGAGTGGGGAGGCCCTTCCAGATCCTTCCCAGTCTGCTTCTGGTATGTCAAGGCTGCAGCTCTGAATCTCAAAGCTAACAGCAAGTCACGAGTTGAGGTACTGCTACTCGAGCCTATGCTTGTGACCTAGCAAGGTGGCTGGGCTCCTGCCAGACCATGCAACTTCATAAACCTTATGACAAGGCACTTGAGAGCCAGGGATGAATTTTCCTTTGGTTAGGGGGCTTTGATATTAAAGCAAGTCTCTGGAGGAGCTCACTCCACTTTGTACCTGGCTGCTCTCAGGATGTGCAGCAAAATTCTCTCTCTTGCAAAGCTTTCCCGGCAAAACAATACTAACAGAAGGAAAGCAGGGGAAGAACTCAGGCTGTTCTACCACTCACCAGGAAGAGTTGTTTCCAAACAAAAAGAAGGGAAGAGGGCTTGAGAATTTAATAAGGAATGTTGTCATGGGAAGAACATAAATGTTATGATTGTTATGATCGTGGGCACTGAAGAAGTGCTGCAAAATAGATTAGTTAACCAGCAAGGCAGGTATGTCAGCCTGAACTACATGGGTGAAGCCCCTTGGGTTTATTTTCTGGTGTGTTTTTTTTTGTTTGTTTAAATTCTCTAGGTCAAATACTGACTATTTCTTTCTTGTCCATTCCTTATTAATTAACAAATCCAATATAATTAAGTGCTGGATTGCAAGCATTTCAAGTCACAAAGCACTTGTAAATTCTGAGCCATCATATTCAGAGCTTATTTGTTTCATGGTTACTGTAAGGATACAGTCAACTGGATTACTTGCTGTGTCCTGGGGCCTTTCTTGATGAGTGCATTTACCATTTAAAATTAAGGATCTGATTGACCATGGATTATTAAGTAAAACAGAAAAGCAGTGGGCAAAACTGCTTCTTGCCTATTGTTCCACCTAAAATGGAAGTCCTTATTCTGCTGCTCTTGGCATATGTGCTGAGGTCCCTGGTGAGGGGAAGATGATCAACTCTCCTTGCAGGGGCTGTTCAGGTTCCTCTAACAGTGGCTGAAGTCGTGATCTGTCCCTGTAATGGAAAAGCCAGCGTGGAAGGTCAGTGACCTGCCACAGACCTGCATCTGCAGGACCATGTCCTCTGCATAACCACTGAGTTGTGGTTCCTCAGTCTTCTGCCCTGAGTGATGTGTGGTTATTTCAATATGTTGTGGCTGATCAAATGAAATTGATATTTATATGCACAGCCACACTGAAATATTTGAATTAGATACACGTTTGTCACCAGCTAATTCTGAGATAATTGTGGCAAAGTATTAATTTGTTGCGCTCCTCAGTTCTTATCCCTGGATTTTGTTACTTTACTCCCCAAGGAGTGCGTAACAGCTTATCCTCTACCACCACCGAGAATAAAATTCTTTATTAAGATGGGCTGAAAGAACATAGTCTTCTTTGCAACCCCTGTTTTTACAAGGCAAAGTTAAAGAAATGCTCTTGGAGAAGAAGAGCACTCTATGTTCTTGCACACTTTCTTTTCATACTGTTCTTTGGAAGGGGGGAAACATCTTACCTGTGAACAATCCCCTGGCAATGCAGGTGCTCTACTGCAGACAGAATTTGCCTCGTGTATCTCCTTACTTCCCTTTCCGCGAGCCTCTTTTTGTCACAAATTCTGTCCAGGAGGTCCCCGCCGAGGCACAGCTCCATCACCATGTAATAGGAGTTGTCAGTCTCCAAGGTCTCATATAGCCGAACAACATTGGGGTGCTTAATCATCTGGTGTATCCGTGGCTCACGCTTCATATTTTTTAAAACGTAGGAATCCTGCTTGGCTTTTTTCTTGTCAATGACTTTTATGGCTACCTAAATCGCAGGATATATGCAAATTGGCAACAAGCTTTGCAACGTAGATTAATTTTCAAAAGGATGGGGAGTAAGCTGACATGTGGGAGAAGCTGTTTTTGATGTGATGTTGACAGTCAGTATCACAGAGGGAGACATTCTCGATGGAAGAATAGACTTTTTATTTCTCTTGAAAGCCAAAACAAGAAGGCTGAACTGCCATATCTATCCATCTGATTGCATTAATAAATATGCATATATGAAATGTGCAAAGTGCTAAAAATCTCTACTTGCTTGACTGTTAACTGCATCTGTACTGTACCACATTGTTTTTTTCTAACATGCTCCCTTCTGACTTGATCGAAAAGCCATTCAAGATACCGGCTATAATGGGCTGGGATTAGGCCCTTTGCAGTTTGGGCAGCNAAATCTCTACTTGCTTGACTGTTAACTGCATCTGTACTGTACCATATTGGTTTTTTCTTACATGCTCCCTTCTGACTTGATCGAAAAGCCATTCAAGATACTGGCTATAATGGGCTGGGATTAGGCCCTTTGCAGTTTGGGCAGGTAGTCAGCCAGTGAAGCTACTGAAGCCATAAGAAAATTAAAAATAAAAAAGCCACTTGATAGTAATCCACCTTTCTGCAGTTACGTCTAGCGGTATGTTATTTTAGCCCAACTGAGCTAGAGATAACAGATGTTATCTGTATCCTGCCATATAAATGATTGCTATTGGAGTGCCTGGCTTTTCCATAAGTGTTGTCCATAGCCTTATAGGTCAGATACATGGCACTAATTACTCAATGAGGATTATCAGGGAAAGCAGATTTGAAATTGTCTTTATGCCATTATCCTATTCTCTTTCAGCAGGAGGACATCTTTGTTCTCTATATTGTTTTATAATCGTGAAAACAGTTGCACTCAGTACATATTCACACATGTGACTGATTATACATGAGCAATAAACTCAATTTATGAGGTTAATTTATGAGGATAAGGTTCAGAGGATAATTCACTGAGTAGATTGTGGTTTGCGGATTAAATGGTCTGAAATTCTCTGACATAAGTTAGCATGAGGTTACTTGCACTCCCTAGTGCGTGATACCCTCTCATTAGAAGCTTACCTTCTCCCCCGTGGGGATGTGCAGCCCCTCCATCACCTTGGCAAAGGAGCCTTTGTTGATCATTTTGCCTACTAGGTAATTCCCAACTTGTTTGGAGTGAGGGAAGGTCTTCCCAGTCTCTTGGGGCATCTTGTTAAAACAAGCAGGTATTTTTATATCCTTCAAGTTTTTCTCCCATTCTGGTAATATCCCGTCCAAGTTGCCAGTATCTGTCGTGTTGTCATCCAAGCCTGCTTTCGTTGCTGTGGGCATCCCCGGAGAGTCAGATTTGTGTTGCTACTTTCCAGATGTAGCTTCTGATTCACAGCAGATCCAGGCACTAAGTCTGCACATCTTGTGGTGCAAGTGCCATCCCGCTGATCACACAGCAGCTAATCCTTTCCCTCCGAGACTCTGTGTTTGTCACTGATCCCTACCCTGGGCACGCAGATCTGCTCAAGCAGAACCAAGTGGCAGATTATTAACCTAACCTGATATGCGATGTCAGTTAATGCCCCAGAGCTGCCGAGTCAGATGACACGTAATCCCAGCATTAGCCTGGAATATACGGCTCTCTTCCTCCTACATTAGTTCCCTAAACGAGTTGCACCAAACTAAACTGATCCCCAGTTTTGCTTGCGTGCATACTGCTGGTGTACAAGGGCACAATTTATTCTAAAAACACCGTGGTACCTGGCATGAATGCAAAGCTGGGTCACGTACCTGATGCTGTACAAGCATTTACGCACTTGCTGTGTAGGGCATATAAATATATATGCACTTGTAGCACATTTAAGTCCTGGGTTCTGGCCTGATTCCGGGTCAGGTATCTTGCATTTCCCAGGACTTGATTCCTGTTCTGTAAAATGTAGCAGTGAGGACAGAGAGACAGAGAGAGTGTGTGTGTGTGTGAGGGAGAGAGAGCATTTTCCTCCTTACAGCAATGACTAGTAAAAAGAAGAAAAGAGATTTTATTTTTTTTTTTCCTACAGCTGTTGTCTGTCTGTATCTGTCTTCATTTCCTGGGTTCTTTCCAAAGTTATGGAGAGAGAAAAGAGCCTTTTCAGAGAGTGCTTTCACATACCTGCAATTTGAGCCAGGAGTTGCCATCTCTCTTCACTGGCTACAGTGGAATCTTAGGGAACCAAAACCCTTCCCCTAACTTAGTGCGATGACGAATCCTTTCTCCACTCTTTGTCACTTGGAGTGGAACAATAAGCGGCATCCTCCTTGCCTGATTTGACTTGTGAAGCTCATGAAGGGCAAAAATTTGCCAGGATGGGTGAAAATGAGAAGGAATTTTTTTGAAAAAAGTGTTTACAATCCAAAATGGATTTACTGTACGCTTTAGAGTTCAAACTCGTGTGGGCGAGTTCAGTGCATCACCATCTGCCTGCAGCTGCTTGCAGGCACAGGCAACCCCTTGCCTTTTAGTGTCTAAGTAAAAGATGTCTGCGTAAAGTGTCTAAGCTGATCAGGTTTCGTCTTCATAACATACTCAGTTATCACACTTGGAGCTATATCAGTTGCTCAGCTGGAATGGGACATTTCTTGCTAACTTAAGTGGCTTTTTTCTACTCCTTAAAGAAAGCCAGAAACAAAGGAGACGTGGTTTTCTGAGGGAAGAATGAGGAAATTTTCCTTGATTTGTGCTTACTATTTGCTCTGCCTCCTTCCCGTCTTCCTAAACCACTGCTCATCAACTTTCCCACTAAAAACAAGAAAATAAGAGTGAGGGGAACCACTGTATGGAACAGAAACCCCATATTTCTGGCACATTTCAGAAGAAAGGAAAAAACCTCTTTAAAAATATAACAAACATTTAAAACATGATAGCTAGCTAAGTTAACTATTGCTATTTTTGGGGAAAGTCCCAGCCTGACACCTTGAAAAATGTTGAAGTCGAAAAGCTTCCAGATACCTTTCAAAGTAATTTTTTTGGCACAGTGGAGGAAAAAAAAAAAAAAAAAAGAGCAAAAGACAGTCCACCTCTGTGTTAGGGAGTCCATGACTACTAATCGCAAGCCAAACGAAGCTGAAATCCTGGAAGAGGAGGGAGCCGTTTGCCAGCGCTAGTAGTGTCTCTGCTGTGTGATATGGATGCTCTGTGATCTGCTGCATTGCAATGGGAAAAAAAGGGGGAGAAGAGACCTAATAAAGCAGATCTCCGATAGAAGAGAGATGTCAATACGGACTAATCTCTGAATAGGAGGAAGGGTTAGCACCATAGAAGGAATGACCACCTTAATGGCTTAAAAAACCTAACAGCCCTCCTCCCCAAACAAGCCCTGGGCTAAACCGGTGCATATTTTTACCACCTTGCACTCACTTGGGGGGGTGGGAGAGGAGGCAGTTCTGCTGCCTTGGGAAATAAAAAAAAAAATCAAAGCAACAAACCCCCAGATCTGAAGAAGGTATATAGTTTTCCTATCAGCAAGTGAAAAAAAGGTTTTCATATTAATTGGAGACTAACTCCAGGTTTGAGAAGACAAATTTTGCTTTATCAGTCCATATTCTTAGTACCCTTCTAGGGAAACTGAAATGACAAGTGTTTCTCATGATATCTGTGCTACTGATCCAGAAAATATGAGGCCGTGTGTGTGTGGGAATTAACTTTATGCGAAGGCCAGGCTACTTAAACAACCTCATTGCATCCAGCAGAAATAAAACAGCACGAGCAGGAATTTGTCACTTCACAGTCACCATTTTGGATTTCCTTCTGTGAAGCAAAATCCTGACTGTAGCTGTATCCAAAGCTTTTCTTCTCTCACATTAGAGATGAGGCAACATGGTCCTGGTTTCTGGTTTTTGCCATGAAGCCTTGCCTTAATGAAAGGGTGGGTTTTACTTCTTGGAGTAATTCTTTTTGAAGTCCTAATTTATACTCTTGTGAATACTGCCAGTTTTGTAAGATCTAGTGTGAGATTTTTCAAAAGGGCCAAAAAGTCAGATTCTCAGAGCTGTGAAGTCCCACTGATTTGACTCAAGAGTTCCCTCAAAGCCTGGCTCTTTGTGGTCACAGGGCACATGCCCTACCTAAAGATGTGCTTTCCACAGGCCCCGAGGGCATGCCGACCTGGTGAGGGGCTGTGTTGCTGTTCATGGGCTGGGAGACAAAGCTTCTTAGTCAGGAGGCAGCATCCCACAAGAGAGCGATGTTGTTAGCTGGGAGGCAGCATCCTACTCTCAGGACAGAAGTGAGCTGCCTCTCCTGGATCTGCATTGTCATAGGGATGTACAAGCACGCACAGAACTAGTGCAAACATCTCTTTTCCAAGAGTGGTGCTTAATGCACACATATGCTTAGGTGCTTTGGCAACTCTCCCCACTCCTTTGACTTTTGACTTTCCCACAAACCGCTGCTGTCTGCTGCTTGAGGTACTAATGGTGCTGGCTTAGGTCCTGAGCTTGGCCGGCTTTGGAGGACTTGAAGGTTGTGAACAGTTCATATTTCCACATGGCTTAGGTTACCTGGGTGTAGGACGTAGGCTCAGCAGTTCCTTTTGACTGAAAGCTTTTCAAGTTTCGTGCTGAGAAGTGGGGATTTCCTTTTCAGAGAAGGAAATCCAAGATGGTGGCATCTAAATGTGGTGAATGGAGCAAATAAGGGGAAAAAAAGGGTTTGAAGACATGGTAGGAGGAATTTCATCTAAGTAGTAACCTCACAGTCTGTATTGTAATAACTCTCAGATCCTGGAACCACTTCAGTCTGTGTTTTATAACGTACCTGAGACATGCCCTTATTGCACTGTAACACCTGCCATATTGTAAGTTATTTCTGACTTCTCATATGCTTTTTGGCAGCCATGGAGTTGACTTTAGAAGTTACTGCATGTGCAAGTTCAGCAGCTTTTCTGCAGGATTTACTTACTGCCACATGTTAAGGGGTTAAGAAGGCATGCACTCCATGGCAGGCCAGACCCTCCTCCCAGAATGGTGTAAATCAGGGGTTACTCTCTTTCGAGAGTCATAGTCCGTCCTTCGTCAAAGAGGTTACTATTCTTCACAACCAAGAGACCAGTGGAATCAGAAGCATATGGGTTATTAATTTCTTGGTATCGATCTGGTCCAGCACTCACACAAGCGAATGGGAATATTTCTTTTGTCTTCATAAGGAGTTGGATCAGGCTGCAAAAGTGCAAAAGACTTTGTTCTCCATAATATATTAAATTTTAATTCATGTAAGTTTATTTCCAAGATGTCACTCGTGAATATGTTTTACTCACACAATCCACCACTAAATTTATTTCTGATTCTGCACTGATTCCTTAGGCTACCTGTTAAATTAAAAGAAAGATGAATAGGTTTACTTTGCAGATAGTCTTTGTCTTTTTGCCATGCAATATATGCTTACCAGATTTGCAAAAAATTTCTCATGTGTGTGGCTATTTATTTTCAGATTATTTTCCATTTCTAGGAAAGAAATCTTGCACCTTTTATTAATTGTCCATGAGTACTGATTCATGGCATATTTTAGATGGGGTATTTATGTCAGATTTGTATTTCCTCCAAATGAGGGTCTTTGTTTCTCAGGCATATTCGCAACTTTGACCTAGTAACCCTTACTTGACTCCTTGAGGTAGCCTTTATAGTTTCTTTCATGTTTCAACATTGCATCTGTTTCTTGAATGTATATAAGAATATGAAAACCAAAAATCATCCATATTGAGTTAGACTGAAAGTCTGTCTAGTCAGTGGCCAGTTTTTGAGCGTGGCCAAAACAAGATACCTGGAGTCAAGCATGTCAGGTGAAGCCTATATGATATCTCCCAGTAATAATTCCCAGCTCTAACCAGTTGCTACTCAGGGGTTTCATAAGCTTCATAAGGTGGTTTCCGTGGACTCCATAAATTTCCAACAGAATCTTTCAAACCCTATGGATACATGTAGCTTTTATCTTTAAACCCAACATATTCTTAACTGTTACGCTATGATGATATGTGAAAGTCCTTCATGTATGTGTGGACCAGACACAGGAATGGCAGAAGTATCTCAGTAACCTACTTCCAATTTGGCTTGAAGGAAACAGTGATGGGAGAAGCAACAGTAATTTCAAAATCCAAATCATATTTGACATCTACCACCAAAAGTGCCCACGGATTATGTTTATACTCATCTTTTGGAAACTGAGCTCAAATGTTCAGCTCATTACATAAATACACTAAGGATTTATGGTCAGAAGTGTGAGTTGGATTCAGATTGCTGATAAAAGTGAAGAGTTTCAAAGCTTTTTGCTCAAACTGGAGTTCTTTTTCTCTTATATCACTTTACTTTTTTTCTGTTTCAAAATTACTCTAAATATTTTTCATTAAAAAAACATACATGCTGGGCAGCAAATCTATAAATATTTGAACATGAATTTTCATAACAAGACTGATCTGTTACCAGATTGTTAAAGGAAAACAATTGCAAGCAGAAAAAATTACAAATCTGCAGGGGATAGAAGAAAGTTATTTCAGAAAAGAAAAAAAATGGAGTAGCTGCATGTACCATCACAGTTCAAGAGAGCATGGAAATTATTGAGCTGGTTACTATCACATAGAGAGCAGTTAGGAACAGATAGCCAGAAATAAACAATGCAGTAAACCAAAACATTTTTGCATTGCCATAGATGGGAAAACACGGACACACAAAAAGTATTGTACTGCATCACTCCCAGGAAGGACGAGGGTGCAAATGGACAGAAGGAAGGGAAGCAGACCTCTAACAATGCACCATTAGACAATGCCATGCTAATTTCCAACATTACCCGATTTTGCACAGCTTAACTTTCAAGGCCAAAAATAAAACTTTCAGCTTTACTCTCAAAAACATAAGCATCCAGTGCAGATTGTGAAGAGCTGGGAGGGTTTGGGTTTTGTGGTTGGTTTGGTTTTTTTTTTGTGATTGGGGCAAGATACTCATCAAGGTGACTGCAAAGAGCACAGCCTCTGGATTGTTTTACTTGTTTACCTATAGCCTGATGAAGGACCAAACTGTTACGCATTCATGAAAGGGGGCATTGCTGTGGGTATTTATTTTACTATTTGACCTCTTTGGCATCTCCAGCTGTCTTTGGTGGGGTTAAGTTCAAGAATAACACACCTTAACTTAGTAATTTACAATTAGGCGTTCTCATGGGGGGCAGTAAAGGGGCTCAGTTGCCTAAACTTAGGCACCTAGTGGTGTTTGAATTGCTCACAGGTAGCCTGTCAGCTTTCAGCTTTTGCTCAAGACAGTCACAGGTATCCCTGGGGTCCCATGTCAGATCTGCCAGCCCCAGGAGGTTGTCTAGGATACCATGGGGCATCTCAAATGACACTGGACATCAACATTAGTCCATTGGACTGAGCTCTCGGTGACAAGCTAAGGATGAAATGAATCAGTGCCAATGCTTGTCCAACTGTACTAAGGTCTTCATGAAGTACAGTGGGAGCTTTGACCCTCCTCTTGCCCACAGACACTGTCATGTAGATCCTTCCATGTAGGAGTTTTGACCTCAGAGAGAAACCACTCCTCAGTGCGCTGAGCACGTGTGTGAAGATAATTCTGTGCCCTTGATAGCCTGTTAATTTTAAAACAGCTTTTATCACTGCATCTTTGTAAAGTTTTACATGTAACATTATGATTCTCAGCAGCTTGATGACTTCAGGAGACAAAGTTGTATTGCTGGAGTTATTCATTGATTAGATAAAGTCAGATCTCATTATTACTTTTCTTCATTAATGCCTTTTGGAAAAGGAAAGATATGCTCTTTCTTTGTGATTTTATCTTTATTGAACCCAGGGGAAATCAACAGTATCAAACTGAAATTCTTAATGGACTGAACTTAGAATGAACTCCCTTTTTTGACAATTTTTTGTTGTTTGTTTTATATTTTCTTTACTGCTCTGAATATAAGAAAATGATACTGTTAGTGTTTGGAGCCAGTGGTAATGGGCAATTTTTTTCTCCCCTAAAAATCTCAGTATAGGCCTAATGCTGTCCTTGCTCAAGTCAATGAAAAACTACCTCTCACTGAAATGGGAGCAGAATAATGCCGATAAATAGTCCTGAAATCCCACTGAAGATGGGTGGAGACCATACCATTTCCTGATACACTTTAATGCAAACATATGTTGGAACTTCAGTTAATAATCATCACTGGAGACCAAGAGAAGGGTGGACAATTACAAAAAAAATAGTTTCTTAGACATTTTGCTTGTGTTCACACGTTTAATATACTGCTGGCGGCAAAGAGGCAAATGAGAGCCATTAGTTTGTGTGACTGTGAGATTTCTTCTTAATTTTCTTTTCTCTTTCAGCCCTCACCATCCAGAGTTTCCAGGCATGCAGTACCGTGTAGGAGTGGTACTATCTATCCTGCACCCAAGATCACTGACATACTGAACATATAAGGACCACAAATTGTACAGATCCGTGCTTGTTTTTGTTATGTCAAGAATACAAATCATTACTTTATATTACAGTGTCCATGTTCTTGCTTGTCCATCTACCAGCTGAAGTAATAGAGTTCTGTACTGAATTGCATCTTCTGTTTGCCGAATTATCTTTTGCAAGCAATGTAACATGCCGTTTACAGGTTGCTTTATTACAGTGGCGTTGTTTTGAGGCCAGCTGGCCACCATGTGCATGGTCATTGACCACAGACAAAAATGAAAGCTGAAGAGATCTTTGTCTTTGCCAGCCCCACAATTTCTGGGTGAGTGAATTCCCTATTGTGATCTTGCAAATCGATAACCAGTGCTTTGGTGATAACCAAGCTTCTCCAGTAGTATGATTTTTCAGGCAAGCTGGAGTCTAGTCACTTGTACCTGGCTGAAGTGTAAGGAGCTAGGAGAAAGCATGAATCCTTGGTCTTACTGACATCTGGTTCCTGCAGTGGGAAAAGAGCATCCACCTTTTGGGTTTCCTTCTTACTGAGGGGTTAATCAGTCTGGAAGGAGACAGCTCTTCTTGTCCTTACTTCCAGATGAGAAAAGGAGAGATGTCAATACTGTCTGGGTGATCTAACAAAAACATAATACTCCAAATAAGCAGCATGCAACTTTCATAGCATAAACTAAGTTATCTATGAAAGTTGTGGAGGAATTATATAATGTGTTTTTTTCTTGACTATCCCCGTTTTTCACAACTTTCTTGATGACAAGTTTACNTTCATAGCATAAACTAAGTTATCTATGAAAGTTGTGGAGGAATTTATATAATGTGTTTTTTTCTTGACTATCCCCATTTTTCACAACTTTCTTGATGACAAGTTTACAGATGTGAGAGAATCTTTTGCACAGCTGTGCTTTCCTTCCGTTGGGATGCTCAGCATGGTTTGCCCAAAGGTGCAGTGTCAGCTGAGAATCCAGTGCCATATATCACAGAACCATGAAATAGATAGGTTTGGAAGGGAACTCTGGAGGTCATCTCGTCTAACCTACCTGGTCAAGCACGGTCAGCCAGAGCAGGTTGCTGAGGATCATGTCCAGTGGGGNACAGAACCATGAAATAGATAGGTTTGGAAGGGAACTCTGGAGGTTATCTCGTCTAACCTACCTGGTCAAGCACGATCAGCCAGAGCAGGTTGCTGAGGATCATGTCCAGTGGGATTTTAATTAAGGAGTCCATTAAAAGGGACTAAACCACAACCAAAATTGTGCTTGACCATTTAAAAAGGAAATGAAAAGCATTAGAAAAACGTTAACTCCCACAGCAGACATGTGAAGACCAGTAAATAGATTAGGAAACTCTGTAGGATGCATGGTCATGACTTTAATAATAATAAGCTGAAGAGTCAAGATGGGCTATATTCAAGAAACATACCCTTCTACTTGCATATATGGGGGATTTTATATTTTTGCTTGTATAGTCTCTTAAGACAATCACAAAATTTGATGTAATAAATCTGTGAGAAAAATTCCTTTGGTAGGAAATAAGGTAAAGAAAAATAATGGGGCTCTTTCAGTGGGTAGCAACTTAAAGTATTTCTGCTTTTTAATTAGTTAGCCAGTATTTTTATTACTAAAGAGTTCAAGTGCTTGAGCACTGCTGTGGAAAGAAGTTCTAGACCTGTCAGAACTGCGAATGTTTGGCATGATTTCTTCAGCCTTCATATTAATTTCTCGGCAGCTGGTAAGTCAAGGATATCCACAGGATATCTAGACAATGTGAAAGCAGTAAATCTCTGATCAAATGGAGCCCCAGTTGGAAGACTTTGAACTGAGGAAAGAAGTGTCATGCAGGGTAGTGCTGATGACATCCCACTGTCTGATAGCACATATTCCTGCAGGACCAGTTGCTGAAATTAAGGAGGGTGAAATAGGAGTCACAAGCTTCAGTATGGTGGAACCCTGCGTAACACATCAAGAGCTGGGAGCACCGTGTGCCCCCAAATTAAAACCTGAATTCCTGGTCCTACTTTGCCAACAACTCAAATGGGCATTAAGAAGCATGTAAATAGCAGCAGACTTGGTGCAAATAGTAATCGGGTGCAACATGTCCCAGACTGTGCAATTCTTCTTTCAGAGGCTTTGGTTATTATGTGAGATTTCACCAAGCCGACTGCAGTTAGCAATACCAATCCCAACCTGAGTAGCCACCACCCACTGTCATTTGTAAGACTGGAACAAGCTGGGATTTTTTAAATGAAACAAGTCTTCAGTAGGCAAATACTAAACTAATGTTTCATAGGAATGTACCAATTCCCATGAGAATTATTTCTCTGCTCCAGGGTAGAATTTGATTGGAAAATGAAAGAGAGATTACAGGACCAAGCAAATAACAATTTAGTGGCTAAAGCTTTCCTATGGACTGTTGGAGAAACTTACCTCCTGAGCTGTCCAAAGTCCTCTGGCACCCAGAGAAATGCTTTAGCAGCAATCACAGGGAAGCTGCCCCGCTTCTGTAAATGAATGAACATTCATTAAGACAGAAAAGGCGAAACGGGATAACTGACTCATTGACTAAAGCATTGTCGTGGATAGAAGAGCACCTGGAAGTGGAAGGATTTGAACTTCAGTTTCTCTTGTCCCAGCCCAACTAGTGGTTGGGAAGATCTTACTGCCCTGAAGTTAGACATAAGCCTCCTGTTGATTCCACTGGGAGAGCATATTCTAAGGAATCTACTGCTCTGTAGAAAAATTACATTCCTTTTTTTTTTTTTTCTAATTATCTAGGACTCCGAAAAACAGGCTGTTCAAGGGTGATGTGCCTTCCTGAAAAGAGATTCCGCACATGCATCAGGAGGATATCAAGGGATACAAAGTTTAGATGTCAGGGAAAGGGTCCCGCTGCATTAAGGCTCTCAGGCTGAGCTGTCCTTCGCTCCTTCCTAACCATGGTCTGCAGAAGACAGCCTCAGTGGAGGTCTCCATACCCGGTCTTGGTATGTCTTTTTTACAGGATCCCTTGTAGCCTACTGTAGCCTTCACATGCAAGAGTATGAAATCTCTGAGCAGCACTAAGACGGTAAAAAAAAAAAGGGAAAATATTAACCCATTCTCTGTGTATCTTATTTGAGCTACCCCCTTACCACCTTTCCATTAAATTGATTGCTTTTTGAATTTGAAAGGAAGAATAAGGATTAAAGAGCATGTTACCATGCAATTTATTTTATTTATTTATTTAAATTGACAGCTGCAGAATTTGGTACTGACGAAGTGAGCAACAGGAATGAACTGGAGAGTAAGGCCTATTGTGTAGCTCTATTGACAAGATGTCAGGTTTAACTGACCTGAATATTTTTGTACTGTGACAATATACTGAGACCGTGACAGGGGCGTCCATTTCAGAAACAGTGATAAAAAGGAAGAGGCGAAAACCTCTTTTTCTTCCTAAGAACCTATGCAGAATGCATAGTTTGTACTGCCTTTGGATTCTCGATCCTCTCTGGGTCAATAAATTAAGTAACACATCAATGCCAGATAGCAAATGAATCTCTGCAAAGGAGAGCTCCCCCCTGTGGGTTTCTCTCTTGGCATGAAAAGTGTTTGATCTGGTTGTGCTGTCATAAAAGATAAGAGCTACTTCATCATCTTTGCAGATTTTGATTTCCTAACTAAAACTGATGGGGTACCTGTTTCTCAGCCATCATCTGAGATGGTACGATTTTTATTTGTTTATGCCTTCGTTAAAGAGTTTGCTTCTTGGTGAAGAATAACAAACTGAGAAGTAAATAGTTGGAGCGCTTGTGGCGACTGGTCTTTGAACAGGGACTGCGATGGGCCGTGCTCTGCTGGCAGCGGAAAGGCAAACGAGGGCAGAACAATGACTGCTGCAAGTCTTCCTTGTGCTAAGAGTGTTTGCCAGGGCCAGGCTTTGTTAAATCAATACCGGATGCAGGATTTTGGAAACGGTTAATACTCCTCATGCCTCATCAAACGGAGCCCTGTGCACGGCCTCCAGAAAGAGCCGGGGAGCTCTGCCTGCAGAGAGATGGGCAGCAGTGTCTCCTCTGTTGAACTCCAGCATGGGATTTCTTACACTCAGCAAGGTAATTCCCCGCTGATTTATATCAGGAATACGGTCTGGGAAATATCTGGTGCGGGCTGGGGTGCCTAGGCTTTTATGCATATGCCTGTGGTTTTGCCTCCTAAAACACCTTCCCCCAGGAGATCTGGAGCTGCGTTTTCTCCCTGGCCCTTGGCCGGGAATAAATCCCCTGGGCTCTGCCGCAAGAGGGAGCGAAGCTGCTGGGGAGGGCCAGGAGGAGCCTCCTGGCGAGCAGAAGGCATCCTTTAAAAAACACCCAGCAGGGAGGGCAAATCATTTGGCAGGTTTGTTAAAAAGTGAAGGCCTACTTGAGAAGAGGATAGGGCAGGAATATGTTTTGTTTTTACAGTGGGAAAGGGATTTTTCCCCTGTTCGCCGAGTCAAGGGTGAGGCAGGGGTAGGTTAAGCCCACAACCCCTTCTAGAAGGATAATTGTGCATGCTACATCTGCCAGGTAGAGAGCATCTGCATGTAACACATGCAACAGTGCTGGCGGGTTGCCTATAAATCAGATAATTAAAGATGTAGCTGACTATAATGCCTTGAAGGAGGCTCAGCATTGGGCAGTGACTTTTATTTACAATTCAACAGTTAAACATATTATACCGCATAAACCTTGAAATGGCTTGATTATAAAATGTGTTTTGGAAAGCCCGTGTGCCTTCCCCACAGAGTGCTAAACCTGGTGAAAAATGGGTAGCATCAATAAACACCAAACCTTGTACCAATAAATGTGTTCCCTTCATTTCTCAAAGAGCCCAGAGCTATGGAGGTATAAAAGGCCCCATTCTCCCCTACAGGGGAGTAACACATGTAGGGTAGAGGAAACTCAATGAATTTCAGCATGCAGTTTCCTGCTCCTTTCTCCATGGGAGGGGGTTGGGTAAGGACTTAGGGCTTGCTTTCTCCAGAAGACAAAAAAAATAGCTGCCTCCCTAATTTACAGATGCTGGGAAACCCAAAAAGTCAGAGACATCTTTTCCAGTTAAGTGTCCTACAGACTCTGCTTTTGCACTTGTCCTAAGGTACCCCTCACAAGGGCATTATTTTAAAAAAGTCAGGCAAATAATTTGTGTATTCCAGTCCTGTGGTTTGCATGAGAGGGGTGGGAGCTGTGCGTCCGTGCAGCGCTCCAGGCACTCTGTCAGACCTTCACACCGGCACAGTGTTTGGCTGTAAATTGCAGCCTTTGAGTTCCTGCAGCCCTAAGAGGCAGTGGGAGATCTGCTATGTTTTTAGAATAAATTAAAATTGCATTGTTGACATGAAATTATGCAGGATGGTTATAATGCTCGCTATAATACGTGTGCTTTATGTGTGTACATATGTATATATAAAAATACAATACGTGTAATTTCTCTGAAGTGTCTAAAGAAACCCCTTTGTCTGATGCAGATAAGGTACAGTAGCATTTGTTGATTCATATCACTACAGCAGCAGCTACCTTCATCAGCCCGGGACCTGAACTCGGGGACTGCCCCAGACCCAACTCTGTGCGCGTGAAGGTGTCTGATGGGAGGCAGGTGCTGGCCCTGTGGAGGACATGGAGAAGACTTTGACAATCCGGTCCACAGTTTTCTCTCCTGGCTGGGAGGGTGTTGGGTCTTTTCCACCTTTTCCTCCATCCTCTTGCACTCCGCAAAGCTGGATTGCAGTAAGACCAGGGTAAAATTGGGGTACACTGCAGTGGCTGAGTTCCCAAACTGTAATTTTTTGCAGCAGCATTTCTTCCCTTGGTTGGCCCAGGTCTCAGTTTGAGTCTGAAGCACATCTTTTCTCAGACTTTGAATAAGATCCAGAGGTGGGTCTATATATTGTCTGTGTGTGCGTGTCGTATGCTTTCAAGTATCTGCAAAGTTATGACAACCTTAGTCTTTTTAGAGGATTATTCCCTTTGTCTTCAGTGACCTTTTTTTTTAACCTGAGCTGTAACTTGAATAAAGATTCTCCCATGCGGCTTTATCCTTGGTCTGGAAAAACTAGTTGAATTTGCTTAGTTTGTTTTTGAATAAGCTTTCCTTTTTTCACCTTTCTCAGACACAAATGCCAAGCAGAGCGTGTTGGCAGAAGTGCCCCCCGCCATGCCTGTGTGCAATCTCTCTGACAAAGCCAAGCAGGAGCCTCCCCGCACATGACAGTTGTTGCAGACGCATTGCCCCTGTGTGGCAGATGAGAGAATAAACAACATATGGGAGATGCTGAGCGCTGCTCCAATGCTGCAGCAATGAGCACAGGATAAGAGCCCCTGTAAAACAAAATAGAATTTTTGCCCTAATCTGTTTTAAAGTGCCGTAAAATTACATTTATTTCAGGCACGTTTCCTTAGCCCTTGTTTTCATTATGTTGGTCTTGAGGATTTAAGTCAGTGTATCTGAGCACAGACCCCGTGCAGTTCCCCGGATAATCAGAAAGATGCTTATCCTGAAAATTCACTTGAGCTGCTGAATTTCACGAATCGGCTTTTCCTTTTGCATACCAGGCCTTGCTTTTCCTGTACTGCAGCGGCAGCCTGCGGCTCCTAGCCATAGCTCATGTTTGCCCCCAAAATGCGCTGGGGGCTGCTCTGCAGATCCCTGCGCTGTCTGTGCCCCGAGCCCCCCGCCCAGGCCAAGAGGCTGCTCGCTCCAGGACATGCCGTGACGGCTGTTTTATCCGGGCAGGAGACACCCTCTCCAGTAAACACCTCAGCACAAGCGTGCTACCTTCAGGAAAAGTCCTTTTGTTGCTAAATATCTGACAAAGTTTTAAGAACTTATTATTTTGGGCTCTTAACCCACTCCAGTAGTGAAAGCGGGAGTGGGGTAGCAGGGATATTTATCTGTTATTTGCCCATTGCTGTAGACAGCTGTAACAGTTACAATAACTTTGATCTTTTGTTTTCCCCACTTGGAGAAGTCCTCATTACCAAAACATCACCTCTGACCTTCTTTTATATTTGCAGCGTGCGTTTTATTAACTCCTTTTTTTCATACGGGACATGTGGTGTCTGCCACTTGGTACAAAGGAGACAAAGTTTGCAAAGTTTCTGATGCAAAGAGCAGCAGCGAGGAAGCCAGCTCCTTGCCAACAGTTTATGCAAAAAAAAAAAAAAAATATTATGGAGAGGGGTGAATTAAATCTGTGCATATAGTGTCAGACTTTCTCTGGGCTCACTGCTGGGACAAGCCTATCGCGCTTAACGGGACTCAGCTAGGGAAAGTGGAGCGCATCCTTATCCCACCCCGTGCACGCACTTTACACAGGGATGATTAATTTCAATCAGTTGCCCGAGGAATTTATTTTCACAGCACCTCTTTACTTCCCAGGCTAAGAAACAAGGCATCCGGCCCTTCCCTGCCAGTAACACTGGAGGTTTTGCGCTTATTATACATTTGGTGAAACAGTATGCGACAGTGAAAATTTACTAGATGTTGCAGAAAGAAACAAGGGAAAGTTAAAGCACAGCCTAGAAAAATAAAATGAGTACTGTTTGCGTGTACTTTTATTGATTTCTGACAGCCACGTTATTTTCAGGGACAACAGAAGGGAAAAGAATTTCAGTCTTTGAATGGATGAGTGATATACTACCCCCCCTTTTTAACTAGTCTTATATATTTTATTTTTTTTTGTCCTGGTGTGTGCATGTGCAGAAGGGTGTCTACCTAATTGGCCTCAAGAGGGGATTAAACTAAATAAAATCATGGTCCACAGGGGGCCTCTAAATATGGCTTTTTAATTTGAAAATTTTTGTGGGTTCCAGTGTAATTCAAGCTTTTCAAGCTTTATTAGTGCACGGTCGTTTGTGCAGCTTGCAAAGCTCCCATCTCGGCGAGTTTGATATGCCTGCCCCTGCTCAAGCAGAAGACAGAGCGCTCTCTTCAGCTGCGAAACACACTCTGTGACATAACAAAAGCCCTACTGTAAATAAAACACATGTTAATAACAGTGACAGGAGGCGGCAGAAACCGGCAACGCGCATCCAGGCAGCAACGCTGCTTGAAAGTGGTACTAAAGGGAGGTAATGACAGTCAGCAAGCATCTCTCTGCTCTGCCTGCGACAGAGGCGCTGGGAGCAGATAGGAGTAAATACCAGGAATTTTACATGTTCGCTTGTAATAAAAGTCAAAATATGCAGCTTGGTGTAACTAATTGCTGTGGAAGGAGAACGAACCAATAGTGCTCGTTGCTGTGAAACTGTTAATGGAGAACTTATGGAGAGAAAGTCCAAGTTCTCTCGTCCAAATTGGAATGTGAAAGAAATCTGTTGGAAGGTGATGACAGAAATGAAGTAAAACAGTTGTTTCCTGATCCATGTGCCAGATGTGTCACATACTGTGATAAATAAGATCTGCATCTTACACTCCAGAAATTGGGGAATATTACAAGCGTTTATTATAGTGAGGTACAAAAAAATGTACTTGAAATGCTTTGTTTCTCCTGGCACCAAGCAGTGAGAAGTTATTGCACAATGCCTGGAGCTGCTAATTCTTTTGTTTAGGTTCAATCCAACACAGCCTATTAAAAGCTTAAATTCAATTTTATTGTTAAGGTATTTATTAACTGATTATGAAAAGACATTAAAGGGCTCATAATTAAACTACTAAATTGTTCTTTACCTTGACGGATCCCCCCATTTTCCGAGACTGACTTCCACAGTATAAAATATCAGGGTTTTTAATTTAGAGAAGAATGCTGCTCCCAGGCAAACCCCAGCTTTTGCTTCAGCTCTTGAGTCGGTCCCAGGCTGCCTCGCCTGTTCGTAAGCCCAGAATATCGTGGCAGAAAGCCTAATGCATTGGTGGCATTTCTTGGGAAGACTGCTCCGCAGGTTTGTGGCATGTTGTCACACATTTGCAGAAATAGCTGCGTGTTGATGTTGGATAACCCAGCCTTATTACTCAGGAAAAAAATCTCATTGACTTTTGGCCCGTATGCTTTTGAAAATGTGTATTGTGAACAGCCTGCGAGCCCTGCCGAGACTGAAGGCGCATGCTTCCAGGCAAAGCGGATTCCCAGAGTAACATGCAGTTCCCAAAGATTTGCTGTCTAAATACTCCCCCCAAATCCAAAGCCTGGGAAGACAGTGGGAGGTGAGTGAGAGGATCTCCCACACCAGGTCAGCGTCGGACCTCAAAGAGACTGCCGACCCTCCGAGCCAGAGATTTTATACAGGCAATGGCATCGTGCCTTCATCCAGATGACTGATGCTTAGTGCGGGGTGGGATGGGTGCAGAAGGCAGCCAAAGGGGATTGAGTCTTCTTGTGTTTCCCCTTTGGAAATTGCTCTGTTCATCAGAAGGGTCGTGTGTCCGGCACATGCACCAAGGTTAATGGGGAGGCTGGGTTGTCTACTCAGAGGTCTTACAGCTCTCAGCTGGCTCTGGCTATCTGTGTCCTCACAGAGCTCACGCGCAGGGCTGTAATACTCTGTGGCCTTCCACGCCAACCTCCTCAGGAGGTTTTTACCGTCAGAACAGGCAGAAAGTACACATCTGATTACCACAGGTAGAGATGAAAGCTTGAAACCCCTGATAAGCGTGATTTGGGTGGACCTCTGCAGTCCCAGGAACCTGATGGTGAACAGCAATTCCCTGAATATCTACGCTGCCTTGAAAAAAGAAAACCAACCTCATGGTTGCTACGCCCACAATGACCCAAGGAAGAGGTAGATCCCTTTACTGTGGTGCAGTGCCCAGCAGTTCAAGAAGCCTCCCGGTAGATACTAGCCTGGCTGGGACATTAGGCCACTGTTGTGTTCACTCTGCATGCTTGCTCAGAGCTGGGGTGGGTGTCTTGCGTGGCACTGCACCACGCCGTGGGGACATTCTGGTCGGGATCCATCTCACCTGACGTAGGCTGAGGTAAACTGCATCCTCCAAGTGCCTCTGTCTCTCCTTTGACAATGAAAGGAGCCCAACGCCTCACTGCATGTAGATGAAGCCCACCCTGGTTACCACTCGTATTTTCCAGGGTTATTTCAGAGAGACTGGCTTCAGACGGATTTCAAAAACAGATTTACTAAAATGTTGCTTCAGGGAGGTGCCAGTATCCTGTCTCGGTGTGTGAGACCTGTAGGTGAGTCCCAGCCGGGAATGTTTCCTAAATCACATTCTCTCCTGCCCGTTTTCCCCACACAGATGCCCTCAGGGTAGTTTTTAACCTTTGCTGTGTAAGTTAGTCTGTCCCAGCCTGAAGATGTAATATCATCTGTGGTCTTCATCAGTATCCCACCAGCCTTTACTCAGATCTCAGAGGAAAAGACCCTATATCAGTTTTAAAATTCTTGGAAACAACTTTGTTCTTAGGCTACATCTTCACTGCTGGAAGACTGTTTGCTTACCCCATGGTAGATATCTTGCTCTAAAACCCCAGTTCAGAGCAGCACGAGGAGCTTTTACTTTGAGATAGGCCTTTCACTTCACTCCTGGGATTTACCTCCATTAGTCATATGGAAGTAAAAGCTCTCTTGCCCTCCCCTTCATTGATATTTCCCAGTGAGATACTGAATTTAGCAATCCCCCTGGAAAAACCACCCTTTTTTTTTGGCAGAGAAGCTGCAGCTGTAAGTGTTTATGGGAAATAAAGATATCTGATTAGGTTTTTTTTTTTACACACTAGGCTGCATACCCTCTGGTAACCTTGTTATTTGTTATAGAGTTGGAGGCTGTGGAAGAATGGAAAGACCGCAGTTTCTCAGCGGCGCGGCTAGAGCTGGCCCACCTTCCCAAATACAGAGGTGCTGTTGCCGTTCAAAGATATTTTGTTGAAGAAAGTGATACTGCTTTCGACAAAGCCAGGCACAGCCTTACAGTAAGGGCTAGTTAGGAGCCTCAGCAAAATGTTATTGTCATCCGGAGCCATGTTTACCCTTAAGGGACACATTAGAGAAAACAATGGACAATGGGCCATACTGACAGCTTATGGGAGGAAATAAATGAAAGAAATAAAGCTTACTATGCCTTTGTGAAGCTGACATGAAAACAGCTGACAAAGGTCGGTACATTATGGCTTTGCAAATGGTGAAAATACCGATTGTCCTGGCTTGTCACAGAAAGTGAAAACACCCATCGTGCATGCCGAGTATACGAAAAAAAAATACTGCAGTGAGTAGCCAGTGGTGAATGCAGTGAATAATGCGTGATGCACATCGCCTAAGCCAGTGAGTGGATCCCCCTGAGGCAGGGAATATTTTTATGTCGCCTCTTTATACAGTGTGGGATTAGTTTCTCATACATGGAGGCTCCAGAACCTAAGACCTCAAGAAAAGCCCAGTCTAACCACTTTCCTAACCTCACAGGCAGCTAAATTCATTAGGCGCTTTCCTCCTTAGGCTGAAGGATCCTGGATCAGTGAATGTTAGTGGCCAGAAGTAGCTGTTCTGAGAAGGGGATGCCCATCTGCCCCCGCACACCCTCCCAGAAGTCTGCTGTGACCCAGAGGTGGTTGAAGAGGAGCTTCAGTTCCGCACAGGGTCTTGGCAAAGCCCGAGCATGGAGATGCGGTCGCAATGAGGGGAGCAGGCTGAGGACTCTATCTGCTCCCTGGGACAGGGACCAAAACCTGAAACTAGAACTGACTTAAGTCAGGCATCCAAAGGACTGGGTGGATCAGATCTCTCCCAGTGTTACCAGTGACGCTGGGATTCCAGTGAGGTTCACCGAGAGTC
>RSEF01000003.1:87084897-87100880 GCA_003993805.1 Himantopus leucocephalus | reverse complement strand
GAGGAGCCTGGGGCAGATCGCTCAGGTTGCTGTGTCTTTTGGGCTGTTTTCACCTAAGTCAGATAAATTGGAGCAGCAAACTTTAGAGTCTGGCAAGCTCTTAAGATCTCCCCAGAGATCTGTCCTTCACACAGAGTTGCACGTGGCCCAGTGGCTGTAGAGTTGGGCCAGTGCCCGCGGCTGCGAGAGGTGCCCAGTGTGGCACAGGGGTGGATGTGGGACCCCTGCCAGCCCGAGGAGGACCTGGGGCAGCTTTCCCTTGTAACCCCTGCCGAGGACTGTCAATTCATATTTCACAGTTTGTACTTCTCTCTGCTCTTTGCATTTAGAAAATAAAAGCTTGTCCTGTCTTTGCAAATACGGCATCCAAATACGTTTCGGGTGACCCCTTGGTGAGAGGAGGGCAGCGCGTGGTGCATGAAAAGCACTGTGTCTCCAGTGCAAACCTGGCGCTGCCATCAGCCCGACTGAAGAAATGTGCACTGGCAGTTCCCGTCCGTAGGTGTTACTGACTGACAGAGAGCGATGGAGGCAGAAAAATGTCAAAGTGTTAGAAAAGTCAATATTATTAAGACCTTGCTCCCCTCGCTTCCCTGTTCCGAGTAGTTTCTTGAGTATGACCAATTACATTCTTTTTTTATGACCAGTCACAAATGCAGTTTTTATTAGCTGGTTTGCTCAATGATTCAAATGTATAGACTTTATTTCAGTCTCATTTGAGTTGGAGGAAAGCATACAAGGATTTTTGCTGGCTTAAATTAGTGGAACTGCCCCTTTGGCTGAATGACAGGGCCCTCGCCTTGCGGAGCAGAGCTCCAGCCCCGTCTCTGACTTTTGCCTGTAAATTAGTTTGTGAAGTGGTGTTTATTGCTACATTGGGAGGTTAAGACAGCCTAATTGTATGTTTGTACAGGAGAAAACATCACGCCAGAGCCTTAAGCAATTATTCTTTCCATGTCCTTTCACTATTTAATCTTGACACTGTTCAGAGGGGAAAGGAGACAATTTGTCTTCACCCTACAGCCAATTAGCAGTAAAAGTGCAGAATGGCTAATGCAATATCCACTGAAGTGCCATCGTCCATTCATCAATACGAGATCCTGAAATAGGATGCATCTAGAACCCCTCGTTGGGAATTGTTCTGAGCCCATGCCTGATCGCAGCCAAGGATATCTCCGTGATTTATAGCCCAGCACGGGGTTCCAACGTGTGACAGTGCTCAGCACCTCTCCTCCCACTTTTCCTCTCCAGTGGCCATCTTCTCTTTATGGAAGAGTTATTCTCCAGAGTATCAGTCTTTTCAACAGGCCGTTACTCACTGAAATGTTTTGTCTTTTCTAAACAACTAAGGTGAATCACGGGGAATTGCCTTTCTTTCCCAAGGAGGATGCACCAAATATAAGCCAGATGAGTAGCGTCTTCTTTGAGTTGGCTAAAAGGTATGGCACAGCAAAGGTAGTCCTGCCGGTCACTGTGTTAGAAAGAAGTCGTCTCTCTTTCAGACCGTATCTCATCTATGGAAGTGGTAAATCTCTTAAAACCATCCAGGTGTTGTGCTCCACATTTACATGCCATAAGCCTACAGAGCCGCAGTCAGACCCAGGGTAAATGATGGACAACAGTGGAGCTCTGGTCACGCACACATGATCCGTATTTTGTTCTGGATGTCCAGGATTCGGTTTCCTTGAAAGCGTCTGCAGGGAGGTTCTCTCAGTATTTTTCTTGTCCACAAAATATTTCTCTTAAAAGCGCTATATAAACCCCAGGACGATCTACCTTCCTTGGGGCCAGTGCAATGGGGCCCCAACTATTTTTTACTGAATTCTTAAATATATGCAGTAAGAACAAGCCCATGCTAAATTTTGCTTTGAACTGGCAGGACAGAAGTTTTTTGGGCTCCTCCCAAAAAGTGATCTAGTCCGGTATGTTTTAAGAGGTTAAATTCAGCCCCTGGCTGTTGGTACAGGCAATTGCATTGCATCAGGAATGGGCATGGCCCCTAATTTTTCTAATAAATGATACAAGACGAGACCTACCCAGAAAAGCTCATTAAATCCTTACTGTGCTTTGTCATCATCCCAACCCGTTTTGGTGGAGTAAAAGAAGCTTTCCCTCAAAGATGCTGAGTTTTGATACAGGAAAACTAGACATTTTCAAAGAGGCTTTATTTGCTGGATGAAATAAAAGGGAGGCGCCAAGAACATTTAATCAAATGCTCATTACTGAGGGGATCCAAGAAAAAAAACACTGGCTGCTCTATTCCCTTCCAAGCCAACAGACCATTCTGAAGGCTTCAGCACCTATCTAGCTATATATACATACATAAGATGTTCTTACACTTCCAACAAAGGATAAGGTGGAGGAGGACCAGTCGTTAGCAAGACAGGAACAGGACTACATGTGAGACCAGTCTGGGAAACATGTTAGACTATTCCAAAGATTTAATTTTGACCTTTCTTCAGGAAAAAAAGACAAGTGTTTTACGTAAAACCCCTCAGATCTTTAACTTCTCAGAAAAATTGTCTTTTGCCAAATAACACAGTCACTTACTTACATTCCATACGACTCTGCCAGCGGGTATGTCCCAGGCCTCATGTGCTAGTAAAATGGGGAGTGTAAATCTGGACAGGGTGCTCACGCCAAGCTTAGGGATGTGAGAGGACAGGAGACAGGCTTTAAAAGCTTCACTGCCTTAACACGCACCTAGGAAGGCGGTCGCGGTTGCTGCATTGTATGTGGAAGCTCTGCTTCCCAGGTACCCCAGGGAATGGAGGAATGACGTCACAATGATGTCATGCCGGTCCTGAGCTTCCCTAATGTTAATCACAGCAGCATCTGCCGCAGGGAAGCATTTCTGGGAAAAAGGTGTCAAAAACGTGACACTTTCCAACCGTAGCTGGAGTGGGGAGTTTCAAGCGGTGGAGCGCTGACGCCGTGTCCCCCAGGGCCTGAACCACTTCTCTTCTAGGTGTCTGACTGTCAAATGTGCTGCGGCGCGTGTTTTTCCTCTCTTTCATTTACTTTATTGAGGACGGCATCGGTTACAGCTGTTTAAAAAATATCTGAGCAGGTTATTATGGGAAAGGACAGAAGAAGTTCTTGCTGCACAAACGCAAAACTCAGATGGTTTTCTTTGCAAGGGTGAAGATCATTAGTGGTTTTTCTTCCTGGGCTGTTTTTGGGGAGGGGAGGCATCTTTGGTGTGAGAGAGCGAGAAGAATGGGCAGTTGGGGATTTTGGAGCGCTGACTGCAGCTCTGGCACCGATTCCCACTGAAACTTAGCTAAAAATTTCAAATTGGAGTCTCTGAAAGGTCGATAATAATAAGTAATAGGGCTGGCCGGAAAACAAGAATTCTGTTTTGTGAAAAATGTTGCGGTTTCAAAATTTGTTTTCATTCCAGTGCAGAAAGAATATGAGATCTTTCTTCCTTTTTTTTATTTTTCAAGAGAGAAGGGAGAAAATAAAAAATAGGCAGATTAACAGAAGCCGTAATAGTCTAGTAGGTTAGGTCAATGGTTCAGATGAGGAACTTGACCTGACATCTCCCTGTCCAAGGTGAGATGGAGGATCTTGGCTGTCCAAAGTTGGTTTTCCCACACAGTAATTCTATCCCAGAATTTAAAAATTTTCGTGACAAGTTTTTCATTGAAACTTTTGTGTTTCTTTAAAAAGTTTTAATACCATGACTTTTTTTTTTTTTAATTTAGAAAGGGAGTCAGGATATTTCTTGGTAATTTCTAATAACCACCTGTATATGTCTTTTTATTACTTACAGCAACTGCCGGGTGCAGAGACAGTCCTTCATCTCATAGATGCTATCCAACTGTTTGCTGAAATTGGGGGAGATACAGAATGGCAACACATCTGGATATTTGGCCGTTTCCATAGAAGGTTGTTTAAAATTCAGATTGTGTGTTTTGTTCTGCAACTTCAGGCAGACACGTTAGAAATAGAGGTCCTCTGAGTTCACCTCTGCCACCTCTGAAATGATGACGATAGTAGCAGGATCTTTTCCCAGCTAACAGGGATGTTGAAAGGTTTAATTAATACCGGCACAGCTCTTTGAATATGACGGTCTTAAGTGCTGTTTTGAGTACCTCACCTTGAATACCTTGTATGGCCAAGACAATCAGAGGTGTAATCAAAGATACAGACATGGCACAACATATCAGGACTAGCACTCCAGAGTATCTAAACTGAACCAGCCCAACAAAGGTCTGGTTGACAGAACGGCTAATGGCTGTTCTCAGTTTTGGCCATGGCACAACAACATGAGATCATTTATAAATAATCAGTTTTTGTTTACCCAAATGTTTTACGTGAAAGCTTTGGAGGGTTGTCCTAGGTAAAGTGAGATGATATGAAGTACAATGGGGATAAGGTGCAGCTGTAGCTACTACTTTGCTTGTTATCGCTAATATCCAGTGCTTAACTGGTGCTACAGCAGATGAGATTGCAATTGCAAGGAATTCACACAAGAAACAGACTTCTCTGCAGAGTACTGCAGACATTAGACCTACAGGTGCAGCCTGTGAACTTGTAAAGTCTTTTCAAAATTCAACTGGGGCTTTTCCAAAGCAAAATACAATTTCTGTAGGCAAAATAGATTTAGCACCTATTCGTGCATAGCTGTGAGTCTCCTTAGCTACCACTGAAACCAATTAAATTTAAAAATATAATATTGGACTCTTGGTATATAATAGTTCTGTGCTCACTAGTTCTCAGATCACCATCTTTTAGCCAAGCAGAGAAAAAATACTCAAGCGGGCCTTTTAATTCCCTTTGTAGCCTTTCCTCATCTGCTTGCATCAAGCCATGGCGACTCTTTTTAAGCTGAGCTGGCTGGAGTGTGATCTTAGGGGCTTTGTGGAGGAATACAGAGAGCCTTGGGGAACTGGGGAGTAACTGTTTTCCCCTCTGTGTTGGTGACATCTCTGGCAAGTCCAACAAATTCAGCAGCAACAGTAAGAAAAAACTGTGAGATGCCACCTTGTATTTTCATAATATAGCGGAGACTTTAGTGAGTTAATCCTTGTAAAACAGCCTCTGAAGTGGCTGAAATGGATTGAAGTGGGAAGCTGGGGTTAAAACAGTCAAATTTGGGTGTCTGTAGTAAGGCAGCTAAATATAAGCACCTATTTTTTTTTTCCCCTTGAAAGGCAGAGTGTTTTGGCTGAACTACTTTACTTGTTGATGTCCATGTTCAGAACAGGTTTGCAGGACACAGGATTTACCTTTTGATCTTTCTTGAGGAGGCCCAATGTCTGCTTCCCCTAACATGAGCATTTCCCCAGCTGCTCTTGGGGACGGGGATTGTTTCAGCCCTTCGTTTAGACCTGAGCACAGAAACACGCGTCTCTCCTTTCCCTGGCTAGGAAAGCAACCATGGGTAAAATTCAGTGAAAAACCATCAGTTTAATAACATTTCTTTAGACTGTAAATGTGATTATTTTATAACATAAAAGATTCTGGGAGAAAAGTCGATGCCTATCTTCTACATTTGGAAAGCCCGTGACATTTGATGGGTATTACAGGAAATAAAGACAGGAACTGGGGTAGCTGGTCCATGATGCAGGACACATAATTATGCTGTTGAATAATGGAATTACACAGAATAATACCTTGGCCGTAAGCAATAGTATTTATACTAATACTGTGCTGTACTGAATTAATCCTATTTAGCAGCTGAAGCGGGTCTAACTGGCATTTTGACTGTGCTGCCAGGTTGGGTTTGAGTGTGCATCGTAACTGCAACAACATCGTTGGCCCAGAAATCTAACAAGCAGATGATCTGAACTGTTTGCCCTGCAAGAAATAAGCCAATGAGCTATGAAAACTCACTACATTTAAGGTAACAACCCCCCAAGTAGCTATTTTAAGGCCTGGAAATCCATACTCTCGGTTTCGATGGAGCTGTGTTGCCATATGGAAGCTGAGCGTTACCTGGAGAATATGAGGGAGCTACAGGGGATGGGTGGCCTCAGGCAAAGAGCTCTCACAAACTTCTTGTGACATCTTTTCTGTCACTTTCAGAAATATGGTCAGTAATGTCAGACAAATAAATATATGTATTCATGTGATAGCAGAGCTATGCTTTGGGCCATATCTTAAAGGTTTGACAAAGAGCTCAGAGATAAACAACAAAATCGGTGGCGATCCTTTTCGTAAACACAGGAAAGTAACTGAAAGTTCCCTGCAGGGGTAGGGATCTGCTGGGGCAGGACGCTTACCTCAGAAAACAAAAGATTCGGCTGCTGCCACAGATCCATTTTCCCAAGATTAAAAATAACACAAGGGAAGAGTTTGTGGAACCAGCTCCTGAGACATCAGGTTTTTGGAATTTGGAATCAAAAATTGATTCTTTTGGCCCACGTTGGTGAAAACAGTGGAAAGAGTAGATTTATTTGAAAAAGAAATTAAAAAAACATGAGCAGTAATAAAAAATAGTACTGACTATGACAGTAGGACAATTTATAATTGGGGGTCAAGTATCCTATTAGTTTGGGGCTATTTCTCTTTAAATAGAAGACCAGTCACAAAGGATTCCTGAGAGATGATATAATCTGAAACTATATTGGAAAAAAGTTTGCTTCTCTCTTAAATTACCAGGGCCTTTTGTATCCTAGTAAAATACTTTATTACTTGATCTGGCTCTAGAGAAACAGTGATTCCATAACAAACCTTTCCCAGGACTTTAATTATTTCCTTTATTATATCCTGAAAAAGGACCAGGTCACTTCTGAAGGCCACAGAAAGAGTATAATATTTTTTTTTTTTCCTGGGCAAACAAACAAAAACCAAAGGAATGTTTCTTTATCTCGCAATCCTAAATTGAAGTTAGGTTGCTAAGTACTGAGAGTGCAATAGTTGTCTTCCCAGAAACATGTCTCAGAAAATATTTCAAAGAATTATCTGATGATCTTCTAGTGAATCCCTTAAAAGCCAGCCCTGCCCCAACACAACTGTGAATCTTCTTTGTCACTGCAAATATAAGGAGAATTTTCAAACGAAAGCCCATGTGGCTTGTGAATCATTTAGGTGCTTCTATAAAGGCCCTGACATTTAATGTTTCAGCGACGGACCCAGCTGTGCATCACAGGGCATGTTCATGCTTTCAACGGCTATAAATTTCTGACGATGCCTGACCAGTTCCCCGTATGACGGCCTGTTACGGATATTGTCCCTCTGAAATTTGCCTGGTGAGGTGGGCACTCAACACAGAGTAGCCAGTGAAAACAAGAAAGATGTGCAAAAGTGTTTGTCACCTTGCAGGACAAACAGGCAACACAGGGCCCTCCTGTGTGCAATTCTACTGAGATTTTTTTGTAACAGAAAACTACAGCTTAATTCACAGTTAAATTGCTAATTTTTCCTCTCTCCCTCCCTCCCTCCCTTCCTTCCTTCCTTCCGTTCCTCCCATCATCCTTTCTTCCTTCATTTCCGGCTTCTTTTCCCCCTATTTTCTTGATAGGGAACCGAAAAACATTTGCTTATCTACAATATATGATTTCCTATATGTGCGGGTCATGATTTACTTCTCCAAGAAGAAGAAAAGGAAAAAAGAAAACCACAAGCCATGCCACAGTCTCATTAAATATATAAAAAATTAACTGTCCTCATTATGACTAACATCCTACTTCCTCTAGCATTGCCCTATATTTCAGGGCATTCAAAACCTGTTGTTTATAGAAATACCCCAAGTGAGTAATATGTGGTCCCTGATTGACTACATGGGTAGAATTGAGTCACGGGCTTCTACTGACACCGGGAACCACCAGGGTACAACTTGAGGGTTTATGAGTGGCAGGAAAGCTCCCAGATTGAATTATAACTTTGTTATTTAATCTGGGAACATATTCTGTTATTTATAGCATATAGAAAACTCATATGGACTTTTTTCAGGTGGAAAATGATAAATCAGAGTAATAAAATAATCACTTCTAATTTCAAATATAAAATCTGTGAAGTGGGTAGGGAGAGAGGGAGTAATGTGCACATGAGGCAAGGTTATTGGGCTGCGATGGGGAGGGCCGAGGATGGTTTACGGGGAAATCAAAGGGAGAATTTCACTGGAAAGTAAGCGCTTTCTGTGGAAGTTATTAGACAACCAACTACTAGAACTAGTCCTAAAACCATAGTAACAAAACCCAAACAGAAAGGCAGACTGCAGCAATGGCTTCTCCCTCCCAAAACACCTCAGGTCTATCTTTCCTTGCAAGTGTGTTGTTTTTATAATTGTTAGTGGTGGTCCCTTTCTGTATCTCCTGTTCTTGTTGCTCTGGGAGTATCTGCAAATCTGTTTATGCCAATGGGTTGAGCATTTCAAAGGAAATCCAACAAAGCACTGGTCTGGCATGCAGAAACTCTTACGGACTTCTGACAATATGAACTCAAATGTATTTTTGTCTTTGTTTCTTTCTGGGTGTTTTATGGTGAAAAAAAACCCAGGCAAACGGTCATTACTGGTTGTTACTGGTTAGTGGCAAGTAATTTTATAGCCAGCGGTGATTCTGGGTTATTGATTTTTAGGCGTGTGAAGCCTCGTTCTTCAGTGGACCAATTTAAACTTGTCTGTGGTGGTTTTGCAATCCCTTTACCTGATCCTTCTCCCCCACCATCTTTTCAATACTTTGAGCCTCATTTCCTATATAGCAGTTAATAAAAACAAACTGGCAAGAAACCCTCTTTCCAAATTTATGAAACTGTTGTCTTGCTGTTATTTCACTTTTTTTCTTTTTTCTTTTTTCTTTTTTTATTTTTATTTTTGCCCCAGGTTTAGCTTGCCTGTCAAACTCATTGAGTTCAGACTTTTTTGAATTTTAGAAACCTAAGTTCACACAGTAATTGGAAGAACAGTCCCATAATTTCCAGCTCCGGGGGGAAGCTATCTTGGAACGCAACAGCAAAAAGAAACCCTCAGGTGAAAGAAGAAACCTGGTCAAAATAAAATCACAGATCATTGATTGAAAATGTAGATGTGATTATTTCTAATAAGCAATGATGGAAGGCAATTAGAAGAAACTGTGTATATTTCTGGAGCCTAGCTGAGTAGTCATTTTGAGAGTGACCAAGATTTATAGAAAATCCAGTTTAAAGAAATAAATGCAAATATTATGGGGCCTTATTCTGGAAGGTATCCTTGAGGCATGTGCTTAATGTTGCACCAGTGGAGTTTAACTACTGAGTAGAGCTGAAGGGCACCCCAGTGCCTCTGCTTTTACTCCTTCCGTGCCACCCTGGAGAACTTCATCTTTCTGAGCCCCACCAACCTTATCAGCAGGTGGTGGGTTTATTGCTCTGACCAGAGAAGCTGAAAAAACAAGGGTGGTCCAGTGTTTCCCTTAACAGAGCCATGCTGTGAATACTGACGTTNGGTGGTCCAGTGTTTCCCTTAATAGAGCCATTTATTCATAACCTGTCAGGCTAGCATCAGTGCTCTTCTCTGCGCCTGAAGTGGCTTCTCAGTCATCTCTGCTGCAGATTACCAGTCTCTTAGGAATAAAATGGGCATAGCTAGTTGAGCAGAAACTCAACCATTTGCAGTAAAAAGGTCTCTCACCCTCCACTAAATTCTCTGCTAGTGCTGTAATCGCTATGAAAAATCCTGAGAACCCACACCTGGCTAGGAGAGGTAGCCAGCACTAAAAATGTTCGGGATTTATTTGTCACATCTAACACTTTGGATTCTTCCTCATAGCACCAGCAAGCCGGTGTGGACTTCAGGGAAGTGGTAGAGTTGCCCCAGGCTGCTGCTTCTGTACCAGGGGTGGATCTGAGTTCCCTCCTCCCTGCCAGCTGTGGGCGTGCAGTGCAAGGACCACCACTGCTGAGCATCGCCGCTGAGCACTGCCAGTGGCACCCCCGACTGCGGCAAGAGCTACCTGAAAGGCAAGAAGATGCAAACACTTTGCCAGGTGTGGCCAAGATAAAGGACTCCCTGCCACTGGTGCCAGCATGGGAAATGCAGGAACATAAAATACCCCTGTGTTTGGTATTTTTGGAGCAGATGACTTTCAGCATTGTGGATGGTCAATATTGCCATCACATCTCGTAAGACGGGAAAGGTAACTTGTCACTGAAGCACTGGCTGGTGCCTCAGGGCTTTCTGCACTGCCCAGGCTGCTCCAGTGAGACCCCGCGTACCACCTTGCTGCCCCTCTCCTTCACAGCCTCCTGTGTCCTCTGCATCGCAGTTGCCTCTGCTGCCCGAGGACATGGGAGAGTAAGAGGAAAGGCCGGGTCCCTCCCTGTATCCCGTGGGCAAGGTGGCCGGGTACTGAGTCTGGCCAGGGTGCCAGCGGTTCGGGGTCTCTGCTTCTGAGGTGTGATGTGTGGGATTGTATCCGTCACGTCATTAATTTTTTCCCAATCCAGGCTGTGATGTTCAAAGGCACCTGGAGGGGGTAGGAAGTGTTAAAGCTCGCTCTGTATCATCTGTGCTCAGAAAGGCTGGGGATGTTTTATCCCACGTCATCTGTGCCTTTGCCATACGCAGCTTCTCGTCCCCGGTCCCTGCTCTGNCACGATACGTTTTCTCTGGCAGAAAGAGGCAAAGAAGGTAGTTCCTGGCTGCTCTCTTCTGCTCCCTGGTTGCGACTTGCTGCCCTGGCAGTGGGGTTGGCCTGGCTGCCTGGGGAGCCATGCTATAACCATTACAGCAATAACAACCCAGGTTAAAAAAACCCAAAACATCTTTTCCAGGAGAAGGTCATTTTTGTTTTCAACCTAGAATGTACGTGGCCCCTGCACGCATACTTGCTTCTCCAGGTAAGGGCTGGTAAACAGGATGCAGAAATGAACAGTCGCACGTAGAGGGGAGCAGTAAAAATGTGACTTCACTGCCAAAGGAAACGTATCATGCGTCAACTTGGCTACCAGAATTAGGCAGAGCAAGTCCTAGCCAGCGTGCTCTCCAGGTCTGACTCAAGCCCAAACAAAGGCAGCAGCCCTGGCTGTCCCTGGTCTAGGCTCTATTTTCATACCCCTGAAAAATAAATAACATAACACATACTTCCTACAGAAGGTAGCCAAGGACTTGTCCACACTGCGTTGCGCGATGTCATATAATCTTCATGTCCAAGGGAGGTTATTCCTCTTTTTTCAATATGTGAAATATATCTAGCCGATTCATAGATGGGGTCAACAATTAGGAAGTGTATTCCTCTCCGTGAACGACCCTGAGATCCAGTCACACCGGCTGTCATACATAAAGTAAAAGTGTGGAAATTCAATCATAAACTCTGAGTTTAATCATTGGCGTAATTCCCCTCCTGCTTGGCAGGACCAGGATTTCACCCAAAGCCATCGCTAATACCCAATTAATCAGCTGACACAAAGTCAGCAAATGAAGAACTTTCCAAGCACGGGAAAGCGAAATGCCGTAAGAATAAAACTTTATAGCAGTCGAGCTCTCTGTGGAGCGGAGCAGGAGGGTCGCTGCGTTCCCCATTGCAATTAGGATCACGTCGCCATTCCCTGTCAAAGAAATGGACCTTACCACGGCTCTTTCATTTCACAGAGCTATTCCTGGGGATGCAGGAGCCGCTAGCAGGCTTTGCTCCAGGTGTTCTCTCCTATTAAGCTGGTCTTAATCTCTGCTCTCTGTCTTGAGCTAAACAGGCAGCTGCAAACTAGAAGAAAGGAAGTGGTTACACCAATGCCTATGGGAAAGGCATTGATGTTGCAAGAGGGCTTATCAACAACTTCTATACACACAAAATTCATGGAGTGGCTCCCTCCCCAGGGACCAGCAAAAGCGAGTTCCCACTTCTGCTGCTTCTGAGACTGAGTCTGTGCAGAGACTTCTGCTGAAGCAGCAATGTCGGTCTGCAGTATGGCAGCTTTTAGGAAATTTCTATATCGATAAAACCCTTAGTGGAGGCACAGCTTGAAACAGCACAGGCAGGCATTCATTTTATAAATGCCTTTGCCAGCAAGGACTGCTTTCTCATTTTGATTCCACCTTTCAGGACCAGTGTAAGATACAGGGACGGGGAGATGTTTCTGCATTAATAACTTCTGCAAACTGGGAAGTTTGCAAAGGGGCAGCTACCCTTACAGCGCTAACTGCTCTGTGTCTGCTGCTAGTTTATAGACTATCATAAGCTCATAAGTAATACTGGAATGTGAGTACTAGAAAGAGACAGAGGAAAAAAATGATCTGCCTTCTCTCAGGTTTTGAATAATTCTTGCCACTTCTAAGTCACTTTTGCCCCACAGCACAATTTTCTGGGGCCACTGGGAGACCCCAGCTGAATATCGAAATATGCAACGTTACATTTTCCCCGGAGCAGCGCTGGATGTGGCCTTTGCCTTTTCAGATAAGAAGCCTGACCACCTCTGCCCCTTGTGGTGAAGAGACTGGAGGAACTGGGAGCTCAGATGAAGGAGATGCTGTAGATGTGCTCCTGACATGGGGGCTGCCTGCTCTGCCTGCCCTGCCTGCCAGGCTGCTGCATTAGTGAGAAACATTGCTGCCTTCTACTCATACAACAGCTCAGATGAGGACATCTGCGTCGCCACACACAGTCGGGTGGGAAATCTTTTATGGATGGGGAGAGATTTGCTGACTAGTAGCAGAACGGGGACTGTTCTTACTTAGCTCCAGCCGCTCTTAGCAGCAGGCACTTGGATGCCCAGCGGTTTTAACTGCAGGAAATATTGGTACACAGAGACTTCAGGGTCTCCAGGGGGATGGGTGGCAGCCAAGTTCAGTTCAGAACTCTGTTCTAAAGGACCATATATGAAGTATCTTTATTGATAAAAAGGAATTAATTTATTTTAGTTCTCGAGTCCTTTAGTCAGAGTAAAATCATACCATGTTTGTCCAATTTTGGAGTATTTTCTCAAGGATGAAATCCTGTCACTCTGGAAGTCAACCGGAGTTTCCAAAAGGGAAACTCCTACTGATTTCAGTAGGGCCAAGGTTTCACTCTACAACCGGTTTGATTTATCCCACAATACACAAATATTTAAAAATATGTTAGAATTTTATTCTTTGAAATTTGATTAGAACCTGCTAAAGCAGACAGTTCAGTAAAATACTTAATCCATCAAAATAATCTAAACCCATGTGCTTTTCAAATCACCCTGAAAAGGGTCAGATCTGCATACAGTTTCCAATATGTTTAGACTGTGAAATGTTTCTTAATTTATGTTCTTTGGCTTGTATCCAGCAGCTTGAGCCTTCAATATTGTATTGATGCCATCCTCAAGACACCCAGTGCTTTGGCTGCCCAGGGATAACTGTGGTCTGAGGTTACAAGCTGGCATGGTTTTGAGTACGCGTGGCTATGCTAAGGTATAGGAAAATAATCTATAGTTTTACCAACAGCAGTTTCAGTGCTATGAGGCAGATTGTACCTTGTGTCTGAATGCAAAATCCTATGTTCATTACTATAAATAATCCTTGAATCTGCTTTAATTCTGCATTGGGAAACAGGTTCATATTGATTTTACCTATTAAAAGTCTTAGGCCTTGCCTGGGAATGCCTAATTGGTGAGTAAAATCATGGAATCACGGAATTTTCAGAGTTGGAAGGGACCGCTAGAGATCATCTAGTCCAACTCCCCTGCTAAAGAAGGATTCTCTAGAGCACATTACTCAGGACTGCATCCAGGCGGGTCTTAAAAATCTCCAGAGAAGGGGATTCTACGACCTCCCTGGGCAGCCTGTTCCAGTGCTCTGCCACCCTAACTGTAAAGAACATTTTTCTTGTGTTTGAATGGAACTTCCAATGTTCGAACTTGTGCCCATTGCCCCTCGTGCTGTCACTGGGAACCACTGAAAAGAGTCTGGCTCCATCCTCCTTCAACACACCCTTTAAATAGCAGCTCTGTTTGAGTACTTCCAGTATAATTTAACAATACCAGGATAACTCCCTTGTTCTCTCATAGGATAAAACTAACTTATAGGATAAACATACTTATCTTGTATGGTAAGACTAACTTTGTTAAAAAAAAGAAGAATATTCTGCCTGCAAAGGTGGAGTTAATTATTCTGGGACAGGAATGTTTTTATTTTGGAAGAGAGGGTCCACCTGAGGAGTTGGAAACTGCTATGCCAGGCAGCTTCTGGAGGGGAGGGAAGGGGAGGGAAGCCGGGGTGATTTTCTGACCCTGTCCTGTGTGAGTGCACTAAGTGCGGGTTTCCCTCCCGCCGATCCCAGGACTACATGAGTATCCCACTCTTGGTGAAAGAGGTTGAGCACCGAGGAACCGGCACACCAAAAACCTTGCTGTGAGGGCACCAGGTAATTTGGATGGTCAGAAAAGCGCAGTTACACCTGAATCTCTCATGGCTGGGGTGAGTAAAGCAACTTTAAGAGGTTTAAGAGGTTTTGAAGCCTTCAGGGATGGAAGACCAACAGGCACTGCTGTCCACCCAATGGTGTTCTTGACTGTACATCCTAAGATCTGAGCCCTGAGGGCTCATCGAGGCAATCCTATACCTGCAGGTCAGGGCAATCCTACACCATTTCTTCAGGCACACTTCTTCACGGTCTTCTCCATGTCATTTCCAGTTATGAAGCTCAGGCTGTTTATGCAGTGTTTTTTGATATTTTTTGTGGGACCCAACCCAACTTGTTCTCCAGGTGCATTTGCTGAAGATGTGCGCTCCCCGGCTGCAGTGTGTGAAAGTTTAGGCACTGCAGCACTGAGCCCAGCTCCATGCCATTTCACATTCAGCTTATGCTGGTTTAATATCAGCCTGCTCTCCTTTAATATCCTGAAGCTCTGCCCCCGGTGCCCTTTGGGAACCTGTTCCTCAGTACTCCCTCCGTATGAACATCTGCATCTGCAAACCTGCCCTCTTGCACAAAACCTAATAATGTGCGAGACAGAGAAGAAAAAGACATCCAGAGAAGTTTTCTGCTTCAATACTAAGAAAGGACCCACACAGGTGAAGAACTGAGTAAAACTGAGCATTTTTTACTTTTCTGCTAGATCGAGAGATCAAAAGAATGACTAATTGACCAAACCTGAGTGGGTCTAATTGACTTTAGCCCTAGAGTTATTCACTGTTCTGCACCTGTTTTGGAGAGACAATTCAGGGCTTGATCCAAAGCTCTCTGTTGACTTTAGTTTTCATCAGGACTCACAGTTCCAACTGAAATGGAGCACTTTTTGCTGATTTTGGTGAACTTCATTGCAGTGTCTTGGCCCTTTGATAGTGTTTTAAGTCATTTCTGAAACTTCATAATGAAGTTGATATGAAGCATTATTGAGTACATCTGAGTGCTAGCAAGACACAAAGGATTATACTGTAGGCCATATGTAGAACATGGGTATTGCACAGTACAGGGCTCCTTTGGAGCGAACAAAAATCCAAATATCTAAAATTCCCATTTTGCTATTTAGAAGTGTTCAGTTTTCAGTAGCCAAATAATTTTATCAACCTTTTGTATTTTAATATTTCTAGCCTTGTAGCTGAAAATGAGAAACTATTGTGGTTTTACGATGATTTCATAGGATGTACCGATGGCTTGAGAGCTTTCATCAACCATTTCTTCCCTTAACCTCATTCTGCATGATGCATCCCAGTCTTATTTAACCTGCAGGTTCTGCAGTACATGGAGGGGCTTTGGAGTCCGGCCTCACAAGAAGCATCTGACCGATTTTAGGGAAACTTTCAGATTTGATTGTCTTGCCATCATCCACTTGAACCTGCTGTTCTCTCCTCCAGGTTCTGGGTGCAACAGAAGGTCTGCAGCATCCTTCAGGTGGGCAGTGTGCCTCACAGGAAAGGGTTCTCCCCTCCTCCTCTAGCCTACCACGGTCCCACAAGGTCTCTAGGCTCCCATTTCCTGCTGAAGCCCAGGGTCAGAGAGATTTGGTCTTACAGCTAAACAGCTTCTGTCTGAGGCAGATGATCTTCATACCACTGAAAGTCTTTCTAAGTTCCACACTTACAATTAAGTCAAGCCCCTGCATATATGGGACCCTTCCCTTCCCTTCCCTTCCCTTCCCTTCCCTTCCCT